>CM050908.1:6387500-6422500 GCA_027726005.1 Juncus effusus | reverse complement strand
CCTCCCCTCCCTCTCTGTCACGCAAACAAGAAGAAAAAGAAGAAAAGGAAAAAAAAAATCTCCCCCAATCCGCCTCCCCGAACCCGACGCCGACCTTGCCACCGGCGAGGCCACCCTATCCGGCGCCGCACAGGAGACCCGCCAGACTGTTGAGCCTCCAAGCACCTCTCGCTACTCAAAAACCCTAGATCTTGCCGGTCTCTCTACATTCGCTCATTAACATTTTCACTCTCATTCAAGCAAGTTACTTGCTTTATTTCTCCGCTACTTCTCTATTATCTTGCATTGTCTCTATTCTCTCTCTTTCTTCTCTAATTTTTGACTAAATTGGTCATAATTTGCTTTGGCTAGGTATGAATTGGAGAGATTAGATTTAAACTAGAGCAATTTAATCTAATTGGGGCTGAATTCACTTAGTGTTGCACTAGGGATCATTTTGGGTAATTAGTACTATATTAGAGACCAATTTAGGTAATTTATATTAGGCTTAGTTTGAAATTTTAATTTGTAATAATCTAATTATTTTTTAATTTTATTTACCAATCTATTAATCTTTTTTTTAATAGGTATGGAACTAAATGGCTCTACAAGTGAAATTTTTCAAGTGGAAGCATGCATCTTTGATGAGGGGAATGATATTGGAAATGATTTTGGAGATGATGAAGAAGAAGATGATTTTATTGACTGGGAAAATATTGAAAATGATAATTCCTTTAATTCTGAACCGTATCTCAAAATGGAATTTGCGAGTACAGATGAGGCATATAAATTCTATAATTTATACGCATGCCAAAAAGGATTTAGTATTCGTAAAGCGGGAGGTTATAAATCAATAAAGTTGGGAAAAGTTAGTACCTTTAGGTTGTGTTGTTCAAAAGGAGGATTTTCTAAAAGTCAAAAACGAGAAAAAAATGAGGACGAATTTTTAAAACCTCAAAGAACACCAGAAAAGGTTAAGCCACATAAGAGGTCGGGATGTAAGGCTTCTTTTTATATTAAATTGAAAGAAGATGGGAAATGGTTTTTACAAACTTTTAACAATGAGCATAATCACGATTTGATTGTAAGCCCATCTAAAAAACGGTACTTTTTATCCCATAGATTTATTACGGATGAGCAAAAAGAGATAATTCGCACATTGAGTGGCCAAAATATGAAAGTGGATCAAATCATGGCGATTATTGCTGAAAGAGCGGGAGGTATAGATAAAGTATGGTGCACGAAAAAGGATGTAGCAAACGAGATTGCGGCATCAAATAGAAATTTCCGCGGTGTGGATGTGTCGCAAGCACTAATGTACTTTCTCGCAAACAAAAAAAATGACCCTCATTTCTTTTATGTAGTAGAGGAGGATGAAAATCATATAGTTAAAAATTTGTTTTGGGTTGATGGTAGGTCAAGAAGGGCTTATGAGCGGTTTAGTGATGTGGTAACGTTTGATACAACTTATGCTACCAACAAATATTGCATGCCATTTGCACCTTTTCTTGGGGTAAATCATCATGGACAAACAATTTTTTTTGGGTGTGCTCTTTTGAGAGATGAGAGTAAAGTAAATTTTGAGTGGTTGTTTAACACATGGATGGAAGCCATGTATGGAAAACATCCAGGGGCAATTATTACCGATCAAGACCCCGCAATGAAAGCCGCAATAGAAAAGGTATTTCCTAATAGTGTGCATAGGTGTTGCCAATGGCATGTAATGAGAAAGGCAAGAGACCACTTGGGGGTATTGTATGGTCAAATTAATGGGTTTCAAGAAGATCTATTTTCGTGCATAAAAGGTAGTTTGACGATTGAACAATTTGAGAGTAATTGGAGAGAAATGATGATTAGATATAATTTGGAAAATAACTCGCATCTTCGGCTGATGTTTAATACTCGTAGTCGATGGATTCCTGTGTACTTTCGTGGTACTTTTTTCGCAAACATGTCCACATCGCAGCGTAGCGAAGGTATGAACGCTGTATTGAAGAATTGGGTGGATTCTCATACCTCTATATATAAATTTGTTGTGCAATTTGATAAGATGCTTCACTCGGTTTATGCGAGAGAATCTGAAGAGGATTTTAGAACCATAAACGAGGAAGCATCATTATGGTCACCATATCCAATTGAGAGGGAAGCCCGTAAAGTTTACACTAGAAATGTGTTTTCTTCATTTAAAAATCGATTGCGGCAATCATGCGAATACAGTGCTACGGCGATTGAGCATTATGTGTCATATGAGGTAAAAAAAATGCAAAATTCAGTGCCTCATAATTGTTTCCCAGATTCATACAAGGTTGAGATTGATATTCCGAACTCGATGATTTCTTGTGAGTGTAAAGGATTCGAGTTTCAGGGCATGTTGTGCGCACACGCCTTAAGGGTCATGCAAGTTGCGGGGATCATGGACCATCTTCCGAATAATTATGTATTAAAAAGGTGGACAAAAAATGCTAACGAGGGAGTTAATATTTCTAGTGCGTGCACAAATATGGGGCAAACGGTAGAGTCACAAGCTAGTAGTTATGAATTGCACGCTTTAACGCTAAGAATTATTGAGAAAAGTTCAAAAATCCCGAGCGGGCAGGAATTGGTATTTCAAAAAATGAGAAAACTCGAAACTGAACTTGATGAACACATTGAAACATATCTATCGGAAAAAGAAGAAACAGAAAAAGAAGAAGAGAATGAGCCGGTAATAAATTTGGAATATCAGGATCCACCGGTTTCACAATGCAAGGGAAGGAGAAAACCGCAACGCCACAAGCCTCCTGCTGAAGCGAACGCGGACGTTAAGAAAAGGAGAAGGTGCAGTACATGCGGAAAAAAAGAAGGTCACAATTTTCGGACTTGTCCTCAGGTTTATTTATTTATTTTTATCTATTTATTTATTTTTATTATCAATTTTGTTCCATATACTAATTGTTATTTCTACTTTTTTTTTGTACTAGGGAAAAAGAAGTTAATGAAGTCTCCATGAATTAGGGATTCTACAAGGTTATGTTATTTTGGAGTTTTAGGGTTTATCTTATTTTCATGGCAGTTATTTATGGAGCATTTTGTATTAGATTTAAATTTGAATTTTTTGGGTTTATGTTATTTTGATGGTAGTTACGTTTTAATTTGAAATTTGGTATGGTATTTTGTTTGTGGATTTTTTGTTAGGTATTTGAGTTCATGTAGTATGATATTTTGGAGAGTAATTTAAAATTCAGTTTTAGGACTCATTTGGTACAATGGTTTTTTGAGTATTATTTGATGGTAGTTAAGATTCAATTCAAATATTAAATTTCTGTAAGACATGGACTATTATCGCAATACAATTTGTTTGATGGTAGCTCCCATTTTCCTCTTTTCAAAAAGTTCCTATAAGAAAAAAGATATACCCTCAAAACCATCCACAAAATTAGTCTCGAACTAACACTAAAAAGCCGCAAAATTAGTCTCAACTTTGACATTTTTTACAATCCTAATCTACAAAAACGAAAAATCAATCTCAATTCACTCTCTTTGTTTATCATAATTATAACATAATCTATCTCAAGTTACACATTTTATTTACAACTTTCAATACAATTTATCAAATTGTCCATATAAAAAAAATCCTAACTCAAAATCCAATATAAAAAAACAAAGCCCCAAAAAACTATGAAAAGTTCTCTAAAAACGTTGTTTTCTCGCGCAATCTTCTAAACTTCTCTTTAACCCTACAAACAAAAATGTTCAAATTGAAAAAAAAAATTAGCATATCGAATAGTTTTTTTTAATATCTTTTATATTCATAATTAATAACCATATAAAAAGTATTGAAATGAGACAAAAATAAATAAATCTCCGATATAACAAAAATAATAATGTAAAGAAATATAATTTTTTTATACAGATATCCTAATCAAATTATACACAACAAATTATTCCAAGTTCATTAAAAAATTAAATTCAAATATTAAGCAAATTCAATCCTAAATTGAACCCAAATAAACATTAGATTACAAAATTGATCCCTACTTCAACACGAGCTCAACAAATTCAACCCTAATTAAGTTGAAAATATTCTAATTAACTATAATTAGTCCAACTCATATCTTGTTAACCCTAATTATGCCAAATTTACCCTAAATTTAGCCATAATTTAACCAAAATTAGTCTAATTCATCTTTCTTAACTTTAATATACGCCACAATTTATTCTAATTTTGCATTTATTAGAGAAGAGAGTGAAAGTACAAAACAAGATAGAAAAAGATGTAGTACCATATATGAAAAAAAGAGGGAGCACAAGACGTCGCATTCATGCGTGAGAGGTGAGTTGAGTTTGTGCATCAGAGGACTGAGGATTCGTGCGTTGGAGGCTCTGGAAGTGGGGTTGCCGTTGGGATGAGTGGAGGCGGAGCAAAACGGAGAAAGAGAGGGGATCGGATTTGGAAGTGCCGCTGCCGTCGGATTGGGGGGAGGCAGAGAAAAACGGAGGAATAGAGGGCAGCGGCTCTACTTTTTCTCTTTCTTCCGAGAGAGGAAAAGCACGAGCCAGAGAGGGAGAGGGAAGAGGCACGAGTCAAAGAGGGAGAGGGAAGGGAATCGAAGGGTGTTGTCATCGGTCTCTCCGGCGGCGTGGTCGGCGTCGGGTTGGGGGAGGCGGATTGGGGGAGATTTTTTTTTCCTTTTCTTCTTTTTCTTGTTTGCGTGACAGAGAGGGAGGGAAGGGAAATGAGAGAGTTAGAGAGAGGAAGCGAAGGGGAGGGGGAGAGTAAATGAGTGAATCCATCTGCACGAATCCATCATTTCATTTCATCTGCACGAATCTCATCGCAATCAAATGACTATAAAAGTAATTATACCAACCCCTTGATAAAACTAATTTCACCCTAGCCGGACTCTATATATATATATATATATATATATATATATATATATATATATATATATATATATATATACCTTGTTGCAGCAGCCGATATAGATACATCAGAACAACTACCGGTATTGATCGACATGTTTTGCGTTTTTGATATATTCTCTCAAGTTTTTATGATATTTGATGTTTGATATTGGTCCGTTTCACAGTCGTCGAGCTGGACAGAGAAAAGAGAGTAAACCGGTCTGTGATCAGAGAAACGAGACTCGCCTCTCACGTACCACATCTGCTTCATCCCTTTCCCTCTCCACAATATGTGATCACACCTGAAAATGTACAAATTTATGATCTCATTTATAAATAGTTAGTCAACTTAAATTGAATGATTTTACACACAAGTCAACATAAGTGGATGCACAAATTATCATATATATATGGGAGGGGATATATAGACACATTTTTATACCAAATTTTCTACACATAACCCGATTTTACAAGTTCCTCTTATCTGCTCCGTCTCTTAAAAATTTCCGTCTGCCTACTTCCATCCAGCGCCTCTCTCGTCTCAGAATCTCTCATAACACCTCCATAAAATGAGGCCCACTCCTCTCTTCAGGCGAGCAGCTCGTACCTCTCACCTCTCTTCAGGCCAGCATCTCGTCGCGTCCAGAACCTCGAGGTTCCGTCCAACAGTTCTTCTCGACTTTCTATCTGGGTTCGATATCTCGAATCCAACCGTTTTTCTTCGATTATAATCTTTCTGATCAGGTAGACTTTTCTTCACGCCTTGGATAGTGCTATTTGAGGTCATTCGGGGTTTTACCGGCGCGAATGAAGTGTAATGGCCGGAATTAGGATTTCTAAGTCCGAATTATGGTTCAATTGGATAAATATAGGCATGAATTTTGGCTATTTAGTGTTGAATTTGTGGTATTTGGTCTTAATTAGGGTATATTAAATGAATTATGGTTTATTAGGTATGAAATTTGGTGCAATTTTCGCAGAAAATTGGCAAAATGTGTTAGGGCAGCCTTGACATTTGAGATAAATTTAATGATTTTCGGATAAACTATAACCTTCATATATTTCATGCAGCAAATTATGTTGGGACAGCAAAAATGGCCAGTTGGGAATGTTCTGTATGAACGCGTCAAAACAAAAATCAATGGCTCTATCTCTTGCAGAGGGAGAGTACCTTGTGGTAGACCCATAGCTTGCGTCAAAATGTAGAGGTGCATAACTAATCGACCATGTGGTAGACCCTTATATCTTTATTGGATATGGATTCTCCATACCTGCTCAATGACTTGTATTATATTGATAAACAAGTTATAGGAATTACGCATGTTTTTGGCCTTGTTGGTGTGAATCTATACAAATAGTTTGGTGGGATGGCGAGACCGGTATGGAGGGAAATTAAGATGAACTTTTTGAGTAGTAATAAAAGGAAGGATTGATAGGTATTATAGGGACTGGTACGGAGGGAAATCTGTACCAGTGGTATGGAAGAGTTGTTTTGACATGTATTTTTCTATTTTTTCTGTTTATTGTTTAATATTTTGTGAATAGTTGTGTATGGTGTGTAATCTTTATTGCAATAATGTTGTATTTCATGTTATATTGGATTATATACAATGACAAAATTATATTTTACTTCGTAATTTTTTGTATTAAATTGATAATTATTTTGTTTTCAAATTGTTTTTTTTTCTAAGGAATATTTTGTTTTCAAATTGTTATCAACTGATATCGAATTGGTGAAGTTTGTGATGGAGTGATGGAATTTGGAGAGACTGGCGGATTTCGCTATTGATGCAAGATTTTATCAGGGGCGAATAACAATGAAGGGAGGGAGGGGAGATAGATGAGCTAGAGAGGGATGGATAGAAATCCATTGGTCCATTGAACATAAAAATCTTTTCTGGAGTGAAAGGAAAACAATCTAGATAGGAAAGAAATTTTGAAAAATTGATTTTCGCTGAACTTAGGCGTGGGAAGGAAAGTTTGGGAGGGGATCTTACACGGAATTGAAAGAGAGACAGAAAGAAATGGAAGTTGATGGGAGTTGACAGAATTTTTAAACAACCGTTATGTGTAGAAAAATTGTTAGAAAATTTCGTCTATATATCCCCTCTCTCTCTCTCTCTATATATATATATATAAAATGCACAATCCATACATAGGTAAAAAAAATTTTAAACCTTAGCAAATTAATGAAATAAGAAACCAAAGTTAAGGAAACCAAGTAAATTTATCTTATTATCAAAAAAAATATTTTATTGATATGCTTAAAAGCAAATCTCTCATGAGATTTGATGTGGCCTAGGGGCCTAGGACAAAAGGATTGCGACCCATTTATAGGAGTTCTTAATCATCTATATTTTTGTTGATCATATAATATGTGCAACGAATCAACAGATTATGCCATGGTCTACAATTCAATAAAAGATAAAAAAAATTACTATAATTCAAAGTAAACACAATAAGAGAAAACTCTTTTTGAATCCATATTTTCTTTGTAAAAAAGAGTTAAACCATATTATGAAGGATGATGTTAAGTTTAGGCCCTAAAACTTGTGGTATGAAGAAAATTTGTAATTTGGACAGAAGAAAGTACGTTAAAAAATAAAATAATATTTTTACGCATGTTCTATTAAATACTGAGCAAGTGATTTAATGAGCAAGAATAAAGGATAAAGATATCATTTTTCTCAATGATTTTCTATTCTTATAAATATTTTTTCCGAAAGGAAGATTTTGAATGGAAAGCATACAAATAGGTAGAATCAAAGTGATAAGCTACATCAATTAAATCAAATATGGAACCCGTTTGTGCATGTCAATTTCATTCTATTTTCTGTTGAATTCACCCATTAGTTATTCCTTGCTTTCCTTTCAAACAACAAGAACATTCCCTCGTTTTAATTTAATTTTCTATATGTAAGTTTGTTTTAAATAGTTTCTTATTTGCATTAACCATATAATCCAAGTGACAAATTATTTGTGAATTACTATAACTCAAAAATAAATTAAATATGGTATAGCAATTTTAACAATAAATATAATTGACAAATGTGAAAAAAAAAACCGTTTTTTTTTTTTTTTTGATGTAAACAAATGTGAAAGTTTAATTAGAAATTCTGCATAAGAAGTAAGAAATAACACCATTTAATATTGAAATACAAATTTTATGAAATTATTTCATTCAACGTGATAAACATCCCAACGTTTTTTCTGCTGAGAGCCTCGGAAACTGTCGGGCCACTCACGCTTCCACATTATCAAACATCAATAGAATAAAACAGAATAGTCAGCCTTCGAATACTACTATTTCACTTATTACCGAACACCTATAAATGCCAAAAAAGAACGAAAAATCCATCAATCAGTCATAGCATCCATCAAAAATAGTGTGTATTATCTTCCGTGGAGCGATGAGAGCTCGTACTCATAACTACAGACATGTGATTTGATAGGCCGCTCTAAGCTGTTCAGTTGTAGCAGCCTGAGATGCTTGTCTCTCTCAGTATTATGACAGGCCTTCCTGTCAGGATCGTCATTAATACCCAACAAATCAACCATTATCATCTTCGTGTCCGGTGGCATCTCAACGGGCTCTCGCCCCTCCAACATCTCCACGACTTGCTCCATGCTTGGCCGCATCTCGGCCTTCTCTTGCACGCACCACAATGCAACCCTAACCGCCTTGCTCACCTCTCTCTCATCTATACCTTCACTCTTAGTCGAAGTCAACCTTATTTAAAATATAAACGGATCAATTAATTATTACTTTTAGTAGATGGGTATATAGGTTTCTAACTATTATGAGATCTCCATATTTAACAGTATGAAATTATGTGAATAAATTAAAGCATATTTAAGTTAAATTTCTAAAACATAAAACAAAAAAAATGAATGTTTGTATTGTGTCAAACCTTTCGTCCACCAACTCTATTTCCCTATGTTGCTTCGCCTTTTCGGCGGCAATCTTCGGAAAGTACGAGTATGTTTTCTTCCCTTCCTCTCCATAAACATTTTGTATATTTCGCCTCCCACCAACCAACTCCATGAGGACCATCCCGTAGCTATACACATCACATTTTGTCGCAACACCGGCCCCAATCATCCATTCGGGCGCCAGATAACCTCTAGTACCACGTACAGAAGTTATCACGCGACTTTCATCCCGACTCATCAGTTTTGACATTCCAAAGTCTGTCACAACTGCACGAAATGTATCATCGAGAAGTATGTTCTCCGGTTTCACATCGAGATGTAGCACGCGATGTCGACATCCATGGTGGAGGTATGCCAATGCCTTCGCCACATCTTTAGCAACATTCAACCTATTCAAACGATAAATGCCATATATCAAATCAACCAATTAAGTTGTTCAAATTATGCATAAAGATATAATTTAGTTAAAATTCATAGTAAAACAATTGTTTGTTATCGCACCTTAGTGCCCATGATAAGCATTTCCTATGGGTTGACGCATCAGCAGAATCCTTCGAAGGAAAAATCCAATTATCCAACGAACCATTCTGTATGAACTCATAGATGAGGTACCGCGGTCGACTCAACGGGACGCAATATCCAATGAGATGAATTAGGTTATTGTGATGAATTCCTGCGATAATTGCTGCCTCAACCTTGAACTCACGGTCGCCATGTTCGCTATCTATCTGCTTCACCGCAACGGATGTGCCACCATCCAATATGCCCTTGAAAACCACCCCTGATGAGCCTTTTCCAATCACGGCCGTGAATTTATTCGTCGCCTTTTCAAGATCTTCATATTTAAAGTTTGTCGGCAACTGTTGGAAATGTTAAACTTTGTAAATTAGTCTCACAAGTTAGTATTTTAAGTTCCTCAAACATTTTGTAAGAAAGAAAGAAAAATGCTCATACTTCACTCATTGGTTCATATGAAATTCAAACTCTCAACCTAATTCTAGTATTTCAATCAAGATATTCAATCACTATATTAGAGAATCATTTAATTAATTTGGCTCAGCCAGTTAGTTAAAAATTATGATGCTTGAATTGTTTTGTTGAAATGATGCCTATAATAAAAAATTCAGTACCTGCGTGACTTTCTTCCAAAAACTATACTGGACTCTGTATTGTTGTCCCTCCACGTCAAACCGCTTCTCCATCTCTTCCCTCTTATCTGAGGCCTTTGTATAAAGGATTAATATCCATAAGAATATTGCGATTATTAGTGCCATATCTAAGGCCGCCGTGAGTTGGAAAACTTTTGATTCTACTTTAAGGTAGAAGTATAGGATTAAAAATATAATTATGAGGATCAAAACTGAGGCTCCGGCGATCCAACGTGCTCGCTTGGCCTCCATTGATGCAAGTTGGAAAGCTTTGATTTAGTGGTGCATTAATGGGGAAATTGATAGGGTGAAGAAGAAGAAGAAGAAGATGGTATTAACATTCAAGTCTTTAGGATTAGAGATGGTACAATTGCACTTTATTTTTTTAAATATTATGACCCCGGTTTAAATCTCGCGCCCAACGATTTTATTAAACAAGAATTTCTCTGTACGAATTGCATTTTGAAAATGCAAAGTAAATTTTACTCAAATTATTGGTTTATTAAGCATAGATTAATGCTTTGTATTGGGTGTGCGGTACATAGATTTTCAATTCTCTTTAATTTTTGTATTGTCTACTTTCTTAAAATTAAAATATTTCTTGTTTCTCTTGTTTGTATAATTGACATTTCTGCAAGATAGTTTCAAATCTTAAAAATCTAACTAATCAAGTTGTGATGACGTCAGCAACAGGCTGACTTGGCCAACTAAATGAGGTGGAAAGATGACCATATTATGTTTATTTATTTTCTGGACGAAAATGAAATGTGAGCTTTAGTACGACTGTTTCGGCCCAAATAGAACAAAGCTTTAGTTTTGAAGAAACGGAAGCATCAACACCTTCTGTTGTAAAGGGCGTTAAGAATGGTTTATGATATATAGGAACAGAATAAACAGCTCATAATCTCATATTAGTTTAGTACAAAATGAGGCTAGCATAGTTATTTGAAGTGAACTTAACACTAATTATCTATTAAATATGTGTTAGAAGTCAAGACATGCTTAAGAGCCAAGAGGTATGCAAAAACTAAAAATCAATTATTACATCACATCACATCACATAACAAAATAGAATAACTTAGAATAGAGTCATAGAATAGAGGATTAGTCTATTCCATCTGGAGGATGGAATTACTCTGTTTCATGAAATAGAGTAAAATTCAGACAAAATTGCCGTTTCTTATTCCAATGTATTCCCCTCTCATTGTACACGTTCGACCTCCTCTCCATTCTTTCCCCGTTAGAACTTCGAGCGATCTGCTGACCAACTCTCTAATTAAAAAGCTTCTATCAAATCTACTCATTTTACTCTTTCTAATGAGATCCGTATTGACTATTTTCAGTGTCATTCGTTTCTCTTCGCCTCTGCCGTCATTCGCAGCTCTCACACGCCGGAAATTTGAACAAGAAGGCTAGCCGGAGCAATGTATTTTCTCTGTTCCTTCCGGCCTGCACTTCTTGCTGGACTATTGTTGCTACAGTGATTTGTTTTGCCTAATCAAGAACTTGATTCGCCTCTTCTTGTACTTGATATTGGAGGTAAACTTTGTTGGTATCAAGTTTGTATGAACTATGATTCTAATATAATATATTGTTTAACTGTTTGCTATTGAGGATAATTAGGGATGTTGTTTAAGCTTATTTACAGTTGCCAAAGAGGAGAGTAGCGTTTTATTAACTCAGAAGTCGACTTAATCACTTCTTGGAGTTTATAATCAATTAAGAATCTTCTCCTCTTGAAATGGTATGATCAGTTTCTTTCACTAAATTGTACTGTAAAGTGCTTTTTGTCATCTCGGTTAATAATTGTCGGTGGAATATACTTTTCAATTGATTTGGTGACTTTTTCCTATTGTTATTAAATTACAAACAAGTTTTTCTGACAAATTGATTTGATGCTCCACCAGTTAAGAACATGCTTAACAAGCATCTCAAGTATATTCAGTCCTTAAATCAATCCACATTGAAGTGAATATTGGTACATGATTCATGCACCATGAGATTTCAGAATTTTCAGGGCATATTTGCAAATTCTACTCACTATTATAGGCTACATGATATTTTTTTTTTTTTGAATGAATTGGGAGGCTACATGATAGTTAAGCGGCTGAATTGCGTACTGTTAAATGTTGCAGACTCAACTACTTAAAATAGATGTTATAAATTTTTTAAGGTTTGGTACCGGTACCACAAAATGGATGTTATTTTTTAGTTGTTATTTTTTTATTTTTTACAATTTATTTTATGTAGAGTTGCATTGAGATTTTTTTTTTTTTTTTCAAATTAGCTCCTTCAAAGAAAAAAATATTTTTTAACTTCTTTCTTTCTTCATTGACAACAACAGTTGACGAGATTTACATGTGGAGTGGTGAAGGCAATTGAAATTAGCCAAGAGATTGTGTCGTATTATGCAAGTTTTAGTTAATTGGATATGTAATCGAATTTTTTTTATTTCTATTTTGCATTATTATATTTGAAATTGTGTTTTTTTATTTTCTTGTTTGAATGGCTGTTTTGAGGAAATTTTTTGTTTTTAACTTTTATTAGTAGTTTCATATAATTGTGGGAAAAAAATGATAATACAAAATCAACAAGGATATTTTGGTCATTGGCATATTTTATATATTCTAACCAACTTTTTTATATTATAAACATTGCCGAACGCACAGTGGAATAAAAGAGAATAGTCACCAATGCCCTATTTCACTATTCCATGTGTTGCCGAAGGGCCCTAAATATTTTCAGATTTTGGTTACTTATAACTAAATTGAATGAAACCATTTTACCACCAAGAAACAAATTAGAACTCAGAAATAAATCCACCATTCAAAACTGGCAATCATTATTGACGAAAGAAAGAAGTAAGAACTCAATCCTACCCACTCATCCAATCCTTTGATGATCCAAATAAAAATCAGACAAACAAAAAAAAAAAACTGAAAACTTGAAAACGTATTTCAAAATCGCTAATTTGAACAAAAGAAAAAAGAAACAAAATAGAGCAGTTCTGACACTACAAGAGAGATCATCTCTCTCTCTCTTCTCAGCCTCCACCAAATTTCTTTTATTTTCATCGATTTAATTTGGATTTTTTTGGAATTTGATTTAATTGAATAATTTTTCTTAATGATGATGCTCGTCTTCCTCGTCTGAGTCGCCATGGCCATCTGGATCTCCACCTTCACCTATCACTTTCAACTGAACAAAAAACAAAAAAAAATACATTAATTTATTAAATTAAATTATTGGTATAATAAATAAAAATAAAATAAAATAAACATTGAAAAACTAGATCGGTAATTTATCAATCAGTATTTTTTCAATTTCATTTGCACAATTGAGGCATAATTGTAGAAGGATCTGTTTGGACTAGTTTAGTTAAATTGGGACATAATTAAGGTTAATTGAGTTCTTAATTACTCAAATTAAAGCTTAATTGAACATTTGAAACATGGTTTTGAAAATGAAAATAAATAAATATTACAGTAAAGTATTGAGAGCAAACGGGGCATTCATGTGGCTTGTCCTTCTCCAACCAAAACCATATCACATCATGCTCATCCTCTATTCCACAACAAAATAAATAATTAAATAAATAAAAAATAACTAAATAAAAGACCTGCATCAAGATTCGTGCATTTGGGGTATTTAACAATCGTGAGAACAAAATCTAAACGGACATACATTCAATTTTTAATTTAATTATATTGGCTGTTATATATTTTGTAAAGTTATGAATTTTGCAATAATGTTAGGTTGGCTATAAGGTCTTTGAACTTTTTTGAATTGAATAATATATTTTTTGAGTATATATACAAAAATTCTTGTTTTTCTACATCTCTTTCCCAAATTTTCTTTTTTAATAAGAACTTTGGCAGGGATCCACTATAGATTATGTTGCACGAATCTTAATGCAGCTCTTATTGGTAAGAAGATTCATATCTTAATGCACAAATCTTAATGCAGATTTTTACTTGATTTTCTCAAGGCAAATTATCCCAAATATAAATAAATAAAAGGTGAATAAAAAATATTTTAAAAACATACCGCCTTCACCGCCAGGACAACCAACTATTCTCTTATTATAGTACGATTCAATGACAGCTGGCGCCTCCTACAAATATAAAAACAGATAATTTTGTTTAGAAAAAAAAATGGAATTAAATAGTGAATAGAATTTCATTTTTCATTTTCTATTCTCGTCTTTTATTGGTGTGTCTGTGTTTAATCAAATAAGCTAAATTTAGCCATACTAAATTGGGTCAAATTTAGTCATAAAACTAAACTGAAGCTAAATTGGGTCAAATTGATGCTAAATTTAGTCATACTATGGCGTAATAGAACAATTTGTAATGAGGCTAAATGGAACTGAGGGCTAATTGAGATTTATTTGAAGCAAATTTAGGGAAAAAAAAAAGAAATGTTTTGTTCATATACTATCATACTAAAGCCCTTAAATAAACTTTACTAAAATAGTAAAAATAAAACTATATTTGGTTTAATGCTATTTTCCAAATTTAATTCATCCAATAGAGATAAGCATGCTTCCTCAAAATCTCAGTTTTATCCTAATTTCAGATCTAATTGAAATGGAAGGTAAATAAATATAGCAGCATTCAACATACCAAAAGACCAAGCCTTTACAAATAAAATCTTCTAATTAACCAAAAAGAATCTCAAAACCAACACTACAATGTAAAAAACAACAAAAAGAATCAACAAATCAGGAAAACAAACTAACCTTAGTTCCAAATGGCCCGACTGGTGCATCCATATCAAACCTCTTCTTTCCCTAAAATCCAAAACAAAAATCAAAATCAAAATCTCAAATGCTTTCAGATCAAGAAATCTTAGCACAAAACAAAGAAAAAGAACAGATCAAACCTCAAGTTCAGCTTCGACTTCCTCTCGCTCAAGCCCAGTCGCAATCGGCAGCGCATCCTCCAAACTCTTCTTCACTGTTCCCGCCCCTAAAATCCAAAAACAAAAATCAAACCCTCATCACTAAATCAAATCAAACAAAACCATATATATAACAGTCCATATCGATCTTACAAACTACACACCAGAATCGAAAAGAGGCGGAGAGCCGCGGAAGGCGCCGATTGAGGAGAGAGCGCGGCGGGCGGGGATGAGATCTGCGCCGGCGCCGGCGGGGCGGCGGAGGAGGGAGGAGGAGCGGAGGAGGGAGAGGGAGGCGCGCCGCCACATTCTCGAGTGTTCTCAGGTCGCCGCTCAAGGGCTCCGATTTGAGATTTGCGAGAAAAGGGAGGACGGTTGTGGAGTTTTGTTTTCTTTTTGGATTGTATATTGACTGAAGAGTCGTTTGTTGGAGGAGAATTTTCAATATGTCCCTCGGGAAAACTTTATTCGGTGAAATGGCCTTCGTAGAGTTTTATGTAACCCTTAGAAAACCTCAAAATATTGGGCACACCTCTACGGAACCACTATCCCTATGGTTCTGTCGTGTCGGCGTGTCGAATTTTTTATAAAATATTATTTTAGTGCTAGCCATTGAATATTGGCAGAAAAAATAAAGTCTTTATGTAAAATAAAATATTGATACTCTATGAACAAATTTAATATAATATACAAAATAAAATGAGACCGCACAACAATTAACCACAAAAAATATACCAAACCCTTCCTTCTCTCTCCTCCTCACGTGACTGTTCCTTCTTCCTCTTCCAAAAAAACAAAAATCGCGCTCTAATGGCGGCTCTATTTTTCCTCTTCTTCCGATGCTTTCCCCTTCACGATTTTTTCTCAATCTTTTACCGTTTTCTTCTTTTTTTTCTTCTTCTTCTCCTTCATTATACGATATCATATCTTTAATTTCGGGTAAAAAAAAGAAAAAAATAAGGTCAAAAAATGCAAAACTTGGTAGAATCGACTAAAACTGGTCGGTTTCGGATCAGCCACTGCCGACTCCGACCCAACACGGCCGAAATCGACCCGTTTCGGCCGACACAACGGACCATGACTACCACTACTAAATTGATAATTTTTGCTGTTATTTTTGTAGTTTGAATAAACTTTTCTTAAATAATTCAAACAAAAATTTAATTTATGTAATGTGTTCATACAAAAATCAAATGTGATTATTGGCTTATTGCATTCAACTTGAATTTTCAGTTTTGTAGGGACAAATTTGATTATTGCACTTTTAGACGAGTAAATATAAATATGACATGTTGGAAGGGTAATATCAATATACGAATCCAACCTCATTACATGGGCCCGCTTGTCAGTGATACTCTCCCAAGCGGCACATTATTTCTTCTCGCTGACAAGTAGGCCCCACAACCTCAGTCAAATAACAACAATACTGAACCAACTATTTCGAACCGAACGAACTGGCGGCGATGGAGCAACCGCCGCCGCCGCCGGAGCGGCAGCCATGGCGGGTTCTGGAGTTCTACAGCGGAATAGGCGGCATGGTGCGCAAAACCCTTTTTTTGTTTTGTAACTCTCTCTCTTTTTACATGAGTAATGGATTTCTTATTTGTTTTGATTGGATTTGAAGAGGTACTCGCTGATGAAGGCTGGGATTAAAGCTGAGATTATACAGGCGTTTGATATAAACGACTCAGCTAATGATGTGTATGAACACAATTTCAACCATCGACCTTTTCAGGTAATTAATCAACTAATTTCACTCTCGTTCTGTACAAAAACGGTATAACATGTAAGAAAATGATATTACAGGATATAATGTACAGTTTAGGGTTATAACAGGCAAAAGTAAATTTTTTTCTTTTTTTTGGGGGTTTTAGGGAAACATTCAGACATTGACAGCTAAAGAGCTTGATAAATACAGAGCTCACGCATGGCTTTTATCGCCTCCTTGCCAACCATATACTAGACAAGGTTTGTTTCAATGAGAAATTTTAATTTTATTTTATTTTTAGACAAAAGATATTAATTTTTTTAGTTTTTAGGCAAAATATCTTAATTTTTTAAAATTCAAGCTTCCATTCTGAAACTAAATCCTTTATTTTATCTAAAATTCGCCTCAACTAATAAAATCTGTCATTAAATTTGATCTGGGTTAAGGACCCCAAACTCTAAAACCTTAATTCCTGGAACCTACAATCCGAAAACCCTAAATCCTAATTTATATTTAATAAAAAATGTTTTTTAATTATTAGGTCTTCAGAAACATTCAGGCGACGCTCGTGCGGTCTCATTTATAAAAATATTGGAAACAATACAAAACATGATTAATCCGCCATTAATGTTATTTGTGGAAAATGTAGTTGGATTTGAGGTTCGTATATGTAGCAAATTCTCATTTTTATTCAGTTACAATCTTTTTTCTAGTAATTAAGATCATATAATAACTAGTTATCCTTCCTACATACTATTTGTTTAACTTTGGAAAGTTGAGGGCTGTTTATGCAATTTAGCCCGGCAACTAATTTAAAAATCCTACATATTTGTCTAATTTCGGAAAGTTGACGGTCGTTTACATAATTTATCCAAACAATTCTTTAATTTTATTTTGAATGATTTATTATAGGTATCTGATACTCACAAACAACTGATAGATGTTCTTGCGAGACTTAATTTTATCACGCAAGAATTCATTTTGAGCCCTTTGCAATTTGGCGTGCCTTATTCTAGACCGAGATATTTCTGTCTGGTACAAAAAGAATATATTTATTTCTTGGGAATTTGCCAAAAAAAACCTGTGTTATGTCTAAATTGCAAAAAGAAACTGAATTATTAGAAAATACCAAAAAAAAAAAATACATTTTTTGTGTTATAAACTAAAAGTATGAACCCTTTTTTATTTCTCAAGAATAAAGGTTTTTTTTGCAGTTTTCCCTAATATAGGGGCTATTTTACAATCTAAGCATAATGTATTTTTTTTTTTTTTTTTTTTTTTTTTTGCAAAAAGCACTTAATTCTATTTTATCTTTTTATGCTTAAATATTTTTGATTCTGACAATTTTTCTTTGTAGCTGTAGGCCAAGTTGCATATATATTAGATTTCCTTAGAACAATTGTTTCATTTTATCCTGTTCTATATGAAATTAAATTAAGTTAATTATATTAAAACATGCAGGCGAAAAGAAAACCTTTGTTATTTCTGAACCCATGTAACAATAATAAATTGGAATGGAGACCTCCATTTGATGCGATAAATGGAGACGAGCAGATAACTTGCGAGCCGGTCAAAAACTTTCTTGAATCACAATATATTGATTTGGTGTTAGTTTTTTTTTCTATTTTATTTTTATTTATTGTATTTATATCAAGGATTGCAATCTTGTTGGTACATACTGGTTCCAAACCTGTTGCAAAGCAAACTTAAAATAGACCTCAAGTTAACCTAATTAGGCCTTAATCTATCGTCAGTTATGGAATTGCACATGAATAACCCTAAAGCCTAAACACTAAACCCTAGATAACTCGGTGTATTTCGACAGTACAGTATTAAAATTTGGTATTATAATCCTAGATTTATTGCAGCATCATTAAATAATTCCAGAGACAAGTAATGAACTTGACTTAACAAATAATGACCATAATGCCCTTAGGAGTGGTGAAAACGAGGTCAAAGGAAATGAACTTAACAAATAATGACCATAATGTCCTTAGGAATTGCAAAAAAGAAGTCAAAGCAAATGCAATAACAGAGCAGTTTTGCGTACCAGTAAGCTTGATTGAGAGATGGGGAAACGCAATGGGTACGACTTCTTTTTTTATACTTCTTTTATATATATATATATATATATATGGCTAAACAACATACGTAAGCAAAATGAAAATTTTGCTTACGGTCCAAAATATTACACGTATCATCAAAAATTCAAATTTCAACCGTACGGATGGAATATATATGTTTTGAATATGTTGTAGATTAATTTTCACAAGAATCAGAATATTATATCATTGCCATCATATATCATCAAAAATCACATTTTTGATGATATATGATGGCAATGATATAATATTCTGATTCTTGTGAAAATTAATCTACAACATATTCAAAACATATATATTCCATCCGTACGGTTGAAATTTGAATTTTTGATGATTTAATACGTATTTTGGACCGTATGTTTTTCACTCCAAAAACATACGTATGTTTTTTAGCATCTCCATATATATATATCACTGTTTGTCTGATTATGTATTTTTGTTTGGTACTAGATATTGTTTATCCTGATTCGAAACGGTGCTGTTGTTTTACGAAAAGTTATTACCGGTACGTGAAAGGTACCGGGTCCTTACTCGCCACCTGTCAGGTACACTTTTTCTCTTATATGCTTCTTCATTCATTTAATATTTGTATTCTTTACTCGAATTATTCTTTACTCAATTTATTAGTTATTTACTTCTTTTTTTTTTTTTTTTGGAATAGGAGATTGAGAGAGGAAATAATGAAGAAAAAGTTGAGGTTTCCAAATTGAAAGAGTTGGGTTTACGCTTTTTCACACCTCGAGAGGTAATCACTCTCATCATTTTTTTCAATATTATATTCATACCCTAATTTGCATCTAATCACAAATTAATGTTTTTTTCTTCAAATTTCAGGTTGCTAATTTGCACTCATTTCCAACAAACTTCAACTTCCCTGACCATATAAGCTTAAAGCAACAGTAAGTTACATTTTTAAACCCTTACAAATATCTCTGATTAGTACCCCTAATGAGAAAGTTAAATTCCATATTTCCCTACAAAAGCATAGAAAATTCCTTTTTTTCCAAAAAATATATAAACTAACCCTCTATTTTTGCATGATTATTTTCCATTTCTGTACGAACTATACCATTTTCCTAAATATTTTGGCGTATTTAAAATGAATTTATGATGTTCTTTTTTATGTTGTAGGTATGCAATGTTAGGAAATAGTTTAAGTATTGCAGTTGTTGGCTCCTTGCTCGAGTATTTATTTTCTGAACCCATTTGTTAAGTATTTATTTCTAATTATTGTTTTTTTTTTCATTTTACTATGTTATTGGTTTTATTCTACGAAATTTTGTATCTTAAATTATGTAGAAGGCATGATTATCCATTGTATAACGTATTATACCATGTTGTATCATTGTATTTATGTTCTATTTGGTGGTTATTTTGGTTTATTGCATTGGATGAATGGTTATAAATAGATGAAAATGTTATATTTCGTAGTAGTTCAATAATTCATTTTGCCTGGTAGTTATGAAACATCATAAAATAGGTTGTATAAATTGAAACTTAGGAAATGTTTTATTCGCATACTATATGCATTCTTGTATGTAATGTAAACTTTCTTCACTGATTTAATACCCAGAATCTGTGATGCATTCTAAAATGATGTACAGTATCCATAAGAGGGAAGAGAATAAGATAAGCTTAGATGAAAATAATATTGCATTTTATACCAAACTCTAAAATAGTAATGTCTCAACTATGAGATATGTTCCAACAAAAAACAGATACGTTCTTTCAATTTTAGCACCAAACTTCATAAAACAAATCATTCCTCTACCAAACCAAACCATAATAAACATTAGGTAAGTAACATCACATAAAACTCACAACACCACACCACACCACTTATGCCGGAACGAATTGGCCCGACAATAGGGCTCTTAAAACTTAGTATACATAACAAAAACAACACACAAATCCCCAAATCACCCCTCAAATTTACCCTTATTCAAACCAAGCCCCTCAAAAAAGCAACCTCCTTCCTGGGTTCCGCACGCTCAAAAGCATGACATCATCAACGACGGGTCCGCAAAGTGACCCGTCGGGTTTCATGTGGTAGAAAGTGCTCATGAAAACGACTCGGGTCCGATTCGATGTCGCCACAAAACGCAAAACGGCCTTTTTGAATCCGCCTGTGCCTTTGGACTCATAGGGGATTTGTGTGGTTCCATGAGCCGCAAAGGCCTCGACGCTCATCGGGCCCATGCAACCATCGGCTGCGTCTCCGACCGAGAAAGTTAGGGCGTATGTTTTTCCTTGTACGGTTCGTGCTTCCTGCGAATTGAACATTTGTTTAGTTTTTACAGACTTAATCTTGGTAAATTAGGGCTTAATTGTTATGTTTGCTTGATTTCAACGAACTTAATCGTGTATTCGGATTGC
This sequence comes from Juncus effusus, assembly GCA_027726005.1. NCBI lineage: Eukaryota > Viridiplantae > Streptophyta > Magnoliopsida > Poales > Juncaceae > Juncus > Juncus effusus. The sequence goes on along the minus strand of CM050908.1, from coordinate 6,401,465 downwards.
ATTGAGGGTTAGTTAACTATGTTATTGTCAAATTTCCGCAAATTACTGCGAGTGAGACTAACTAAATCAGTCTCACCTAACAGTACAAAATGTTGAAGTCAAATTATATTTATAATTGTAATTATAATAACAATGTCTTATCTGCACTAAATAATCCACTAACTATTCAGTAACTGTATCTTTCTAATATTTGAGCCCCATGTATGTATATATGAGGGTATAAACAAATAAATACCTGTGTAAGTGCGCTTTCCTTGCCAGCTACAAGCTCGACTGCTCGTTTCCCATGTGGCACCGTGTAGTGTGCTGAATCAATATATTTGACCGACTTGAGAGACTCAACAATCCATGCTGGAAGCGGCGAGTGATCGTCTTCAACTCTCGGAGGAATCAACACTCCCCATGTTGTGTTGGGAAACAGATACGGGCCCTCCTCAAAATCTCCGTTCTTTAGCAAGTTGTCTACAAGGATATTGATAGGAGGATAATAAGTTGACCTCTTAAATATTATTGATGATAAATAATGAAAGCATAAAATTAAGTTTTTTCTGAATTTTGTTTTTCCAATTTGTATTCTTTTGAATGGATATAATGAAAAAGACTCAGACAGGACATATCCATTTTTGATATCAATGAAACTTGAAATGATCAATGATTCTTAAGAAAGTAAAGAAAATTACTTCTTGTGGGGCGAGGAGGGTAAAGAGTTCGAACGGCAACCAAATCAATAAGCGGTCCGCAAGCGGGATCCTCCTCGACTCCAGGGTTATGGATCACCAAATCGACCTCCGAAACCTTCGCCTTGAATCCCCAAGCGTACGAATCCCATCCGTTACTGCTGTACATTGTCTGCATCGGCACCGTGCCTGACTCAGGCGTGACCGACACGTTCAGCTTCTCGGACTGAGCGCAAGTACGCGACGCGCTGAACGTGATGGCGTAGTGGCTGCCCTTGACTACGCTCAACCGTTGTTTTATGTACGCCTCGTTGCCCAAACGAACCGCGTATGCACCTATAATAAGTCATAAAGTAAGTTTTTAAATGGGCATAAATTCATGTTGAGGGGTACATCATATTTTGCGAGTTTATGTACTACTATAGAAACAAAGCATATATCGAGGAATCGGGCTTCTTAAATAAGCAAGTTGAGAGTTGGTTTTTTCAAATCAAACCTTCGGGGACTGGGAGGAGCATGTCGCCTTGTTTGTGTCCAGATTCGATGTATTCTACGAAACCAGAGATCTCCCATCCTGGTAGAGCAAACTTTCCAACCAGCTCTGTGCCCTTCAGCTCGGTCGGCTTTGGGCCCTTCTCAAAGTCTCCATTGTACAACAAGCCTGCACAAAAATTTCAAAAGTTAAATTATTTATTTATCTATTTTTATTTGGATTGTGAAGTGAATAATGTAATTTATGAAAAATGCATTTTGAATAAAAAATTAGATTATCTTTGTTCTTCCATTCAATTAATTCGCTGATGTGGCATGTCATTATTGGTTGGATATACAGTAAATTCCCCCATTTTTACAAAAAAATTTAATCATTTTTTTGTTTATTACTTATTTTTTTGAAAAACAGGGACAGGGTAAAAAAGGACTACCACACATGGAATAAGTCAGGCTGGCAGTGTCATAATAACAGATGAAGCAAGGTTTTTTTTTTTTTAGCTGTGCATTTAATTGGTCCATCTTCCAAAAGCAAACAAACAAACAAACAATTCACCACGCTTACAACATGCTTGTACTTAGTACTAAAATTCACATGTATGTAGAGTTCAATTTTTGTTTTAACAGTCAAGTTTTTCAATGAAGTAACTTTTCAATGTACTGTATTATATAACACAATATATCAAATTTACTCCTGCAATAATGCTCAAAATACAAAATTTACCCTACCAAAACTGTAATAGTGTATCTAGAATTTATTCATTTATTTTCATTTAGCAGTCTAGATATTTCTAAAAATAAAATGTGGCAATTTTTTATGAGGCACCACTCCAAAATACAAAATTTACCCTACCAAAACTGTAATAGTGTAAAAAGTAAAAACCATCTAGAATTTATTCATTTATTTTCATTTAGCAGTCTAGATATTTCTAAAAATAAAATGTGGCAATTTGTTATGAGGTACCACTCCAAAAGCTCATTTAATAGAATTACCAATTACTTATAAATCTTTAAATATCTGAGTTTCTGATCTACCTTGGTTCAAAATTTTTTTTATCAGATCTACCTATCAAAATTATTCTTGCAAAAGCTCAAAATATTAAATTATTTTGGATAAATAGGTAGTAGGTCCCTAATTACTATAGACATGCAATTCCTTATATAGAAAATCTTTAAGAAAACCAACCATAATTTTATACTTCGTATCATGAAAATAAATTGAAAGAGATTAGTCATCACTACTTCATTAACTTCTCACACCAAATATGCTCAGATTAAACAACTACTTTTCAATTTCGGTATAATGGTACAATTTTACTGAATATTTTATTGTATTGCACTGAATATTTAATGTTCAGGGTCAAGTTATTTATTGGGTTGTTAAAACTCATTTATTACCCTATCAATTTACTGCCCGATGAAGAAATATGAAAACAGAGATTTTTTCTAGCATATATTTTCTTATGGCCAGTATAACGAGTCACACTAGAAGCTCTCAGGATCCTTAAATTTTTTTTTTGAGATAACAGGATCCTTAAATTATAATAAAACTTTTTTTTTGCGGTTTAAATTATAATAAAACTGATTTTTAAACATTAGGGGGAAAAATTTAGAAACCCCCTAAGTTTTCTGTATATTTTGAAAACACAACCAAGTTTTTAGTGTCTTTAAAGTATTATCATTTTTTTTACCAAAATATCTATTATTCATTTTTTAAATAAAGAACAACAAATCACAATATTGTTTTCAAATTATTATTATTATTATTATTATTATTATTATTATTATTATTATTATTATTATTATTATTATTAATGTAAAAATATAATCAACATTTTTATCAAAAATATATATAATCAACAATATTTCACGTAAGTTTCCTTTAATTATAAGGCAATCAATCACCAACATAAAGCATCTTTAGACTTTAGACACGATCTAAGATTAAATGAAACCATGTGTTTAATAAGTAAACTTAATAAAATAAATAATTGTGATTCAAATTCAAATGCTTTTTCTAGGGCAGGCATCAACTGATCTGTCAACTTTGTACTTGTACAGATATACTGATGCATAATATAACTTTTTCCTTTTTTTCTAAATTCTACTTTACAGATGAAAAAGTAGAAGTAAAACATATCTAGATTAGCCTTTGGGCTATATATATAGATTTATTGCAAAAAAATAAAAATGTCACAGAGCACCAAACGCAAGGCATTTTAACTATCATTTGTCATGGATATGATAAATAGAGTTTTGATGCTTTTGAGAAAATTTTGATTTTTAACATCAAAGATATAGGATGCAAATATCTATGCAGAATATTCATATTCATAATTTCATTCATCCCAGTATATATATTTAGAAAATAACAAAACTAAAAACATACTTTATCAAAAGTAAAATGAACAAAACTACAAACATACCATCAGAAATTGCCAGTGTACATTGAAAACCGATGGAAATCAGCAGAAACAATGAAGCACAACGCAACATCTCTTTCCTTTTCCTTATTCCTTTTCAAAATTTCTTTTTGGAGAATCAACTTGAACAGAGAGATTTGAGGAGGAAAGATGGGAATGATGAGAGGGAAAGGGAAGATTATAAGGAGGAGAGAGAGCAAAAAGGCCTTGGAGTTGGAGATAATAGCAAAAATGACACTAGGCTGCTGTGGGGATCTATTAATGCCCTGTAAAAGGCCACGTGTCTTTAGTGCATGCAGATTTGAATGAGTGAATTGTGGGAATTGTTACTTGTCAAAAACTTATATCCCTCAATTGTTTTTATATATGACAATTGTATAGAATTTTTGTTATCAAGTTTTTTTTTTTAAAGGAAATCGAGCAAGGTGCTCTTTTTCTTTAATTGATAGAAGTAATTTTACATCATTTACAACTTTTATGCATAGAAATAATTAAAATTAAATTTTAGCCACATAGTTCTGAAAGGCTCGGCTAACTGACAGCTGAACTGTGCGATTTACCGTATTTTTTAGGCCATTTTCATGCGATCTTAGTGAAAAATACAATTATTTTTGCCACTAAGCCAATTATCTTATGGACTTTGTGGATGATTTGCCCAAAAATAAACAAGATAATTTTGTATTTATAGTTGTGATAATAATTTAAATTAATGTATATCTAGGTTTTTTTTAATGAAATATACAACACTTATAACATAGCCAATGGCAAAAGTTTATAGGGACTGGAGGGTTATGCCTCCAATATTTTAGCAGAATAGTATATATCAATCATGTTTTAGTAGGAAAAATATTTGAAATATATGTATTTCTATGTATTTGGTCATCCAAAAATTTTGTATAGTGTTAATCAATAAAGAGAAATTTTTTTGTCCCATCCCCCAAAAATTTCAGCCAACTAAATATAACATTATGAGCAGTGGCCAGTGGTAGAGCTTGCCTCCATTTATTGAGGGGCCAAGAAAAATTATTCCTACTAATTAATACTGTCCAAAATTGAGGTTTTTTGGGGGAGGGGGGGGGGACTAAATACATAGAAATATATATTTTTCTAATTTTTCTCCACTAAAGCACGAGTGAGATATACACCTCACCCTCTCTATAAAGCTTCGCCGCTAATTATGAAATAAGATCATCCTAGTCATCACTAAAAAAATTTATGCATAATCAATAAGTATATTTTACATACTTATTATTATGATTTTTGATAGCATATACAACTAATTAATTATTACGAATTTATATAAAACCTACATAATATCTCTTCGAAAAATATGTCTTTTCAATTAAAATAAAAATAGTTTCATCTTGAAAACATATGAAACTAAACACTTCTTCAATTATTTCTAATAACAAAATTACATAATTCATCACATTTTTATGGGGTAATATCTGGTATAACAAAAAGTAAATTAAAATGCTTTAATATTGGACTGAATAATGTCATTTTGGGTGCAAGTAGACAGTGCAATATCACCACCATGTTGAAACCCATGAATAATTGATTGGGTGGCGAGATATGCGGCGGTTCATCTCGTTCGGCGACGAGAAAACAAACACAAACAACACGACACTGCCCTCCTATCGGGGGTGGAAATGGCGAACATGCCCTCACGACAGCCCCTGCATCACTCCACATGGCTCGTTCGTTCCATCGCTGGTTTTGATTCAGAGCAGAAGCAGATGGGATCAGCTCACTTCAGGGGTATTTTAGTCATTTTAGTTCTCTTTTTGATACTTCATGTTTGTTCTGTAATATGTTTTGTGATCTGAAGATTATAGTTTGGACTTGGGAAGTAGAATTGATTAAGATTTTAAATGGGGGATGGTTTCAGAAACCAAAGGTTAATATTGTTTTCATCTTGTATTTCTTATTTTCTTTTGGGTATATAATTTAGGTATAATACATAAGATTGGTATATTACCTGGCAGATAGATATCAGTCTTTTTTCGGACAATTTCACATAATTTTACATAGCGTGTTTTCTCACACACCACAAAATAAATAACATATCTTTGCTTCTTGTTGGGTATTTTTTTAAAAAAAGAAATGGTTGGTATTTATTTATGTAAGAGCAATTTGTAACATTTATACTTGGATTAGTAACTAGAATTGCATGTGATATTATGTCGGATGCATTGCCTTTATTTATTACTAAAAGCAAGATAAAAAGCACCTTTTCAATATACTGCTCTTTTTGAGAAAGTTGGCCAAAAAATTACATTTCACAAGTGTTCATGGAGTAGTTTTTTGAAGTCGGCCAAATTATATAGTTTAGGAAAAATTGCATTTTTCATCTTCATTGTTAAGGTTTTGCCCTTTTTACGTGTTAAAAGTAAAAGAAAAAAATTATCCTGTAAGGACAAAATGCAAACATGTGGTGGATATTTTTATGCTGGAAATATTAATTGGAGATGCATGTGCTATTCGGTGCTGATATACTGTACTGCCTTTTCTTACTAAAAGCCGAGATTTATACTATCTTGTATGGGGATTTTAATGCAGCTTCTTGAAAAGCAATTGTCTCAACCTTACATATTTGTCTTGAACCTCAATTTTGTTTTATAAAAACTGTTATATATGGCTCGATATCTCACCATAATATTTTTTTTTTTTGGTAATGATATTTAGAAAGGATTGAGAGAAGGAAATAAATATTTAGGAAATATTTGGAGGATGGAAAGAGGTGGCTTATTTTCATCTTTGTATCGTTAGTTTAGGTTATTTTCATATTGTATCTTTAATTTAGGCAATTTATATTTTGATAATTAGTCAAGGCTCTACTATATAAAGAGACATAAATCTATTGTAATTATATCCCAATTCTTACAATGTAGTCTCTCAGTTGATTATACAATTTCTCTCTTCTTCTCTAGTTATTTCTCTCATAAGTTATCTTACTATACATCAATATTCTCTCCATTACCCTAACAAATTGGTACCAGAGCTATGTTACGATAATCTTTGTGCTTCCAGTTTCTTTAATAATGTGGAGACAATCGATAATAAGATGGACGAAGAGGATAAAATCGTGGTGTTCTTGTGCGCGCTGCATATGTTTCATACCAGGAAATCACTTACCATTAATGATGTCAAGAGTAACTTATTAGTCAAGTCTAGCATTGACTGTGACTTGTCCATGGTCGAGAGTAGTCATCAAGAAGTTGAGCTGTTTGTTGAGGGTGGAGACGTAAGAAGAGAAATTCAAGTTTAGAGAAGACTCATTCGCAATTCAAGTACAAGAGCTTGATGAGCAACTATTGCAAGAAGACGGGACACATTAAGGCCAACTGTTACAAGCTCAAAGAGAAGCAGGAGGCAGATAACGGTGTTCTATCGGAAGAAGCTTTTGAGGCTAAATCCGGTAAGGTTGAAGTACTTTTTGTGGCTAATAAGAAGGAGAGATTTGAGAAGAATTGGGTGGGTTCGGGTAATTTAAATAAGATGATCCCGAATCGAGAGTGGTTCACCACATATGAGGCGTGTAGTGGAGATGTTCTTTTGAGAGACAATCATCTATGTTGCATTGCCGGTGTTGGCACGTTTGAGATCAAGATACAGGACGGGGTTGTCCATTTGATTAAGATGCAGGATGAGATTGTCCATTTGATCAAGATGCATAACCGGGTTGTCCATTTGATCTCATTAGGCGTTCTCGGAGATATCCAAGTTCCGATGTGAAGGTGGAGTCCTCAAGGTATCTAGATGGGCTCTTACATTGATGAAGGCTAGAATGACTGGTGTGTTATATATTCTGGAAGTCCAGAGTACCGGAAAGTTATTTCGGGAAGTTGGCGTAGTATTAGGCTCGTTCGTCGCTTTCTCTGCCTCAGTTAGAAGGTCAGGATTTACGATTGGATGCAGGGTGACAATTTTGAGCACGAGGGATCTACTATGTGGCCAGAATATCGGTGTATTATATATTCTAGAAGTCCAGAGTACCGGAAAGTTATTTCGGGAAGTTGGCACAGTTTTAGGCTCGTTCGTCATCGCCTTCTCTACCTCAGTTAGAAGGTCAGAGTTTACGATTGGATGCGGGGTGACAGTTTTGAGCACGAGTGATCTACTGTGTGGCCAGAATATCAGAAAGCATGAGTTTTGTGAAGATTCTGTTTGTGGCAAACGGAGGAGACTCGGCTTTATTACAGCCGTTCATCGCATGAAAGGAATTTTGGACGATATCTATTTGGATTTGTGGGGACAAATTTGTGATCCTTTTATAAAGATTGTTCAGCATTGCACGGTTGTTCGCTCTCGACAACATAATGGCGTGGCTGATTGGAAACTATTCGAGAAGGCTTGGTGCGTATTTTTGGGGCGGGCTCAGGTGAGAAGTTATGGGTAGAAGCCGCTAATACTGCTTGGTGGTTGGTCAACCGTTCTCCGAATACAACAATTTGGTGCAAGACACTAACAAATGTTTGGTCAGGTAAACAGGTGAATTACTGGACATTGCAGGTATTTGGATATCCCATTTATGCACAAGTCGTTAAATGGAAACTCGAGTATGGGGAGATCAGATGTTTTCTTCTTGGATACGCTTCAGGTGTGAAGGCATGTTGGTTGCGGTGTCCAGTACTGGGACACCTTATTTTGAGAGACATTACTTTTGAGCCGGTTATGTTACGGACAAGGGAGCAAGTGTCTGATCTGGCTATTAAGAGATTGTGACGGTCATGAAGGAGGTGGAGTTTGCAGTTCCCAGCCAACAAGGTGAAGTTACTCGAGGTAATTTGGAGCATTATGATTATGATGATGATGCATCGGTTAAGGAAAGTCCTGAATGTGCTTTTGTAAGGGATCGGGTTGGACTTTCTATGAGACATGGATATTTTGATTTTGTGTGTTGTTCGGCAATGGTCAATGAATCAGAGTTTGGCAAGTCCTCGGTATAAAGAGGTAATAACCTCATGTGGAGGTGGAGTTTGGCGAGTCCTCGGTAGAATGAGGCAGTAGGCTTAGGTGGAGCGGCAAAGTGAATTGCTGCTATTAAGAAGGAGCTCGTTTTGGATAGTCGTTTTTACGGCTGTGTATCAAGGATGAGATTTCGAGTCAAGGTGGAGATTGTTATGTATGCCTCGATAGCTCACCATAATATGTTTCCTTTTTGGTAATGATATTTAGGAAGGATTGAGAGAAGGAAATAAATATTTAGGAAATATTTGGAGGATGAAAGAAGGTGGCTTATTTCCATTTTTGTATCGTTAGTTTAGGTTATTTTCATATTTTATCTTTAATTTAGGCAATTTATATTTTGGTAATTAGACAAGGCTCTACTATATAAAGAGGCATAAACCTATTGTAATTGTATCCTAATTCTTACAATGTAGTCTCTCAGTTGATTATACGATTTCTCTCTTCTTCTCTAGTTATTTCTCTCATGAGTTCTCTTACTATACATCAATATTCTCTCCATTACCCTAACAAAAACTTTTCTTTTGAATTACTATGCACTAAAAATCTACCGAAATTCACTAAAATAAAATAAAAATGTATTGATAACAAAATTTCAAACATAACCAAAAAAATCAAATAAAAAAATTTAATAAACAACCGACAAATATAGATGATGAACAACAGCTTGGAGATTTAACAATCACAGAGCAGTTCAAGCCCTCACGCTTTGCCAACTGAACTAAAGCTGTTGACTCATGTGAAAGAGTTCGATATAATGAGTAAATTTAAGATATCAATTGGTCTTGAAATCATTTCATTTGAGAAAACAAAGAAGGGCTTTTCCGTTAACTCAAGTAGCTTGCTGACTCGTTCAAACTTGAATGAAACTAGTTATCCTTGTAACACTTAATTAACCTTGTCAAATGAAAACAAGTGGCCTAATTAAAATGGCAATTAGAAGATCCTAAACTTATACTTAAACATGAAAGATGCTGGTGGGGCTAGCTAAGCACGAGGTGGGACTCATAAACAGAGGGGTTTTAAGGATTTGTGACACCCTGACCTGACAAACATAACTACTCTCTCTGTCTTTTCCCTCTTTGTAGGCCTCTACCATGTGGGCTTAATTTGGGCTTTGTTAGGATGATTCCTTACTATGATTTCACCAATCACCCCCTCTGTTTAGAGAATTACAATGGAGTCCATGGTTTGAGCAGAACAAACTTAGTATCACATAATCATGATCATTGGAGAGCACATAATATTTGATGGATATCTCTGCTAGCGATGTCCATTTAGTGGTCGAAGCGGTTGATTTCGATTTGGTGTTTATATATTTGAGTTATATGTTTTTAAGTTTTTATTGATTCGATTTGGTTTTGGTATGTATAAAGTAAAAACGAACAAACCGAACACTGTTTGTATGATATATAACTAATTTATATAGTGATATACATTTATTTTTAGATTATACATAGTAATATTAACTCATAGACTCATTATTTAGTCTTAGCAGTCATTAATTTTGACTTAACATTATTTATATTTCTTTCTAATTCAGTTAATCTTGAAACAAGAATAAAATTCGATTTATTTGAAACTGTTCAAATTCATTATTAATTTATTTGATTTGAGTCTAGTTTGATTTGAGTCATTTGACCTTGGTCGGTTCAACTGACCAATGAACACCCTCAATCTCAGCAAAATCAACAAAAATAAGGTTTAAAAAAAAGAATAATAAAATAATAAAATGTTTGTGAAGCAGAGTGGCATGAGAGCACATGGAGAAGCAAGCAAGGAGGTGAAGTGAAGCTGATCCTCAGCCCTAATTGCAGGACCCAATTCTCTCTTTTTTGGCTGCATGTGCCGACTAGCTAGCTAAGCGAGTCACTATGCTCATCAATTCACTGCTTGTTGATTCTTTGTACCAAATCTAATATGTATGCACTTTTGCAAAAATCAATGATTGTAAAAAGAGGTGTGATACGATATTACATTTGGAATTACATGGCTAAGTCTAATCAGCAGTCAAAAATATTTCAAATTTGTAGCTGTTGGTTAACCCGAACCTATGTTGCACGGATACGGACACGGGTGTCATGTCCGACACGACACGGACACGACGACACGGCAATCTCAAAAAAACATCCGGACACGACACGTTTTATATATATATATATATATATATATATATATATATATGATATTTATTTTATGTTTAAAAGATATAAATAATATAAAAAACCTAAACTAAATTGATAATAACTTGATTAATAAAATGTCCATAATTCAAGTGATAGTTCATAGTTCATATTAATACAAAAATAATCTAATTAAAAGCACAAAATATGAGGTCCATACTTCATTCAAACATCCACTAACCACAAAACCAAATTTAACCTAATTCAAAAATACAAAAATCATAACTAGATTAAAGAGTTCATACAATCACATAACCACATCTAAATTATATTATCATTCTATAAATTTTTTTTGGGCCGGATTTAAGCCCGCCGTGTCCAATCCGTGTCCAAATCGTGTCCAAAACGTGTCCCGCCATGTCCCGCCGTGTCCTGTCGTGTCCGAGCCGTGTCCATATTTTTTTTTACAATAAAATATTAGGACACGCGATTTGAAGTGTCGGACACGTGTCGTAGGCGTGTCCGAGCCGTGTCCGTGTCCGACACGTGTCCGACACGCCTACGGCTCATTTCGGAGAGTGTCCGCGTAACATAGACCCGAACCTTTTATTTTTCAATTACTTTTGACCCTTCTCAAAAGCCACGTCACCTAAAAAATCTTAACCGTTGAATGATATGAAATATACTCAATCATTGATTCATGTCTAGATTTCATGAGTTTCATAAATTTTTAAAACTTTTTATGTGGTAGTTATTTTAGACCCCATTTTAAGTCCTCACAAGATGTCACATCATCATCCTCTTTTATATTACGACCGTTGGATGCGAATTCAACGAACTAGATTATTTTTAAGATTTTGTTAGTTCTCTTAACACACGTTCTTATTTTTTTTTCTTGACAAGAGGAGTAGAAAATCAAGCATGAACTAATTATGAGTTTTAATTCAAAGAGAAAATGAAGAGTTCATCTATCAAAATACATATTTTTTTTCTTTTATTTTTAAAAATTAGTGATTCTTGATCAAATATTGTATTTCTTGTATTAACCATATCATATATAATTTTTTTTTTGAATTTTCTCTTTGTTTTGAACTCCATATTGGTATGATTCTGACTTAATTTGTTATTTTCTTAATTACGTAAAGATGGATTATATACGATAATATATGAAAATGATTATGTGAGATACACCTATATAAAATAATATCTTTTTAGATAATTAAAATATGTACGAGAATATACATAAAAAATACATAAAAGAAGTCTAAATGTATATATTCAGATAAAAAAAAATACATTTTATATATAATGCATATCAATTATATTCACACTATAAAAATGTAAATAAGTAATGAAGTTATCCGCCGCGAAGCGCAGATATGATCCTAGTATTTATTATTGCTACACAAGTAATTCAAACTGTTATAACAATTTATAGTTTAGTATTTATTATATTCTAGAATTTTTGAATTAAGGAAAGAAAATGCTAGAAATTTAGAAACCGATTTCAAAATCAAGACTGAATATAAAAATAAAAAGAGTAAACATGAAATAAGGAATATAGTTCTTTATTTTAATTTCAGAGATGATTATAGTCCTAGTATATGTTTTTCTTGAATTTTTTTTTTTTTGAATAGTGTAGAATTATTGAATCACAAAAAAAGAAGAGGAATCTAGATAAGTTAGGATTATGAGAGGAGCAATGGGACATCATATTTCATTCAAGACACAATTAAATAGATTATCTTCTGCTCGGATTCATGAACTCTTTCTCTTTATATGTCTAGACAAATCATGTACATTATAGATCTTTTAAAAATGAGACTGATAATTGATAGTTCGTTGTGCATTTATTTCAAGAGAATGAATTTGCCGGGTGGTATTATTGTTCGGACCGCCGACACAACCAATTGTGCCAAAGTATTCAAATCTGAACACTATTTTTTTTCTCCTTGCCTATAGTTCTTCTCAATAGGAAAATATAAAAATAATCTGACAGACACATATATAGAGAAAATAAATTGACACTTAACATCTGTTAGATACACATCAAACTATTATGCTATATAATGAAATAGGAGGCTTTATATATTTTTCAAAAGGGATAAGTAGTTTATTTGCTACATAATGCGCATCTCTTTACTTTTGACAATAGATTATTGATATTAATGCATATCAAGTGGATTGAAAAAATAAAGCGGATGTAAAACTTAATGAAATATTAGGTATCTTATACTTAAAACTGGCCTTCTATTGGATATATTTGAAGATCTAATGAACTAATATGCCCCATATGTTTCAAATAGAAAAAAAAAAGTCGCCAAATCTTGCTAGCTTAAACCATAAACGCTCTTTGTATTTTGGAAAAAAAAATCCAAAGTTGGCATTTCAGCAGAAATGCATTTAGCAAATCTCAGAATCCACTAATAGTGAGTTTGAGTCTAAAAATTTTAATAACTTATTTCTTATATAACGCATATTTAGATATATATTTAAGTTTAGACACATATTTAAGGACTCATTTCTCACCTAAATGAAGTTTTACAAAATTTTCCTTGGGCCAAACTAAATCAGCCCTTCATGTAAATACTCTTTCTCGGCCCAATTACTTCTTCACATTATTCCCATCTCCAAATCCAAATCCAAATCCAAATCCAAATCATTCTGCCTATAATTTACATTCTTCTCAAGTCGGTGGCGAGTCAATTGTCATCAGAGCGAGCGGAGAAGAAGAAGAAGCGGAGCGGAGATGCTGGCGCTTCCTCTCCATTTCCTCCTCTTCCTCTTCATCTCCGGTGCCACTTCCCTCGATCTTCCTTCTCACGGTACTCATCCTCAAATTCTTCTCTTTTTCAGTGTTTTTTGCTTTGTAATTTCACCTCGTTTTGGTGGTTAATTGAATTTGAGTTACTTTAATCTGATTTGAATCGATTCTTAATCAGATAATTAATCTCTCATGAATCTCGTTCAATCCTCAATTGAGAAATTATGGCTGAACAATTGCGTGAATCATGATCAAAATCTGATATTGAATTTCTTGATTAGGATGTTACTGGACGGCTTGTCAGAGCAAATGGTTTGGAGGATGTGGAACTGGCCATGTCTCGACCGACCAATCAGAGAATTGCAATGGACTATGTGATGAGTCGTCAGAACCGCCTTGCCTTCCTTTTCACTCCCATTTTCACTGTTGCATACCAGGTTCCGTCCTTTCTCTCTCTAGACAAGTCATCCTCTCTCTAGATATCCTCTTTCTTTTTTTATTTGGGTTTTAAAGGTTTA
>CM050908.1:5982500-6382500 GCA_027726005.1 Juncus effusus | reverse complement strand
TTCATTACAGCCTCCCCCCCCCCCCCCTCCAATGATTTGGGTCAAGATCCGTCACTGATCAGGTTCAAACCCATTGTATAAATTCTAGTTCCTTCTAGTATCTCATGTAAAGAAGATTGTAATTTTTTCGTTAATTTTTGTTTTCTGTTCTAATCTAACCCATATAAACATTTCCATAGGGGTGTTCATTCGGTCGGTTCGGTCCAAACCGAACCGAATTAAACCGAACCGAACTAGATTGCAACCGAACCGAACCGAATAAAGATGGAACCGAAATTTAAACCGAACCGAATAAACCGAATTTTATTTCGGTTTATTCGGTTGAACCGAATTAAAAAGAAATCTATATAATATTAAGTCAAATTAATAATTTTTATACTAAATAATGACCATACTAATTAATATTTATATGCTTAATCTAAAATTAAGATTATATTAACTACAAATTAGCAATTTTATATATAATTCGGTCGGTTCGGTTTATCCGATTTTTCTAAACCAAAAACGAACCAAACCGAATTAACCAAATAACTCAACCATTTAAACCGAACCGCACCGATTTGACTGAAAAATTGAACCGAACCGATTTGACTGAAAAATCGAACCGAATTAACCAAAATCGACCGGTTCGTTTCGGAAACCGAACCGAATGAACACCCCTACATTTCATTTAATATGTTACAAGAATCTTATCAACTTTTGTACTATTAAGAATTAAGAATAAATATTATTTGTGGTTTGGGCACACTGTTTTTGTGTTAACTTTTTAGGTTCACCACAACCTTGTCCCTCACTTGGTTAATAAATTTGGAACAAATTGTAAGATTTATTTTTAATAATTTTCATTTTTGTTATTTATTCATTTTATTGTCATTCCAATTTTTTTAATGTATTTTTTTTATTTATTTCTCTTATTTGTAGTGGTCAGAGTTTATTTCCCTCCTGAGTTTGATATCCCACATGTGCCCCTGGTTTAGTCTCGAGTTTTTTTTTTTTTAATTTGGTTTATGAACTGTGGAGTTTTTTTTGTGGAGAGAAGAGATTTTGTGCTTGTTTTGTTAAAAGTAGGTTTTAATTGAGAGAAAAGAAGCAGAGATTTTGTGAGAGAACTAGTGAGAGAACTAGGTTTTTTTTGTTAAAAGTAGTTCTTTTGTGGAGAGCAGAGATTTTGTGCTTGTTTTGTGAGCAGAGATTTTGTGCTTATTTTGTGAGAACTAGTGAGAAAGGTCTTTTATGGCCTTTTTGGGGAGTACAGAACTAGTTTTTAATTGAATGTCATTAATGCTTTATCCTGTAATGGGTTATTATTTTCTGACTTTAACTGTGAGTTATGGATTGAGTTGTCTTTTTGTCAAGGGTCGTAGAAATAGTGTATGTAAAATGGTTCAATGCATGCCTCTTGTATGAAAAAACCAAGAAATTTTAATAACTCAACCTATCTATTGCTCGTGACCTAAACAGCAGCTGGAGCTGGTGCCTGACGGTGATTGTCAAGCAAATTTTAACTGAATACTCAAACCAAGGAATATAAGAGATCGAAATTTCAATTTTATCTTTTTCAAGTTTGCTTTTCTCCTGACCCGAATTTAACCACTCCGCCCCCAAAAACCTGAGAAAACCACTCCAAAAGGCAAGAACAGGAAGCCCAACAACTTTTTTTTAACTCCATCGAGAAAATCGTAACGGGAATCAAACAAAGCACAAACAAAGGTTAAACTCCTTTATTATCGCTGGATGGGAGTTATACATGCTCCAACAATAGTTCTCCTTTATTATCGGCTTCCAATTTCCCTTGGTCAGTGAATCATCAAGTGATATTGGTTCCCGGTTTATTGGGATGAGATACCAATCTCTTCATTTGGATCATCCTTCATTGGATTTTGAAGACCTGGAAAATAAAGAGATTAATAAACTTGCCCGTGCTTTCAGGAGCTCGTCGGTTTCACCCACACATAGATTTGTTGTACATGATATGTGTATCTGTGTTCTTTATTTTGTAAAATTTATATTGTCATGAAAGATCAGTTATAAACTTATAGCGGAAAATGATATGGCGTTTGATTTAGTTTGATTTATATATAATTTTGTGGCTATGTATGTTCAATAACTGTACCTATATTTTTTAAACTATGAGATAATATAGATTAGAAATGGGTGAGATCGTTTTCTTCTTTACCTTAACAAAGGATTCTATTCTAATATTAAAAAGGTAAGATGGTCATATTAATAATCTATATCTGACATGTTCTTTTTCTTCAATTGATTCTGCCTTATTGCTCAATTCAACCAACAGTACGTAGATTTTTCAATCCGAAGAATATGTTCAGTTGCAACCTTATAATATTTCTTCTATGTTAAGGTGTAGCCAATATAATTGTTTAACGTACCGCCTCTATTTCGTTGCAGTGATCTGTACTGGACACACCCTCCCTAAAAAAAAAGTGGTAACACACCAGCCGGATATTAATCAGCTCGTTCCAACATGAATTGGGCAATACATGATACATGGCCTAAAGTCAAACTTCTTGTCAAGTCGATAATGGTCACCATACAATGTATTAATATTCATTTGATTAATCACATAACTACCACAGCTCGTGCATTTTTAATATTTTTTGTTTCACAGAAAAGCTCTTGCATTCATAATTTGGCAAAAACATGCATGCCACTTTTCCCTCATATTATTTTTTTAAACATAAAAAAACTTAGCCTGATATTTGGATTAGAAGTTTGAATAGATAAGAAATTTAAGTTGAATAGTTTTGACTTTTGAGCTAGAAACAAAAATATGGCTTACGGAGATATGGAGGGCCGTAGGAGGAGGCGGTGCCGAGCTCTTTGCAATATACAAGAGAGAGAGGACAGAGAGAAAAATAAGTGTAGAGAGAGAAGCATACATGGCTTGATGAGAGGAAGAAGAATGTTAAATTGTTAATATTAATCAGATGTTAATGTTAATGTTAATATCTTTTGAGAAGCATTCATGGCTTAATGTTAATGTTAATATCTTTTGAGTGCGAATTTTTTTAGTTAACTAACAATTAGAAAAATATTGATTGTTGACTTTAACCAAGTGAATTATTGGACGTTCACATATAACTATGTGAACGTCCAATAATTCACTTGGTTAAAGTCAACAATCAATATTTTTCTATTTGTTAGTAACTAAAAAAATTTAGTGTGATATATGACTAATATCTGTTAACTAATGTTCTCTGTGAAACATAAACAACCAATATAAAAGGTCTAAAATGAATTAAACATGAATTTTAGTGTGATAAATACAAACTGAAATATCCAACAGTTTATAAGGAAATATAAATGAAGCCATTCCGTGTAGATGTATTCCTTTTATACGAGAACTAAAATCACAAAAAAGTTCCAGAAAGCGAAAGATAAAAATGGAATATTAAAGAGATACAGTTAAATCAGTGATAATTATAGGTACTAAACTTGTCATGTAAACACTATTTAAACTAATTTTCTCTCAGTTAATTAAATATAAATTATACAATTATAATACATACCTAATTGATTTGATCCAAGCTAATTGAATAATTAAACATCAATTATACAATTAAATCTGGGGGAGATGAAATTTTATTTTGTTATTTAATAGTGGACTGACAGAATTAGATGCGGTGATAAGGCTACAAATTAATTCTGTTGATTAGGAATGGAATTGTCCATCCCCTCTGTTATACATCCAATTGCTCAGTTTTGTTATTTATCAGTGATGTTCGTACAACACATGAAAATATCCTCAACAGAAGACATGCGTTATGGCTGATGCAGTTGTATAGCCCAGTAAGTAATAAACCCCACGAAATTGTATTTCTGAAACTTAATATATACATCCGGAGATGCGATAATTCACATAATCTTAGAAAATATTCAGAAGAAAAGTGTTTTTAGAAATTCCCCACGCTTGGATTAATGGCATTTAAGTTACAATATATATAAATGTTTTGTTAATCACGTATACGCTTAAGAAGAGAGAAGTGGGGAAACAATAGGAGAAGGCAATGATTTTCCTTCCAACAACTTCTAGAAGCATGCATAACTCGTGATCATCTAAGAAAACATGAAAATCATGTGAACAGTTCTTCTATATATAGTCCCTCATTCTTTGCTATGTAGAATATGCATACATCAAGAGTTGTTCTGTTTCCATGATATTTAGATCAAAAAATAGTTTTAATATGTAACTGTAAGATATTGGTGGAAGCTAAAGAAAAGGTGAACACATCTCTCTGACCTTGAGTTAACTGGTAGAGAATATAAAACAGATTTAATGCCAATCAAATAGAAAGTACATTGATACATAAGATATATAGATAAAATCATGCCTCTATATCCTCTTTGGCTAATAGACCTCTTATGTGAGGTACAACGTCCATATTATTCCGTCTCTTTTGTAAAGATTGTTCAATTCTGATTCTCTGGAAAAAAATGTGAACACAAATCATTGGAATGAGAGGTTGGAAGAAAAAACAATCAATTTTTGGGCTTTCATTTTATTTCTTTTTTTCTGATGTTAAATTGTAAGATATATAGGTTGATTTAGATTAGATTTACTCGTATAGTGTAGCAAACCGAGATCAATTTGCACAACTAAGTGATAATTTGCGGATAAATGACAGAAAAAAAAACGAGATACAAAAATCTCTAATTCGCTAGTTTGGCGAAAAGAGAGAAAGGACGACTAAAATGGAAAAAATATTCCAAATCATAACATATAGATAAAAAAAAATCAAAGGCTTTCGTCATTATTTAATGCTGCTTTACATTTGAAATGGGGGTGTATAAACCCTCTCCAAATTTTCTCAAAAAAAATAAAAAAAAATAATAATAGTTACTACCTTAGAGATGAGATCAGTCATAAATCCGGCCATAATGGGAGCGGAAAAGAGGAAAGAGGAGGGTTTAGGTCAAAGGAAAGAGGAACTGGCGGAAAAGAGGAAAGAGAAGGGCTTAGATCAAAACGGAAAGAGGAACCGGTGGAAAAGAAAAGAAAGATTTACTTAGTATTTGGGCACATTTTTATTTCCGATTTTTTTAGGGCTTTCTTTTATGGATATTTTTAGGCCAATTTTTATGGATTTTTTTAGGTTCTTTTCTAGGATAGATTTTTCCGGTTTCTTATTGTGTAAATCAGTAAATATTTACTGAACGGGCTGGGACAAAAATATTTTTGTGTAAACAGAGAATAGAGGCTTTGTAAATATTTTGTACAGCAAATATTCAATAGAGAATAGAGCACGCTTCGTAAATATTTTGGAAAAAGAAATTCAATAGATTTATTTCACCGTTAGAACTGGGCTAACCAATATTCTAACTGACATATGGAATAAATCGATACAGACCAGCTTGAATAACTTTGGCGAAAACACAAACTGTACTGAAATCAAATCCATAGTTTCTTCATCGAGGCCTGCTAGAAAAAACTTTGATTTTTGTCAATTCTCCAAACTAATAAATGTGGGCTAATAGTCTTTTGGGATAAACCAAGCGACGTTTCAACTGTCTAATTTAATACATTTAATTAGTATTGGATTCTTTAAAAGTAGAGTGGCACTGTTGTAATTTTAATTACCCTTGACGGTCTTCTTTTGGTCAATAATGACATGTTTGAGTGAAACGGTATGAAGTTTTGATAAAAGCATGACAGCGTGTTTCTGCTGATGCTTTGTGGAATTTTATGACGCTTAAAAGCAATAAACCCTAATCTTACGACATATAATGTTAAAAATTCAGCATTTAATTTTATTGTAGAACTTTTGAAGCGAATGATTTGGTGGCGATTAGGAACCTCAATTATGCAATGTGAATACAATTAGGAAATTGTTGAAGGGTTTAATGACGGTTTGTCAAGACATAAATGCGAGTGAAATTATGAAATTGGTTGTCTATAGGGGATCGAAGTATTCTAATAATGAAATAATTGTGTTTTTAGAGGGATTTTGAATTATCTCAACGGGAAGATTGATTACCTACTTTTATTTTTTTGTTATTTTTTTGGTTATTCTTCTAGATTTGACGTGAGTGTTAATTGAGACACAATTACTTAGTTTAGTGTCTATCTTGGTAGTAATTGGCACTTGAGACTTCTTAACTGCATAGTTGACGGTACTTGGCTTAATTGCAACACTGCATGAATATGTATTGTACTGAATTATGAAATTGAAATCAATTTTATGCTGTGTTTCTTTCTTTTCAAATTTTATTAACTATTAAGACATGTAAACTGCTTAGCAAGAATTTAGTCGTATTATTCTCTTTCATAATTAAGTGCCAATAAATTATCAGGCTATTTCGCGAAAATGGGTTTGGCAACTGGTGCTGACATGCAACAAGGCACTTTGGAAATTGTAACAAGCAAGCTCTGCTTTTCATTTGATTTTTTATGTATATTTCTTAATGTATATGCTTTTTTTTTTACAAGATTCAGCATTAAGGTGAAGTTTTAGTTAGTGAACATGATCAAATTGTCATGGTCTGCGAATTGCACTGTTAGAATATTTTTTTTATTTGAAAATTGTATGAAACGAGTATTCTCAATGTACTTCTGTATACCTAGAGATTTTAGTTTTCTTACTCTTCTATTCAAATGCTAACCAATAAATAATCAGGTAATAGTTTTGGAGTAATATTTGATTTGCATTTGAGTAATATACTTAAAAATATTTAGTGTAATAAATTACTTAGGCCCTCCCCTACGATAAAACGACTTTTTTTTTGAAGTGGCCAAAAAAAAAAATAATTAAGAGAATAGCCTAGTTTTGAAAATATTTGTAAAAGTGGCCATTTTTCTCAGCCATTGGGCGAAACTGAGGTAGTTTCGCCTAGTAACGGGGCGAAACACAGTTTCGCCTAGTGATTAGACGAAACTGACACTGTTCACACTATTTCGCCCAACTACTGGGCGAAACAGCCACTGTTCCGCCCATTCGTCCGGTGACTGGGCGAAACTGGCACTGTTCACACTGTTTCGCCCAGCTACTGGGCGAAACAGGAAACACTATTCAAAAATTTTTTTTTTTTTTTTTTTGCCAGTTCCGCCCAGTGAAAGAAAACATTTTTTTTTGCCAGTAAAAATAATTCTAAATATTTCATTTATATTAGCAAAGAATCAATTAGAGACATAATCATATCATTTTTCTCTAGAGCAACAGACAAATTATGTTCCTTATTTCTTCAATACATGTTTCTCATGTGAAAAATATCTGTTATGTTCCTTATTTCTTCAATATCTTTATTTATCTGACAATATTTTGTGAGAGCAACAGAGAAATTATGCGTATATATTTATTAATTAAATAAAAGAAATACTAATGTGATTTGAGATTACAATCCTTCAATTAACAAATGCACTCAATTAGTTGGATTATGAGTTTTCAATTATCTATATGTTATTATTATATATGTAAAACTCTAGAGAAAAATGATATGATTATGCCTCTAATTGATTCTTTGCTAATATAAATGAAATATTTAGAATTATTTTTACTGGCAAAAAAAAAAATGTTTTTTTCACTGGGCGGAACTGGCAAAAAAAAAAAAAAAATTTTTTTTTTTTTGAACAGTGTGAAAGTGCCTGTTTCGCCCAGTTACCGGGCGAAACGGGCAAAGAAATTTTTTTTTTTTTTGACTGAGCGGAACAGTGCCTGTTTTGCCCAATAGTTGGGCGAAATAGTGTGAACAGTGTCATTTTCGCTCAATCACTAGACGAAACTGTGTTTCGCCTTGTTACTGGACGAAACTACCTCAATTTCGCCCAATAACTAGGCGAACACTTTTACAAATATTTTCAAAACTAGACTATTCTCTTAATTTTTTTTTTTTTTTTGCCACTTCAAAAAAAAAAAAAGTCACTTAAATCCCCCCCAAATCATTCCCTTCCCTTCAATCAATATTTTCCTCAATCTCACCTTCGATTTTTCTACCAACAGGGCCGAAATGATTGCTTGAGAGCCCAACAGTAACGGGAAAAACCCTCTGTTTACTCTGCGCGACGCTCGCGTGGCGAAAAAGCTTCGGCGATGAACCCTAATTTGCCTGACTGAGGAAGAAGGATGGTTCTCTGTTCAGCACAGCAATAACACCCAGTTAACTCAGAACTCGCCTCAGTCTACTCTGAAAGTCAAAGATCCGGTTTGCCGGTTGTAATCTACACGTCTCACACTCACAGCCCGCTCAAACAAGTCATCAAGCTCGAAGCGAGCAAATACAGGTTGGTTTTAACAAAAAAATTACGTAAAATTAGAATAAGAAATCGTGTGCTTTACTATGATGTGAGCAAAATTTACCAAAAAATGGCATATTATCATTACACCAAAAAATATTTTTCAGGCCAAGAATGGCGGTATTAGGTTCAAGAGAGCAAATGTGCATTCATGGGGCAGAGCTCAAAACAACGCGTCACTCTGCAAAAAACGCAAATGCACACATCAGATTAAAGTTTCCGGTACTTTTTCACTCACCCCCGTGAATTTATTAAAATCGCAATCTATTAATAAAATTTGGATAATCTATTTCTCTTTTTTCTTTTTTCTTTTTTTCAGATTTTATGAAGAGGCCGAATCCAGTTGGCACTGGGCCGTTTGATATAGAGGACTTAGTTAATATTGGAAGAACCAAGGGCCCGTATGTTAATTGTTTTCTCATGAATATATTATTTTTATTTTGTATTCAAGACCTTATATATTTATAATCAAATATTTTTTTTGTTATTTAGGTGTCCATATTATGTATCAAGAGAGCTGCATAAAGGTGCAGATGTATTATTCGCGCCGTATAATTATTTAATCGATCCAGGAAATAGACGATTCCTTGGCGCAAAACCATCCTTACTTTTGATGAAGCCCACAACTTGGTAATAATATAATTTAATAAAATATTATTTATTTTTATCATTTTTTGTTGAATTTGTGCAGGAGGGTATTTGTTCTGATGCGGCTTCGTTTGACTTGCCGTCTAATTATTTAACTTCTTGTATTTCTGAGGCGAAACAATGTATAGATCTTTGTGTTAAGAAAAGAGCCATTGAAAAATCATACGATAAGCAGTTTGATCCGGATAATTATGCTATTCTCAGAGGTATGAACTTTCAGGGACTTCTTTGTAATTTAGATAGTTTTGAGGGGTTATAATGCAAAAAGAGCTTTTCTTAATTGATTTTTTTGGATTTGAAGGTCTTTTAATGAAGCTTGAGAAGAAGATTGGAGAGGTTGCGATTAATTCGAAGGAAATAGGGTTTACAAAACCTGGAAATTTTGTTTATGAATTTATGTCTATTATGAATATTACTTATGAAACTGCTAATATGCTCATGGATACGATTGATAAATCTGCTCAACTTCTTGAAGATGGTACATAAATACATTTTTCTTGAAGTATTATTTAATTAGTAATTTTTAATATTATTTTGGGTTTTGTTTTATATTTTTGAAATTTATAATTTTAGGTAATAATGGTGTGAAGTGTAATCAAAAGACAAAAGGAATAATATGTAGATTAGAAACTATAAGAGATGTATTAAATATTATTTTTAAAGATGGTGGTAAATCCCATTCTTCCTTCTACGAAGTAAGTTTTCTCAAGCCAAATTTGAAAAGTTCACATATTTTTCTCTGACTAGTTTCCTTAAAAAATAATAATATTCTTTTTTTCCACGTACAGGAATCCTCAAATTTTACAGATTTCAATGGTAAGTAATTACTTAACCACCCTATTTATATTCATTCAATACTTGTCCTTGTATTTGTTTATTCATTTATTTATTTTATTCTTTGTTTTCTTAATACAGGGAAGAATTCAAGGACTTTAAGTTGGTGGTGCTTCAATCCAGGGCTTGCAATGCGAGAATTTGGAAAGTTGGGGGTCCGTTCCATAATTTTGATGCCTGGCACTTTATCCCTTCCTGATTCCTTTGCTCTTGAACTCAACTTGTGAGCCCTTTTTTTGACAACTATTTCTACAAAACCCCCTAACTTGTAGAATATTAAACAAGCCCAATTTTTCACTTTTATGTTCTCCCTAACTTTAACTTTCTGTTTTGAATAAACCCCTTAGATTATTTTGAATTAATAGATAGGTTGTGTGTGAACACATTCTACGTAACTTAACACATTTAATTAGTCGTCTATTGTTTACTCCTCTTTTTATCACCATCAAAATAAACAAATAAATAAATAACATTTAATTAATTATAAAAGCAGGGAGTTTCCAATAAGGCTGGAGAGCCCACACGTGATAGACTCAGACCGGATCTGGGTCGGCGTTTTGCCAACCGGTCCCTCCTTCAGGACTCGCGACTCTGTCCAGTACAAACAAGAACCCGGCAACACTTTAGGTAAATTAATAAAATAATCATATTGCCATATTATCATTATCATCATCATTATCTTTTTATTTTTATGTTTTTACTGAATTTTATTATTTAATTAAGGTTTTATGGAGAAGAATGGTATGTTCAACAAGCAGCACGAGCTGTTAATCAGCTGTTTGTAGAGTAATTAGACATAGACATGACTATGGCGCCATTATTTTTTGCAATGAAAGGTATATTAATACGTAAATAATAAATATAAAAATATTATAAGTTACTAATATTTATTGTAAATTTCAGGTTTGCACAGCAGGACCGGCAAGAACAAATGTCATATTGGTTGAGGCCTCATGTTAAAGTATATATTTACTTTCTAAAATTCTTTGTTTTTTTTATTTGTTAATTTAATGTATGAATAAAATACGAGTGATATTTTCTTTTTTCTTTTTTTTTTGGTGATTTTTGTGTAGTGTTATTCAAAATTTGGAGATGTGGTTTTTACTCTGACGAGTCTTGGCCGTCAGATCACTGAACGCTTTTAAAACATGCTTGTGCATGCTCCTATCGTTTAATTCTAAGTAACAGAACAATAGTTCTTCCATGAAGTCCCAATCCAATGGCTGAGATGTCGCTACGGGGTGCGCATCCACCATCCCTTTCATTGACCTTCTTATATCCTCATATGGATCCATTGAGAAGGTTACGATCGCTTGCTTTCGCCTTTGCTGATGTCATCTGATGCTGATGATGAGGTCACTGGTGAGGCTGAGGTGGCGGATTGATCGGCGTGTCTAGTTGTCTGTCGTTTTAGGGTTTCTGAAGAGTCTGTGATGTAAAGAGAGCGGAAGTCTGATAGAGTTGGAGTGTGGTTGGTGTCTGGGTCTCGTTCGTCGAAAGAAGGGGTTTTAGGGTACTTGCAGGCTGATGAGAGCCAGCTGGCGCTAGGGTTTAACGGGTGATTTATGTTTAGAGTGCGGAATTTTTTGAGCTTTTTCGCTAAGTACTTGATGGATCTTTGAAGCTTGGGTTTCTTGTCCATTGCTTCTTTTTTTTTTTTTTTTGATTTTTTTGGTTTTTTTTAGTTTATATTGAGAGCTTGAGGGGGGTTTTATGGCGGTGCGTTAATGGTGGAGTTGTTTCATGTTGGATTTATATGCGTTTTTTGTGAGTTTCATTTTGTGATTTATGAGAGGTTTTGTTTTTTTAATACAGGGGATGGCTAATTAACATTTTTGAAGTTACAGACATAGCACGGCTTAAATTGAATGTTTTGCAAGTTAATAAACCTACCAAGAGTTAAAACTCAAATCCATATTCAGCCATGCTAATTTTATTTTCACAAGAATAATACATGAAGTTCATTAAGTTCTCAAACTATACATACGTCGAACCAAATATACATCCCCAACCAAATTATTCAATCACACAATACAACAACAAACATCAAATCAAAAGTCTAAAGTATAATCAAGTCACAGCCAAGGAGAATTATAAAAAGGGGTAATAACAGATTTAACTTGGGAGATATTTCTCAAGTGCATTCATGCCTTGATCCCTTCCAAATCCGCTCATTTTATAACCGCCAAATGGCGCATCAGCATAAAATGCGAAGTAACAGTTGAACCAAACCGTACCGGCTCGAACCGACCTAGAAACTCGATTCGCGGTGTTTAAGTCCTTAGTCACAATTCCGGCCGCTAGACCGTATTTCATGCAGTTTGCTCTTTCAATCGCCGCCTCAATTGTTCTGTATTTGAGAATCGGAAAAGTTTAAGAGGGGTAAAATGTAATGTTTTTTTTATAGCAAAATGAAATTTGTGAATGTTTTTGTTACTTTAATTTCATTAGGGACATGACTGGGCCAAAGATCTCATCTTGTGCAATTTGCATATCCTCCTGTAGAAATGGAAAAATCAAGCATGAATTTATAAAAACAGTGTAGAGATTTTATAAAACACAA
Organism: Juncus effusus; assembly: GCA_027726005.1. Lineage (NCBI taxonomy): Eukaryota > Viridiplantae > Streptophyta > Magnoliopsida > Poales > Juncaceae > Juncus > Juncus effusus. The sequence goes on along the minus strand of CM050908.1, from coordinate 6,370,210 downwards.
TATATAAACATTGTAAAAAATTATATATACTTATAAAATAATATATAGACATTCTAAAACTATTATTAGAAATATTATATACGTAATTCATTAATGAGAAAATAAAAAATATATATGTATTAAGAGGGAAAAAATAAGAGGTAAATTATTAAGAATTTTTCTTTCTTGTGGGTACATGTTGGTCTTGGGATTTAAAGGGTCTCTAACAACCCACCTTTTCCTTTCAAAAAAAACAAAAAAAACCCAACCTTTTGCAACATGAACTATCTTCTCAACAAACTTATCGTATAATCCTTCTTGAACATATACACGCGATCCCGCCACGCAAATTTCTCCATCATTTTCATTATCCTCATATTCACATTTATTATTTTGATGTGTATATTGGCCATAAAATCATAATGCACGTTGTTGAAAAAAACAGCAGTACTCGCGAGACCGACTGCCATGTCCACATCAGCATCATCAAATACAATAAAAGGCGACTTTCCTCCTAATTCTACTGAGACCCTTTTTAAATTACTTTTTGCAGCTGACGCCATAATTATACGTCAATACCTCAGGCGAACAAGTAAAATTTATCTATAAAAATATTAAGTCAACCATTTAGATTTAATGCGCGACATTAAGCACTTCATCTAGAATACGAGCCTGCAATTTTAATCAGTAACTCAACTTAAAATCAAAGCGAAAAATCGTCACAAAATAAACAAATAACAAAATAACATGTTAATTATTCATAATCACCTCCTTAACTAAATGAGCGTAAAACAAAGCGGAAAGCGGAGTCTGCTCGGCCGGTTTAACAATGGCAGTGCACCCCGCCACGAGAGCAGGTCCCACTTTCAAGAGGAACATAATGCTAGGGAAATTCCAAGGGATAATAATCCCCACAACACCAATGGCTCCTTTAAAGTGTAGCCTTGGTACTTGCCGCTCATTTTAGGGTTTCGCCATGGATTTTGTCGGCTGCTGATGCGTAGTAACGCGGCATGCGGGCCCCGCCTGGAATGTCAACCGCTTTGCCGAACTCGAAGAGCTTTCCCGCATCGATTGCGTCTAGTGCGGTGAGTTCTTTGATGTTTTGCTCGACTAGGTCGGCGAATTTGTCTAGAATCCTTCCCCTTACATGTAAAAAGTTCATGATTTTTTAAATTGATTAATTATCGATGTGACATGTTATTTTTTTTTAAATCAACTATATGAACTACTGGTGTTTTTCGAGTTCAAATGATCAGTGACATAGTGTACTATAAAATGTTAAGTTCATTAAGTTTGGGTTACTTTAATAGATTATTATAATGAAGTTCCATTTTTGCCGTATCGTCATCGTATCAAAGCAAGTTTGTAAGTCTCCAAGACAACTTAGTCCTCCCAAATCCATATTAACAAATTTAAAAACATATGAAGTGTTTATTTCTAACGAAATAATAAATCTACTAAATTATTGTAGGGAAGCTAGGCGCGTAATATAGGCCTCTTATCTATGTAATTTCGTACATAACTAATTTTGGCATTACATCTTAATAATGCATCCAATATTTTAATCTTTAATTAGGGATTTAGGATACTTGATTATAATTAGGACGAATCATGGAGGAATTTTGAAACGATGAATCCAATATTTTAATAATGCAAATATCAGGCTAAGTTTTTTTATGTTTAAAAAAATAATATGAGGGAAAAGTGGCATGCATGTTTTTGCCAAATTATGAATGCAAGAGCTTTTCTGTGAAACAAAAAATATTAAAAATGCACGAGCTGTGGTAGTTGTGTGATTAATCAAATGAATATTAATACATTGTATGGTGACCATTATCGACTTGACAAGAAGTTTGACTTTAGGCCATGTATCATGTATTGCCCAATTCATGTTGGAACGAGCTGATTAATATCCGGCTGGTGTGTTACCACTTTTTTTTTAGGGAGGGTGTGTCCAGTACAGATCACTGCAACGAAATAGAGGCGGTACGTTAAACAATTATATTGGCTACACCTTAACATAGAAGAAATATTATAAGGTTGCAACTGAACATATTCTTCGGATTGAAAAATCTACGTACTGTTGGTTGAATTGAGCAATAAAGGCAGAATCAATTGAAGAAAAAGAACATGTCAGATATAGATTATTAATATGACCATCTTACCTTTTTAATATTAGAATAGAATCCTTTGTTAAGGTAAAGAAGAAAACGATCTCACCCATTTCTAATCTATATTATCTCATAGTTTACAAAATATAGGTACAGTTGTTGAACATACATAGCCACAAAATTATATATAAATCAAACTAAATCAAACGCCATATCATTTTCCGCTATAAGTATATAACTGATCTTTCATGACAATATAAATTTTACAAAATAAAGAACACAGATACACATATCATGTACAACAAATCTATGTGTGGGTGAAACCGACGAGCTCCTGAAAGCACGGGCAAGTTTATTAATCTCTTTATTTTCCAGGTCTTCAAAATCCAATGAAGGATGATCCAAATGAAGAGATTGGTATCTCATCCCAATAAACCGGGAACCAATATCACTTGATGATTCACTGACCAAGGGAAATTGGAAGCCGATAATAAAGGAGAACTATTGTTGGAGCATTTATAACTCCCATCCAGCGATAATAAAGGAGTTTAACCTTTGTTTGTGCTTTGTTTGATTCCCGTTACGATTTTCTCGATGGAGTTAAAAAAAAGTTGTCGGGCTTCCTGTTCTTGCCTTTTGGAGTGGTTTTCTCAGGTTTTTGGGTGCGGAGTGGTTAAATTCGGGTCAGGAGAAAAGCAAACTTGAAAAAGATAAAATTGAAATTTCGATCTCTTATATTCCTTGGTTTGAGTATTCAGTTAAAATTTGCTTGACAATCACCGTCAGGCACCAACTCCAACTGCTATTTAGGTCACGAGCAATAGATAGGTTGAGTTATTAAAATTTCTTGGTTTTTTCATACAAGAGGCATGCATTGAACCATTTTACATACACTATTTCTACGACCCTTGACAAAAAGACAACTCAATCCATAACTGACAGTTAAAGTCAGAAAATAATAACCCATTACAGGATAAATCATTAATGACACTCAATTAAAAGCTAGTTCTGTACTCCCCAAAAAGGCCATAAAAGACCTTTCTCACTAGTTCTCACAAAACAAGCACAAAATCTCTGCTCACAAAACAAGCACAAAATCTCTGCTCTCCACAAAAAAACTACTTTTAACAAAAAAAACCTAGTTCTCTCACTAGTTCTCTCACAAAATCTCTGCTTCTTTTCTCTCAATTAAAACCTACTTTTAACAAAACAAGCACAAAATCTCTTCTCTCCACAAAAAAACTCCACAGTTCATAAACCAAATTAAAAAAAAAAAAACTCGAGACTAAACCAGGGGCACATGTGGGATATCAAACTCAGGAGGGAAATAAACTCTGACCACTACAAATAAGAGAAATAAATAAAAAAAATACATTAAAAAAATTGGAATGACAATAAAATGAATAAATAACAAAAATGAAAATTATTAAAAATAAATCTTACAATTTGTTCCAAATTTATTAACCAAGTGAGGGACAAGGTTGTGGTGAACCTAAAAAGTTAACACAAAAACAGTGTGCCAAAACCACAAATAATATTTATTCTTAATAGTATAAAAGTTGATAAGATTCTTGTAACATATTAAATAAAATGTAGGGGTGTTCATTCGGTTCGGTTTCCGAAACGAACCGGTCGATTTTGGTTAATTCGGTTCGGTTTTTCAGTCAAATCGGTTCGGTTCAATTTTCAGTCAAATCGGTTCGAATCGGTTTAAATGGTTGAGTTATTTGGTTAATTCGGTTTGGTTCGTTTTTGGTTTAGAAAAATCGGATAAACCGAACCGACCGAATTATATATAAAATTGCTAATTTGTAGTTAATATAATCTTAATTTTAGATTAAGCATATAAATATTAATTAGTATGGTCATTATTTAGTATAAAAATTATTAATTTGACTTAATATTATATAGATTTCTTTTTAATTCGGTTCAACCGAATAAACCGAAATAAAATTCGGTTAATCGGTTCGGTTTAAATTTCGGTTCCATCTTTATTCGGTTCGGTTCGGTTGCAATCTAGTTCGGTTCGGTTTAATTCAGTTCTGTCTTATTCGGTTCGGTTTGGACCGAACCGACCGAATGAACACCCCTATGGAAATGTTTATATGGGTTAGATTAGAACAGAAAACAAAAATTAACGAAAAAATTACAATCTTCTTTACATGAGATACTAGAAGGAACTAGAATTTATACAATGGGTTTGAACCTGATCAGTGGCGGATCTTGACCCAAATCGTTGGAGGGGGGGGGGGGGGGGGAGGCTGTAATGAAAAATGCACCAAAATCTTAGAAGGACAGTATATATATAACTTATAAATCTATCACAAAATTCATTATATATATATACTAAAACTCCAAAATCTTGGGGGGCAACCGCCCCCAAGTCCCTATTAAGATTTGTCAATAAACTTGATATCACCATGACAGATCCTTAGATGTACATAGACGACATCGGACCATTCGAAATTGTAGATCCAAGTCTATGTGGTGATGGTCTTCACTCTCTTTCAGACACGGAAGAAGGAGAATAGTTCTAATAATAATAATAATAATAATAATAATAATAATAATAATAATAATAATAATAATAAAGGGCAAGATAAAGATTGTGTTATTGTATGATGAGATCTGGTACCGGATAGTAGTTATTCTTGGTATCAACCCATTATCTCAACTCCATAGGTGTATTTTTTAATGTAATGACGGAGCTTAAAATTGATTTTGTAAAAATGTTAGGCAAGAAAGGTAATACATATAAATGTATATATTCTGAAATTTTCATACACTAGAATTTTCTAATATATGCTAGTTTGTCAAAAATCTTAGGAGAGGGAATGACCCTTCTAGCCCCTATTATGTTTCATCTCTGCTTGATGTGTTTGAATCATGTCACTTTGATGTTCCTGATGTATATCTAATTTTCAAAATCAATCTTACTCTATGATATCCTAGTAATGTGACGAATAAAGTACATTAATTAAATCAAGATTATTTTCATAAATCTTGTTAATTATAATTCTTTTATGTGAGTCCCATAGGTGAAAGAAAATACGTCATGTCAAAAACAATTATCGTATTGTAATAATTGGCCATCGCATCACGAGAAAAGAAAGAAAAGAAAAACAAAACAAATGTGACTTAACTATCAAAAAGAACACAAATTGTATGAGCAAAACAAAGTTTGTCTTCTCTTTGTTGTTATAATATAAAAGTGATTAAACCCTCATTACAAATATAAGATGAAATGTATATAAATTGGTTAACAATTCAAAATAAAAATCGAATGAAAAAAAATAAAGTACAATCATCTTTCTATAAGACACCGGAAGGAACCAAAAGGAGTTGGGTTGAGATAGTCTTTCTTTCTTGTAGTAATTGGTATATTAAAAGTAAAATAAATGAGATTAATATATAGCAATCACACTGACAGTTGAGTAAATAAGGGATTATTAATACAAAAAGATATAAAGAAGAGTATACAACTAATATACAATAAATCCATAGCAGTCTTTCTCAAGATTAATTGGCAAGATGCATTAAAATACTCCTAAATATCTAGGATGCTTATACAACTGTACAAGCTTAGCTTGTCATGTAGACATTTTGGCAAATGATGCTAGGGTTCAAGGTATAGAGATGATTAATAGGACTTTATGGACCCTATTTATAGTTAAATTTTAGTTTTATATATTTATCTAATTGTACAAATTGATCTCGGTTTGCTACACTATACAAGTAAATCTAATCTAAATCAACCTATATATCTTACAATTTAACATCAGAAAAATGAAAGCCCAAAAATTGATTGTTTTTTCTTCCAACCTCTCATTCCAATGATTTGTGTTCACACTTTTTTTCGGAGAATCAGAATTGAACAATCTTTGCAAGAGAGGCGGAATAATATGGACGTTGTACCTCAAATAAGAGGTCTATTAGCCAAAGAGGATATAGAGGTATGATTTTATCTATATATCTTATGTATCAATGTACTTTCTATTTGGTTGGCATTAAATATGTTTTATATTCTCTACCACTTAACTCAAGGTCACAGAGATGTGTTGCAAAATTTTGTGGACAATGAAAAATATCGGTCTCTAATCCTTTCTCATTCTAGAGAGGTAAGTTGTGTATTTGTTTTTAGATTGTTTTGCCCTAATCTATTTGTTCAATACCAATTAATTTTGTCTTTTTTCTTTCTCAGAATGAATTGCTCATATCAGATTTTGTTGTAGTACAAGATCTTGTGGAAGATCAGTTGTCAACATTTGAAAAATCTGAGTTGGAGAATTTCAGAATCGGCTATCCAGCTTTTCGATATCGCATTTGTACCGCACTATTTGAGGTATGCCATGTTTTTCAGTTTTGAGTTTGAATTTTTAGGATAGAGCTGGAGCTGGTTTTAAGTTTTGAATTTGAGGTAAATTTTTTCTATTTTTTTGCTGTTTTTTCAGGATATAACTAAAGATGTTGTCGATTTGCATGTGACTTTAAACTTATTATCATATGAAGATCATAGTGCGGCCTATTATGAAGACTCCGACCTGCGATATCCTGCAAATAAAATTAAGAAAAATCTTCATTTATATTGCATAATATTAGCGGAATGTTAAACTGTTAGCGGGTTTTCTATAGATTGTAAACTAATAGGCCAAATGAATATTGAAATAGGTCGTGATTAACAACATACTTCTACTTATTGTATAATTGTGCTGCTATGCCGTAAACTCAAAATGTTCACCTTTTCTTTAGCTTCCACCAATATCTTACAGTTACATATTAAAACTATTTTTTGATCTAAATATCATGGAAACAGAACAACTCTTGATGTATGCATATTCTACATAGCAAAGAATGAGGGATTATATATAGAAGAACTGCTCACATGATTTTCATGTTTTCTTAGATGATCACGAGTTATGCATGCTTCTAGAAGTTGTTGGAAGGAAAATCATTGCCTTCTCCTATTGTTTCCCCACTTCTCTCTTCTTAAGCGTATACATGATCAACAAAACATTTATATATATTGTAACTTAAATGCCATTAATCCAAGCGTGGGGAATTTCTAAAAACACTTTTCTTCTGAATATTTTCTAAGATTATGTGAATTATCGCATCTCCGGATGTATATTAAGTTTCACAAATACAATTTCGTGGGGTTTATTACTTACTGGGCTATACAACTGCATCAGCCATAACGCATGTCTTCTGTTGAGGATATTTTCATGTGTTGTACGAACATCACTGATAAATAACAAAACTGAGCAAATGGATGTATAACAGAGGGGATGGACAATTCCATTCCTAATCAACAGAATTAATTTGTAGCCTTATCACCGCATCTAATTCTGTCAGTCCACTATTAAATAACAAAATAAAATTTCATCTCCCCCAGATTTAATTGTATAATTGATGTTTAATTATTCAATTAGCTTGGATCAAATCAATTAGGTATGTATTATAATTGTATAATTTATATTTAATTAAGTGAGAGAAAATTAGTTTAAATAGTGTTTACATGACAAGTTTAGTACCTATAATTATCACTGATTTAACTGTATCTCTTTAATATTCCATTTTTATCTTTCTCTTTCTGGAACTTTTTTGTGATTTTAGTTCTCTTATAAAAGGAATACATCTACACGGAATGGCTTCATTTATATTTCCTTATAAACTGTTGGATATTTCAGTTTGTATTTATCACACTAAAATTCATGTTTAATTCATTTTAGACCTTTTATATTGGTTGTTTATGTTTCACAGAGAACATTAGTTAACAGATATTAGTCATATATCACACTAAAAATTTTTTAGTTACTAACAAATAGAAAAATATTGATTGTTGACTTTATCCAAGTGAATTATTGGACGTTCACATATATCAATATTTTTCTATTTGTTAGTTTACTAAAAAAATTCGCACTCAAAAGATATTAACATTAACATTAAGCCATGAATGCTTCTCAAAAGATATTAACATTAACATTAACATTAACATCTGATTAATATTAACAATTTAACATTCTTCTTCCTCTCATCAAGCCATGTATGCTTCTCTCTCTACACTTATTTTTCTCTCTGTCCTCTCTCTCTTGTATATTGCAAAGGCCGAGCTCGGCACCGCCTCCTCCTACGGCCCTCCATATCTCCGTAAGCCATATTTTTGTTTCTAGCTCAAAAGTCAAAACTATTCAACTTAAATTTCTTATCTATTCAAACTTCTAATCCAATTCATTTGAATCTAATCTAATTAGTATCTAACTTATAGAAATAAGCAATGAAATATTCAAGAGAGGTTTGATTAGAGATGTATGAAAGATAAGAAAAATTTGCATGTATGAAGCAAAAGTCTTGGAACTAGATAGATTTTTTTAGGAAACATCAGGTAGATTGATTTTCACTGTTCCTACCGCTTGTTGGTTGTATCGAAATGAAATTTAATTTAGAACCGTTGACCATTGATTAGTTAAATATATATTTTGATTTGAAGCATCCATTTTACTAATTTAAAAGATACTATCTTGTTCTCTACCTAAGATATTAAATTTCTTATTTTTTGCACATGATATGTTTTAAATACAAAATCCATGCTTATTTGTTTATTTATATTTATTATTTAACAATTTTGTGTTAGAATGCATGTTTTTTTCACATTTTGAAGTGTTCAGATTAAATAACTTGATGGATAAGTAATAGGGTTTAGATTAAATCAACTTAATGGATAAGTAATATATGATATTATCATATGATTTTATCTCGAGTAAACCATCTTGGGTTATTCTGACTAATGATTTTATTCATTATTAAATGAAAATTTCCTACACACAATCTTCAAACAAATATCATAAATTATATTTATTTTTCTGATTTTCCACTCCAGTTTGATTTCCTTTTGTTTCTTGTAGAATAAACCTGAGATGGGCTTATAGATTTCATCCTCAAGTCTATTCTATCAATTGTTAATAAATACAAATGAGTGCAGTTTCTTCAATCTTCAAGAGAAGTATCCATTATACTGCAAACCACTAACATAAATTATATCATTAAATTCAGCATCGACATGCTATGATAAAACAAAATTCCCGCAAAACAACTTCATTGCGGTGGCTGGGGAGGTGATATGGGACAATGGGGCATTGTGCGGCAGGCAGTATCAGATCAGTTGCGTAATGAGCCCAACAACTGCTGATCGTGCACCGAATAGTACAACAACATGCTTTGTTGCCACGATTGTTGTAGTTACCATTGTCGAAAATGCAGCGATGTTGAAATCATTGCCTAGTAAGAATGGCCTAACTTTCGTGCTTTCTAGTGATGCTTTTGCTCACATTGTGAGGCCGGGTGCTAGTTTGATCGACATTGAATTTAAACGGTGAGTGATTTTCTTTTCTCTCTCTCTAATCTCTCTAAATAATAATAATAATAGTAATAGTAATAATAAACATCATCATAATTAATTTTTCTTATTAATAATATACATAACTATTTCTCCGCATATATGTAGAGTTGATGAGGGTGGATCAATCTCAATGGCTTTCTTATGCCCCCTTTTATTTTCTTAATTTTTTTAAACTTTCCAGTGTAGATCCTGGTACCAATTTGATAATATATATAAATTCAAATATTGATTCGAATATCGCTCAAATAACAACTCTTTTCTATTTACTTAATATTTCATTACAAGCTCTTTATTATTTAGATATTTAGTTGGACACAAAAATGAGTTGTACTATGATTGACATACAACTCCCATATTTATAAGTTCATTCCTAACTCAAATAAATGCATGATAATAACTACTAACCATGCATCTACCATAAATATTACTTTGATAAACTAAATATATCTTATAATTTTCAACTAGATACATTCACCAATTAAATATTTCTAGGATACCATAATACATTGCATTTCACAATTCAATACATTTTTTCTAGAATATTCTTTCTTTCACCTTCAATTGAAATTTGTTTTGAAGAGCTTAATTGATATTTGTCAAGAGTTATTACTTGAAAAAGGATACAGTTGATGTTCTTCCTCAGGGCACATCAGACGCTCATATTTTTTTTACAAAAAAATAATATATATGGAAATATTATAGAGGTGTGTATTGTAAAAATATAAATTTTCTTATAAAAATAATATGCATTTTCGTAAAAGTAATCTACACATGAATGCAATCTTACACATTGAACATTCAAGACAGAGGAACTTCCCTCCTTTCTTTTTTTTGAAGCGTCAGTCGGCGAGAGCCTTCTGAGATACCATTGAAAAAACAAAAAGTTTACAGAGTTCAGAATTACAACAATAATCGATCAGCGGTTAGCTCTGTTAGAGAGAATCAACATAGAGAGAGCTAATCCTAAACTAACTTCCCTATTACAACAATTTCGTACTTATTCAGGTCGAGAGTCAATCCTGTTTGTTTGCGCGTTTGAAGGAGACATTAGCGTTCAGCCGATGCCTGTCACTTCCGTAGTAGGGTTCCAGGCTAGAGAGTTCGCCATTGCCAGTTGTTTGGTGCGGTAGGGCGTGGAAGCTTTGTTGGAGAAGATGACTTCATTTCGCGCTTTCCATGTGGCCCAACATACTGCTAGCCAATTAGAGTCCCAATTCCTTTTGTGCTCCATACTGAGGCTCGGTCTCGAGGAACTTCCCTTCATATTAGAAACCTTGGCTACTATCTTCTCTCATCCCTCTCATGGGCTTTGTAGATCTTGTTAGGAGAAATAGCAACCCAACATTGTAAAACTCTTTTTTTCTTTAATTTAATTTAGTTTACTTTTCACTAGGCTATTTGCCTACTGATACTTCAAAAAAAAAACATTGTAAAAACAATATAGATGCATAGAAACAGTATATATTTTTACAAAAAAGTGTAAAACTACATATATTTTTATTAAAAAATATAATATCTTATAAAATGGTATAAAAATGTGTTTAAAACCGTAGGGCACAATAATAATACTAACTAGTCAACAAATAGGATTGACTAGTGAACTTTGTATGGGGCTGTCAGCGAAAATTCATTAAATCAGAGAAGAAACTAGAGGATAATTATTGTGCCATTGCTGTTATACCAAAGACACCAATCTCAAGATTTTGTTCTGTTTTCTCCTCTTTTTAGTTTTGGAAAAAAGAATGTGAATTTGCAATTAAAAAAGAATGTGAATATCTGAATAAGATCCATCCTCGGACTCAAAAAATATTGGCATTATGCGAATTGCAGAACGTTCAGTTTCAGCACGGTAGATTTTGGGGATGCTAACAGCAGGAGATTGTTAATGTTATACATCACAACTGAACATATTAATACAGTGTTTGACTATTCGGTAGAAGTTAGTCGTCAATCCACATCAAAATTAAAATCATACAATCATGCATGAGAATCTGTATTTTAAAAGCATGAGATTGAAGATGCACAATTGTCGCCGACTTATAAGCCAAAGTGTGCCAATCTTAATTAATTTCATTTACCACCGATCCCCAAATATTTTGAAGGCAAATGCTCTCGCAGCATGAAAATTCTTTCTAATATATAAAATATAAAGTTTATGTTTTGAGGAAAAAGGGAGACGTGGACAACTCCTTAATTGTCAAGTGTCCCAATTTGTACACATATGTATTTTCATTTGATATGAATCCCCAATAATTAAAAAATATTTTTTATTTAAAAAAAATTTAAGAAACAAATTCTTAAAAAAATATTTTTGAATTAAAATTATGAAAATATATTTCTTTCTAATATATAAAGTTTATGTTTTGGGGAAAAATGACAGGTAGACAGCTCCTTAATTGCTAAGTGTCCCCAATTTGGAATTTAAGCATGTTACTATGATGTACAGTTGGAATTTAAACATTTTATCATAATGGTAGATGTGGAATTTAAACAGGCAAGAAAAGTTGGTAGTTGTAACTTTATATAATAAATTTTAGAAAATAATCCATTAACAAACGTAACATGCGACATTTTCTAAATTTTCTTAGTTATTAACTTATTATGTTGTGAATCATGTTAAAAGAGTATATTGTATTTTTTTTTTTGGTGCATTTGTTACCCATTTCTTATATATTTAATATAAATATAAATATATATGTGCGTATCTATAAATAGTGACAGATCTTAACCAAAAATCTAGAAGGTGCCATAATGTCAAAAAAAACTTCAAGAGAGCAATATATATATATATATAGCTTTCAATTTTATACAAAATACAATAATATAATCATATATATACTACTACAAAATTTTGAAAAGATGACTGTTATTTAGTCTATATTAAGATATGTAACTCTAATTTAGTAGTCCATATGTAATGCTCCCCACAGGTCACACAAATATATATGTCTCAGAGATCTTGACTGATCAAAGAAGCCAAGCCTTTGATGCTTCAAATTGACTGATAAACCCAATCTAGTTGACTTGGGACTTTGACCCGAGAAATATAACATGGAAATGCTAACCATCTCTGTTTCCTAGTTTTTGATATCTTCCTGTTTCAGTTGAATTATGATAATTTTTCTATATGCAATTTATATATAAGAATATTTAATTTTATCCAACATTTTTTTTCAGAATAGTGTATTATACATCTCAAGTAGTAACATTATATATATTTTTTGATTTTATGACATATATTAATATTGACGAAAACAAAAAAAACATAACGTTTGCGATTACTCTCAGCGTCTCAAGTATAATACACTGAATCAGTAACCTTCTGGAAGACACGAAATGATAGTCAGTGCATTAAGATAATATTGACGAAAAACAAAAAAATACATAATATATTTGACCAAACAAACGTAACTTCCACGCATCTAAACAATGAATGAGTATCTTTAAGTGATCTTTAGCAAATCTGCAATAAATTTTCCTTTCATGTATATCTCAAAAAAATCCTAAAACAAAATATAATCATCTGCTCAATACAAGAAGATCTCATCCTTGTTTAATTGAATTTCTTCTTCTTCCTCATCAGTCATCCCTCATCCATGAGTGCTTCTCTCCCTCTCGTTCTTCTTCTCTCTCTCCTCTCTCTCTCTTCCCTCTCCACCGCCGACCTTGGCACTGCCGCCTCTTACGGCCCTCCATATCTTCGTAAGCTGATTCCTTATTTCTTCTAATTTCTCTAACTGTACATCTTAAATTTCCGTATTTAATGTCTTTAATATCTTTTATAATCTTCCATTTTTGACTCTATTCTTTATATATATGTGTCTCATTTACTGTTTTACACTGAATAAACATTATGTAAAGGACCTATATTTTCTATAACCAATCCTTCAAACATCAATGAAACTAATTTTTAACAATTTTCTCAAATTTTCACACCTATTTCACTTCATTATCTTCCTTTGTCAATTTAATCATCTACCTCGCAATCCCAACAAAGTCTCATATATATCATTTCATGTAAATTTCAGCAACAGCATGCAATGGCAATGATCAAAGCCAATTCCCGCCAGGAGAGTTATTTGCGGCGGCCGGAGATGCTATTTGGGACAATGGCGCATCGTGCGGCCGTCAGTATGTGGTCAGGTGTCTCAGCTCGGCCACGCCTAATGCATGTGTTGTTGGCCAGAGAGTCCAAGTTACAATTGTTGATCATGCAACCACGTTAGTCTCAGCGCCGCGTAAAAATGGCACAACGTTTGTGCTAGCTCATGGTGCGTTTGTGAATATTGCGAAATTGGAGGCTAGTTCGATCAATGTTGAGTATACGCAGTTGCAGTGAGTGGTGTTTTTTTTTTGTTTTTTTTTTCTGTTATATTGCAAGTGAATATTGTTTTTAGTGTAGCTAGTTAGACTTAATGAACTATCTAAATTGATTAAGTCAAATTACGATGACAATGCTAATGATAATTTGAGTGTATTTTGAATGGAACCCTTAATTATCACACACAAGCAAAATGAAAGAAAAAAAAGCTCTCCCTGCTTCAAAGCCAAAATAAAGGGACCTCTTTTTGAACCTCTTTTGATATCATATATTAGACTTGCATTTTAAGGGAAGTTTCTAAACAATGTGCAACCTAGTGATACAATAAGTTCAAAAAATTATGTGAAAGATATGTTAGAAAATACTGTTTGATCCTATATTATCACTTTCTTTTTTATTCATAAAAAGTCTGCATCATACCTAATTATTATTATTATTTTCATCATGTGCAGAGTTTGACCTAGAGATGGAGGTCCAGAGCGGCCACAGCAGTATTCAATAGTTTCTGCCAAGGACCCAATCAAAAAATTGTTATTATTTATTCTTTTGTTTTTCATTTTATTGGAGTTTATAGAGATAAGAAGAATTGGTCTGAACACCTTCATTGTTTGGTTTCAAATTTCGGCTTCTTTTGTTGGCTCAATAGATGAAATAATTATTGAAATATTATTACATCAAAATAAAATATCAGCACAATAAAATTTAAATAGTAAATAACAAAGCAAAGAAAATAAATGGAAAATGCATCTAGTAACCCAACAAAAAGAGAAGCATGGAGAAATAATTGAAGTATATATATGTTCATGCAAATAAGGAGTGACATATTCGCTCGGCGTCAACAAAAAAAATGTTATTATAATTCTTTTGTTTTTCATTTTACTAGAGCTGTTCTCGCTCCGCTTCGGATAAAAATAATTTTTTATTTTTGATATTTTGGATGGAATTAATTTATAGTTTAATATTTTTAGTCTACTTTCTGAATGTTAAAACTTTTATGGACTTGTTTGATGAGTTTATAGGAGTTTTTTAAAAACTACTTAAAATTTTCATATTTTTCCTATTATAAATGATAATTTTAACTTTATCTTCATATTCATACAATGATAATATGATTTTATAATATCCAATAGGTCATTAGTATTTTTTTCAATATCTTCCATAAAATTAAATTCCTTAAGAACAATGAACTTCATCCAGTTTGTTTATGTAGGGAGCTACATGTGAGTTGTGACAAGTGTAATGTGATAACTACTTGACAGTTGACATTATTATCAAAAAAAAAAATGGCGAAGAAATGGAGATGAAATAAGAGGAACAATTTCCTCAGGCGGATAAGACGTGGCCTCCTATCTGTATCTCTTCTAGGCTTATTATATTCCTCCTTACTTAAAAGGACTACGGTCTACATAGGTGATAGGACACATGTTTTTACGCGTGTTACTCAGTAATGTGCAATGACTTTATTGCTCTTCGCTTTTTGGAAGCGGGGGTCCAATTCTAGGGGTATTATGTAGTTTTCGCTATGGACTTTGTATCTGGCGAGAGGGTCTTTCGTTTAGCTTCGGATCTAATAATTTCATCGGAAAAAAAACTTCTATAATGTCATCTCATCTTTTCATAAAAGTAATATGTTAGTCATCATGTCATCATAGAGAAGTTATATATATAAATTATAATATTATAGAATATAAATATAAAAATTATAATATCATAGAGAATATAAATACAAAAATTATAACAATATGATTTTTTTTGGGGAAATGAGGAGGTAAAGTATAATTTTCCTATCGCTATCGGAATTGGTAAAAATAATTATCATAAATTTCATAATTTAGCAGCATAATTTTCAATTTTGTAGCTAATATTTTTTAATTAAACATGACAAATTTATATGATATTATCTACTATGATTATATTGGTTAATATATGTTTTGATTTGCATAGATTCAAATATGAATGTTTCTTATATTCATGATATTTTTCTTTTCTATCACAATTATGATATTCTATAATATTTTTTGCATTATATGTGAAAAAATAATATTTTATCACTCGTGATTTAAATTCTAGAAAATCATACAATAGCAACGGGGTGAGAAACATGAAATTTGTTGGGCAACTAATAATTTGAGCTTTTGCAATATTTTACATATGTATTTTAGTAGGGCTTTTTTGAGGCTCAAAATGGGTACAATCCATATCAGTCCATCATGTACTATACGTTAAAATTTAAGATGTATATATGATATTTTTAGATTATACAATTCTTTAACGGAAAATTTTGTCAATATTTCAACTCTTTTTTTAGTGCAATACTCAATATTTGTCGAGAATTAGGGGTGTCAATGGATCGGTTTCGGGTCGGATCCAGGGAGTATCCACATGCGAATCCAATTTAAATTCGAAAGATCCAAATGCGAATTCAAATCCATTAAGAAAATGAAGATCCATATGTGAATCCAAACCCATTAATGAAATGGATTTCGGATCGAATTTTAGATCATGTCATCAACTTCAAAAGAAAATTATAAACGAGTAAATCCAATAAGAATTTCTTCCCCATTTTTCCTACCAAATATTCAACCTAATTAATTTCTTACCTATATCTCATAAGATACGTGATTTCTTCCCATTTTTTTTTGCATTTATTATTTTGTTACTACGTATACATATTACTATATATATTCATTAACATTTATATATTAATTGTCGGATTCATATCGGATTTCGGATTCGAATCTTCCAAGATCCAAATGCGAATCCAATAAACTAGTGGATTTTTTTCAAAAATCCAAATGCGAATGCATTTTGCTATCGTATACATTTTTTCGATTCACATGCGAATCCATTAATTCGGATTCGGATCGAGTTATCGGATTATGGGTATCCATTGACACCCCTATCGAGAATGCATGAAAAAAAATATTTATTTAGATTTCTCATTTTATAGGATATACATGAAATTTTAGCCTCTTTTCAAGTATAACTCGGATCATTGTTGTGAATATAAATTATTCAATTAGGATATATCAATTATAATTTAATTTGTATTGTTTATAACAATTCATACTATTACTAAAATATCATCATCAAATTATTGTTAATAATTTTTGGAATTTTAAGACCATAATTATTGGTGAATATGACTAACCACGTAATAGTTTATTGATAAATGCATAATGGTTTTAAATTATATGATTAAAAGCGAGTTTTTTTTTTGGTTTGAAATCATATCTTAAACATATATACATACATATATTGGCATTTTTAGTTCTAATATTTTTTTTTTGAGAAATATGATATTTATCTTTTTGATTAATAACATGCATAATTAGTTATATGAATTATTATAATTTAATGATAACTCAATATATCAAACCAATACTTCAAATGCCACAAAATAAACAAACTTGGCTTAACGGGTTGAATATGACTCACGATGCAATAGCCGATTGATAAATAGCTATAGTGGACACATGTCACAACATGAACTTTTTTCAAACTTTATATATAAGAAGATAATTTCATAATTAATAATGTTTTATAATATTATTACTCCTTATTATGACTTAATAAATTAAAAAATTTATTGAAAATAATAATTGTGTTCAAACTTGGGGTCCTTATTAAATGAAAATACATAGAGAGACTCGATATTGAGTTCAAATTGGGGATCCTTAATCAATTCTATAAAAGATAAAATTATTTATTAGGTTGAAACTGGGGATGCATATTAAATAAAAATATATATGGAGAATAATTTGGATGCAAATTGGGCATCGTTATCATTTCTCAGGTGGATATGTGTCAGCAATCCCCAAAATATAAGTTTTATATATTAGAAAGAATGTGTGACACTACATTTTTGCCCTCAGAATTTAGGAATCCACATTTTTTGATATATTATCGGAATTTTATCTGGAACCGTTCTAAAATGCTTGTTCCGGATCTGATGAAAATAATAATTTCACCACACAATGCTAAAAGTTCTATAAGCCATTTATATAGCCATACCACTCAAGGTGTATTGGATTATTGGATAGAAAGAACTGATGGACTATGATTGTTGGGCCCTTGGGGCGATGGTATTTGTGGGCCTGATAATTGTCGCCAGCTCATTCGGTAAATGACACGTGTCAGCTCCGTGTCTATTTCATTTCCGGAACCGAACTCATGGTGAGAATAATAGCCCCACCACGATAACTGAACATAATCCGAAGCAGTTTATATACCCTTGACTGAAGTATATCGTGTGAAAAAATAAATTTCGTTCAGGAAAAAGTGGACACGTGTCGCTCGAAGGTCAACCTGTGAGTTTTTGGGCTGATGAAGATGAAACTTGGGCCTCAGTCGAGAAATTTGAGTTGGTCAGGCAAAAGTGAATATGTGTCGCTCGCAGGTTGAGACTTACGAGCTTTACTAATATAATTATAGAACCTGCCAGCTTTACTAATAGAATTCTAATTCTAAGTTTAATTGGAGTTTATAAAGATGAGAAGAATTGGTGTGAATATCTTCTTGCTTTTAAATTTGGGCTTCTTTTGTTGGTTCAATAGATGAAATAACTGTCGAAATTTAATTAAATCAAAATTAAATATAAGTACATTAAAAATTAAACAATAACAAAGCAAAAATAAATAAATGGAAAATGCATCTAGAAATAAACCCAACAAAAAGAGAGGCAGGGAGAGATAATTAAATTATATGTTCATGCAAATCAGGAGTGACATTGGCGTCTAAGTAATATTAATAACATAGTAGGATTTGATATGATCAATAGATATTATATTTTCTTTTCAAATTACTTAACATACTGCCATTACATTATGCAGTCACACTCCTTTTCTCTTGGAGAGGGAATTTTAAATTGCAAGTCAAAATGAACTATTATTATCTTATCCCTCTTGGATCTAGCTTCAAGACAAATTAAAATAAACCTGGAAATTTTGCAATTTCGCTTTCTTCAATTATAGTGTTTTGTTTCTATTTTATAAAAGAGACGTGATACACACCGCCGGCAGGTATATTGATATACAATTGATATTATTTTTCAATTAGCTTAATTAGTGGACAATTAAAAAACTATAAATGTATTGTGGTACTGTTTAGGCGCTGTTTAAGTAGGCGGTGTGAATAATTTCTCTTTATTAAAATTGATTCTCAAACAATTTATAGGTTATTAAATTTTTTGCTGATATTTCCTTGGGAAATAATTTAACTAAATGTTGTGGGCTCAAAAATCTCACTCACTTGACATGGTGAAAGAAATTACAAAATTATAAAAACAAAAGGACTGGGCCCGATGGCCCGGAAAAGCCCAAAAACGGATAAACAATAGCTAAAATACCCCTCCAAATGATCATAAACCCCAAAAAGAAAAAGAAAAAAATGAAATTGAAAGAAATAACAATCGTAACAAACAATTACTTAAAAATGTTGTACCAAAAAAAGGTATCATTAACACACGGGAAAAAAAAAACTATATCCAATTATTGTATTACAATATCATGAAAAGTGATACAGATCAAACAAGATTTCGTTATTTTACTATTCAAAAAAAAAAAAAAAAAGATTTCGTTATTTTAACAGCAGTTAGTTAAGGTATAATAATATACTGAACTTTAAGGACCAGTACGTAATTGTCACAAACTGGGTTAAAAACTAAAAACCGCGAGAGCCCTAATCAACAATTTTTTCATCCAAACCCTTCGAAAATCCTCTCCTTCCTTCTCGAATTCCCCTTCGAATCCTCTCTCTTTTATCTCCAACAATCCTCCAAGGTTCAATCATCACAGAAATGTTACTACCGTCAATCAATTTCTTTTGCTATTGAACAGTCTTTTTTTTTTGTGGGTTTTTTCATAGATAGCCGGATTGATTGATTGAGATGGCGACGGAGATGGGTCGGTTGGAGAGTCTCGATCCGAACCCAAAAGAGAACTTGGAATCCGATCCGCTTCTGATGAATAAGAAAGAGGAAAAGGAGGAGGAGGAGGAGTCTGGTTGTACTAGTGAGATTATAAATGATGAGGAAATTGAGAGTTCTTCGGCTGCTTGTTGTAGAATTTGCCTTGAACATGAATCAGAAACAGGTAAAGTTTGTCTCTTTAGTCAAAATTGAAGTCTTCTTTTGAGGAAAGTATTACTCTTTGGTTAATTTAGCTTGATTAAGGAAATGACTTGGGTTAATTTAGCTTAATCGAGCTAAAATAGGGCTTAATTAAACATTATTTAACCAAATGATTTTTGAATTTTTTGTAGGTGATGAATTAATATCGCCTTGCTTGTGTAAAGGCACGCAACAATTCGTGCACCGTTCTTGTCTTGATCATTGGCGTTCTGTCAAGGTACCAAAATACTATTTTACTCCTAATTTCTTGTAAATGAAGTTTAAATTAGTTTCTCAGTTTGGAATTTTATATTTTTATAGGAGGGATTTGCATTTTCGCATTGTACGACTTGCAAAGCGCAGTTTCACTTGAGGTTGGAGTTTCTTGAAGATTATTCGTGGCGTCAGATTAAATTTCGGATATTTGTGGCGAGAGATGTTCTGCTTGTATTTCTCTTTGTTCAAACTGTAAGAATAAACCTCTTGAAAATATTCAAATATTTTCTTGATAGAGAAAAGTTGCCCTTGATAAAAAGTTATAATAATGCTTGATTTTGAGGGTTAATTGTGTATTTGAGGGTTTATTTGGGTAAAAGGGGCTTAATTTAGCTCTACCAATAAAGTAACAAAGATATAAAAAAAAAATTGGTAATAACACTAGAACAAAATTTTGTTTTTTTTTTGGGGGAAAACACAATATAAAATTCATTAATTTATGAACTAATTTTTCCTTTTTTTAATTTGTAAATTTATAATATTAGGTGATAGCTACGATTGGTGGAGTTGTGTTTCTGTTGGACCGAGACGGAAACTTCCGGAATAGTTTCTCTGACAGCTGGGACCGCTTCCTCTCCAAGCATCCCGTTCCGTTTTACTATTGTGTTGGTTAGTACACTTGTCTATATTTTCATACCGTTTATTATATTTTGTTCTGCACATTTGGTACCAATTTTCAGTCTTTTCTTTCTTGGATTTTTTGCGTTAAATTACAATAGTTAAGGGTGAATTGAGTGTCGAATTAAGGGTTCTGAAAGAAAATTTGGTTCAAATTGGTTCTTCTAATTAAGGTTAAGTTCAAATGTCGGTCTATCAATTATTTAGTGTAAACTGGTCAACTAAAAGCGTAAAAAATCTACAAAAGAGAACAAAATACATATGAAATAAATAATTAATAACATATAATCGGTACAAGAACAACAATAACAAATACCAACGTCCCAGTCTTTCACGCCACTTCGTATTCGCAATCCAACAATGCAAAACATACCAAAAAGCAAAGAAACATAGTATCAAAGATCGCGACAAAATAGAAAAAGTTTATAATTCATGTTACTACCCTACCCTAATACAACCTAACTTTACCCGCCGTGTTGGTCTTCTTCAAATGCTACTCGGATTCTCCGGTCTATTAACTCAAAGTACCCAAAAAAAGATTTTTTCTTGCCACAATAACAAAATAAATGTTAATAATGATACTCCCCTATTCTAACATAAACTAACTTTATCAGGCCTGTAGGTGTTATTCATGCTGATGGGTTTCTTCGGCCTGATGCTCCACTAAAAAGAGCAATAGAAAAATGAAAATAAAATAAAATAAAAAGTGAATAAATAGAAGAATACATACACACACCCCCAAACCGAAACATACAAAAACTAAAAAAAAAAAAAGATGAAATTTTCTACAATAACAAAAAAAATAAAATAAAAACAAAAACAAAAACAATACCTAATTCAACTCCCTCAACCAGGTGTTCTTATCTTCTTCATGTTGATGGGCTTCGTCGGCCTCATCCTCCACTGCTACTCATATTCCTCATTCTATTGATCCAAAAAAACTCCAAAAAAAAAAACCCAAAAAAAAAAATATAGAACTTTTGCCACAACAACTAAACAAAACATCAATAACATTACTTACTCCTCAAACCTAACCCAATTCAACTCCCTCAACCAGGTGTTCTTATCTTCTTCATGTTGATGGGCTTCGTCGGCCTCATCCTCCACTGCTCCTCCTTCACCTCCTCCTCCAACCCGTGCGTCGCCGGCTGGGGCATCGTGGACTTCTCTACCTCCGCGGAGGCCGGTTTCGCGCTGGTCGTCATCTTCGTGATTGTTTTCGCGATTTTGGGGGTCGCGTACGGGCTGTTGGCGGGCACGATGGCGGTCCAGAGGATCTGGCAGAGGCATTATCATATTCTGACTAAGCGGGAGCTCACTAAGGTACGGTGATTGCTTTGATTTTTTAGGGTTCTTTTGGATGTGCTATTGAGTGTTGTACGTGTTGAGACCGTACTGACCGTACTGATTAAGTATAGTATTAGAATGTACCAGTCGAAATTAGAATCATCGATTACTGAAAATATTAAATTTATACCTTGAAAGTAAATTCGTGTGGATATTCCTCCAGAAATCTAGTCGTGATGAAGAAATTGGCAGCAAAGTACCCATGGGAGTATTTGATTATTAATAAATGATTGTAAAAATAAGCTTAGCTAATTTTATTGTTAAATGTATGTTTAGGAATATGTGGTTGAGGATCTACAGGGAAGATACACGCCTCCGAAATTGGACCCGGAGCATGAGAATCGTCTCAAAATGCTGCAGCTTTTATAAATACATGTTCATGTGGATAATATAAGGCCATATATCATCTATATGCTCTTTGTATAGTTTAAGAAATGACAAGTTTGTGCAAAAGAAAATTAACGCACGCTTTTATGTAACTCGTAATTTGGTGTATTTTACATATTGGTGAAATTGATCAATGATAACCATCTAAAATCTCTGTGTTCAATGATTTATCTATAATTCAATGATATTTGAACGGATTTATCATATGTAATATATCGGGGTTTAATGGGTAAAAAATATAATGAATCATATATTTGAAAATTGTAACTCCCTTTACATCATTGTTGAACTCTAGAAAGTTCAAGGAAACCTCTAAATGAACTGATACGAAAATACAATAACATCAAGATATTTGAAAACCTCCCTCTATTTTTTCCGTTACTCATATTTTCTTGGATCTGTAATATTGATCCTCCAGTGGGCATCAGTATATCCTTTCTTCTCAGCCTCACTTCTCCAAATTTCCAATTTATTCTTCTGCTCCATTGACAGCTTACACATCTTCTTAAGCTCCTCGTCCATTTCATCATGGAGGTTCCACCACTTATGATGCGCCACATCACTCACGTAACTCCTCACACTCTCCAAATCCCAATTACAATCATAATCTCTATAACATGTCCATGGTTTCAAACCAAAGTAATGTATCGTGTAAAATTGCGGAGGATCCAATTCGAGCACCCAATCTGTATTTTTTGTTGAATCGGGCCCTACTAGCTTGAAGAAAGTGGTTTGTCTCGTCAGTCTGTGCCACCACACAAAAATCTCATTCAGAAAACCCTGATCCCCACCGTTGTACGATTTTAGGCTCTCTATATGCATCATCATCGTTTGAAACATGCAATTTGACGGCTCGAGAACCATTATACCCGAGTTGAATATGGCATCATGGTCACTTCGTGCCGTGATGGACGGAAATTGGAAAAGGAGGTCTAGGTTACGTAAAACTATGATGTCTGTGTCTATGAGAATTATTTTATCATAGTCTGTCAGCTGAAAAACGCGTAATTTACTATAGTTGTACTCAAACAGTCCGTCGGCACGCGGGTGTGGGTTACGTATACGTTCAATTTTACGTAGAGACCACCCTGAAGAAATCAAGGCGTTGAGCTTTACGCGGCCTATAGAGTCGTCATGAAGGAGAATTAGATCACGTGTGGAGTCTGACTTTCTGATACTGTGTGCTAGTACGATCGCACCACATACATAAGAATCAGATGAGTGGAGCACAGTCGCGTAGGCCTCTCTACGGTTTATATTGGTTTGTGGACTAGCGGGGAGCTTTGTCACATCCATCTCCACATTATCTCCTATAATATATCAGGCAAAAAATGCATAAGGAACCATAATCCACTAAAAGAAGAATCAATTTTTGTTAAATAATTTGCTAGTAATTTCATTTATTCTATGCATATGCTTTATATGGAATACCTTGTTTCTTTAGTGGTACGATGAGCTTGCATGTACCAGGCGGTAGATTCATCTTTTCCTCCAATCTACTCACATCAACCTCATAAATCCACCAAGATCCCGCCTTTAGAACCAAGTCATCGCATCGAAATATATCTCTCATCGGCTCACACTTACTCAGGAAAATCATTCTCACCTTCCCTCTTTCGTTTCTCCTCCCTTTCTTGACCGCCAAGTTTGCGCTGACAAGGTGAACTTGTAACCTAAGCACGTCGCGATTCCAACCTTCTTGAGGTCTCTGACAAGGTAACTTCGCCATAATTACATCGATTTCTCCGTAAGAAGAGAACTCGGGCATCGGTATTTCAGGGCATTTTAATTCCTTTTCTGACTCTTCGTCTATCCAACCAGGAAATAAATTTTTCCAAGTTATATTTGGTGAAATTGTTTTGAATTGCACTTGTGTGGAATTACTCTTGATGCCCCATGATTGAAGTTCGGTTTCGTGCATGTTCACCAAACCAATTTTGGTATTGTTGTGTAAATCTCCAAAAGAGCTCGAGGCTTTTGTGCCCCATTTTCTCACTGTTTCTGTCTTTCTTGGTATTTCAAATTTGAACTGCAAATTTAATTTCAAAAGTAAAATTAAGCTTTTTATATACTTCCTTCTTGTTTTACGTACCAATATATTGTTTTTTGGTACGTATACACTGTTCTTATAAACCTATATATAATTTTATAGTATCTATATACTATCTTATAAACATATATAAATGCAATGTTACATATATACTACTTTTTAAGCACCTATATACTATTTTGTAAACCTACATGCATACTGTTTGATAATATCAGGGGAATTTCTATTGAATTAGTGTATATGCATAATCAAAACAATTTAACTTTAATAAAAATAATATGAAGAAATACAAACTTGGGATGCTGGCACATCCGAAAGGCCAATGCATAATTAATATCATGTCCCGAAAAATTTCATTTTCATAAGAATAAGTAACAAGAAAATTTCTACATTTGTAGTTATTTATGAACCATCTAGAAGTGATGACTGATCTTAAATCATGGTTATTACTTATTACATTGTCATGACCTTCCCTATTTAAAACATTTTAAAAATAAAAAATAGTATATTAGCAAATATTCGCGACAACTTATCTGCTTGCATTTTATGCATCTGTTATCTTCATTTTATTCAAATATTTTCACTGAATTAACAAATAGAAATACTAGGTCACAAAAAAGTTACTTATATTTAAACTAAAGATTCTCTCTCAGTATTTATTCATTATAGCTCTGATAAAAAAGAATCAACTAAAAGATATCTTTCAGATATGTCTGACAGAAAATTCTAAACTAATTGTCGTGCCAATTAAAAAAATAAAGAAAAGAGTCCAAATTAAAATTATGAGTTTAAGGTCAAAATTATGATGACATTTCGTTTTTAAAATGGTGCATTTTTTTTTGAAGGACGAGAAGATCTCTTCAATTGATTAAGAAAAAAGATACATGGGTCGCGCAGACACTGGTTTTTAAAATGGTGAATCATCAAGCTCTACTAGTGAGACCCCAGCCAAGCCTCCAAAATGATGCCAACTGATGACTGGGACATTTTCATTGATAATTGAAATTTTTATATTTTTTTATATGGTAATTAGGAAATTTTAATATATGGTAATTTTAATATATTAGATTACTCTAAAAGAAATATAAAAAATTACTATTTTGGGCACAAATCGATTATATTTAGGGGCTAAGTAGACTTTCTCATAGCCAAAGTTTGCTAGCCTAAACAGTGAGGCATCCGTCAATAAAGAGAGAGACTCAAGTTTAAGTCGACGGTAAATATATTTAGCTCAATATTCAGCAAGTCTAACAACTCATTGGTTGTAAAAAAAAAAAAGTAGACTTTCTCATAAATCATAGATGAGAGAAAACCATGTTAACATGACAATTGTTTGTATTGCAGATGAGAGAAGCAGAAGCAAACCTTGATCTCGGGAGAGAAGGATGGTTGAAGGAACACGAAGGTCAGAACGGAGCAAACCACAATGGAAAACAAGCATACTACTAATTTTTCATTCACCATTTTTTTTATTTTGTTTACTTTAACATTTTTTCACCGAAACAGTATATATATACTTAATGCAAATTTGCAATTTACAATGAACATAACGTTTTTTTTTTTCTGAAAAATGCAATGTATATGTTCAATGTGTGAATCATGATATGACGCACTGATAGATGATAAGTACAAGATAGATTATAAGTACAAGTGGTGAATGAAAACTCAAAAATGGTTGTTAGAAATAAATGTTTTCGTATCATTTATAAACTTTTCGTTTATCATCTGTAAATGAAAAATAAAGAATTAAGAAATTAATGGGAGACAACCATAATATGAAGCAATATAAAAACATTAGTTTTCTCTTCTTTTTCAACTTCACATATATATGGTCTTGCTTTGCAAAAATAGGAAAAAAAAATGCCCCACTTAGTTAAAATAAAAAAGTTGAAATATTAATTCATTTTCCTATAAATAAATAATAATATATGGAGGCAATGGAGAACTTGCTAGAGGCCTAAATCGGTAAATGAGACAAGACAATCCTTTTTTAGAACAATAATTATAGCATACTTATATAAAGAAAGAAATGAGGGGGCAAGTTATAATTTTCCTTAAGAATATTCATGATCCTCTCAAGTCGGTTGGGGCAAATCCCACGGTTGTGATCTGGGACTAATTTGAATATTGTGTTGCTCTAATGATAACCTTGAATATCTTTGGATATCAGGAGCAGATTGGTGGTTAGACAATATTTTCCAAGATCTTTTGGTGAATAAGATGATTGTTTTATTCATTATTGGTCGATTAAGTGTGGTGGTCGAATTTGTGCACTTGATGTTGAGAACTTAATTTTTAAATGATAAGATATGAAAGACTTGTATGAATTCTTATATTAATGGCCAAAGCTTACTGGCTCAAGCGGTAAGACGTTATTTTAACTTTGAAAAAGATCAAATTTTGAGTCATTGTGAACACACTTAATTCAATATTTAACAAATCTAACAACCTATTGATCATGGGTTCTCAAAAAATTATTAATGATTTTCGGATCGATATGGGAAAGAACTGTCATGTTAATCTTTTTTACTTTTTTTAATTAATAGAATCTCAATGGGCAATCGCCAACTGAAGCTTAAAAAAAAAGTTAAAAGGAAGAATGAAGGACATGAGGTTGAGGATGTTGCCCATGGAGAAAATCAGGACATATTTTATGGTGGAATCTACTTTGATGGATGATTTGGCTTCTATTAAATTTTCTTCTTCTATTATCGGTGTTTGTTTGAACTAGTGTGACGAATTGTTGCATTATTTGATAAATGATAATTTCGGTTATCTTTTCAATAAGCACAACAAAATGGACAAAGATAATAATCTTTTTCCTTTTAACTTCACATTGTATACCATCAAAAGTTAAAAAATAAATCTAGAGAGAGAGAGAGAGAGAACCATGTTAACATGACAATTGTTTCTGCAGGGGAGAGAGGCGGAAGCACCCTTCATCTCAGGAGAGAAAGACGGCTGAAGAAGCACGAAGGTAAGAATGGTGCAACCAACCATGAAGAACAAGCCAGATACTAATGTCAGACTCACCATTTTTATCCAACAACTTCATTCTTTCTAATCCCTAATTAACGTGTATTTATAGTACTGATGGTTTGGTAAGAGAAAGAAGTACGAGTGGTCAATGAAAGTTCAAAATATTGCTTGCTAGTAATAAATATTTACGTTTACTATGTTTCGTTCATCATCTGTTGATAAAAATGAAGGAAGTTACAAAACAATGGGAGAGAACCATAACGCATTATAGTAGCTATGTGTATGTATTAATCTATTCTCAATTTTTTAGAATTTTTTGTTTGTTGTTTAGACTTGAAGTATACATGGCTCACATATATATTACATAAATTATTAGAGTTTTTGTTACTATCAAATACTTTGTACTTGCGTACCATGTCTCAGATTATCATTTTCTTTGAATGACTCAAATTATCATTTTTCAATTAAGAACAGAAGAATATTTATATTGATATATATATATATATATATATATATATATATATATATATATATGTTTTTTTGGTACGTAATGAATGGTCTTTAGTTGTTTTTTATTTAATTTTTGTGGTTGAAGTTATTGGCAGTTCATGCATGGCTGTCAAACATAGGAGAGAAAACAACTAATAAAAGTAATTTATGTGATTCATATGAGATGACTTTAACCCAACTATAAGAGTTTCATTATATACGATTCAAACAAAAATGAATTTTCTTATATAATACATCTTTTTTTTTTTTGTTGCCAATGAATTTTAAACCTACAAATTTCTTATCTTATATTTACGAGTGCCAACCAACTAAACTATAATCCATTATTAGAGAAAATAAGATTTTAACTTAATTTCAATTAATATGATTAATTACAATACTCAAAAACACCTTTAATTACGAATTATTCAGATTTACATGAGTTCATTTTTAATGAACGGAGAAGAATATTTGTCCCACTTGCACTTTCATTTTTGATGTTAATGATCTTTTATTATGATTCTAACAAATTTCCTAATATTTTTCGGGTTGCGACATAAACTATCAGCTGACTAAAGATATATATACAATTGAATATGTTGATATCTTATGTAATCTCATTATACCGTACTCAAGTGAACAGGAAAACGAGAACAATTTATTCCTCTCACGTAGTCGCACCCCATGATGCATAGAATCTTCTTGTGTGATCTGCCTCCTCTCCAGTCTCCAGCTCAAATAAAACTGCAGAGATCCATTGTATGCTTCTTTGATATGGACGCTTGATATTTATTTAACAAATTGTATTTTTAGTTATTGTATATAATGTTTTCGAAAAAAAAAATTCTGTACACATGGCATGATTGTTTTAAAAAATTGTGTTTGAATAGAAATAATAAATTATATGGTTTGATTCCCTACTGTTCATACTGGAGAGTACATGCAATCATCAAGAATCTTTTTTTTTCATAAAATAATTCTTATTTTAATATGAGGATATTGTAGATATATAAGATTACATAAAATAATATCCTGACTTGAACTTAACACAAAATAAAAGAAAACTGTGATGGCCAAATTATATAGATTTCTTTATTTCGGTATCAAATACACATCTCAATTTGAACACCCTCTATCATTAATTTTGTGATAAAGATTTTTCTTTTGGGAAATTCTTCAAAAACCCCCTAACTTTTTTGGATATTATCAAAAACCCCCTATCTTTTTCATTTCTTCAAAAACCCCCTATAAAGCAACTTGAATTTTTTTTTTACCCTCTATGGGGTTAAGTTAAACATTTTCCATCCATTCTAATTTTTATTGACCAAAATGCCCTCTATTGATTATTTTTATACTATATTTAATTAAATTAAAAATATAATAAAAAATACTAATATTTTTCAACATAATATAAATATTATATTATATTATTTTATGATGCATTAATTAATAAATTCTGAAAAAATTAATAAATTCTGAAAAAAAATTCTTATAAAAAAATTCAAAAAAATATTTTTTAAAAAATAATTTAGAATTTTTACTGATTTTTTTTCCAGAAACTATTTTTTAAAAAACATAAAAAATAATAATAAAAAAATAATGTTTTACTGAGAATAAAATTATAATATACAAATAAAAAAGAGAAAATATTTAATGTAATATAATACTATAAAATAAACTAATGCAACATAAAATTATATAATATAATAAAAAAATTAACTAATGCAGCATAAAATAATATAATATAATATTTATATTATGTTGAAAAACATTAATTTTTTATTATATTTTTTAATTGAATTAAATATAATATAAAAATAAATAGAGGGTATTTTGGTCAATGCAAAAATTGAATGGATGGAAAAGGTTTAACTTAACCCCATAGGGGTTAAAAAAAAAATTCCATGTGCTTTATAGGGGGATTTTGAAGAAATGAAAAAGATAGGGGGTTTTTGATAATATCCAAAAAAGTTAGGGGGTTTTTAAAGAATTTCCCTTTTCTTTTTTTTTAAAAATATCACAATAGAGAGTCAAATAGAGAGTGTTTTTTACCAGAACAGGCTTATAAACTTGTTTTTATAAAATATGGGCAATAAGGTCACTTGAACCGGCCCAATGAAAGAAACAATCACAACAAGGGAGTTAAAAGACAGGCTTTCAATTATGCACTGTTCAATAAAATGCTTACAATTCTGCAGGACTAACGATACCAGAGTTGAATTGTAGCGCAAGAATCGAGAGTAGTGGGACAGAGAGAAACAGTACAGTCAGAAAATATCTTTGTATTGTATCAACATCTATGGTTACAGTCCAATCGAAGATAAGAACACACACTCTCTCTCACTCTCCTTCTCTCTCTAGATCTCTCTCAATAGTTCAGCCATCCCTGTTGCAGATTTCTCTTCTGATCCATCACTGTCTTCTCTTCTTTTTCTCAAGGCAGAAATTTGAACCATTTCTCGATTTGTAGGTGTTATCTTTGCGCACGGATCATGTTAATTTTTCATGTATTGTTCCAATTTTAACAGATGTCTCTCTGAAAAACGTCTTTTCTCTTCAATTCCTGCATAACTACTTGAATTAAAAAAATACCTACATAACTACACACAATCCCCATCTCTTCCATCTCATCTTCATCCATCTCTCCCCATAGTTTCTTCCCTCCAGAATTCGTAACAGCATACATGGCCGAGTCTGCTATTTCCTCTGTTTTAATAACGCTCGGCAGTGTTGTGATTGGAGAGACCAAATTCTTCAAGGGTGTTCCTGATCAAGTCGAGCCCATAAAACGTGAGCTCAGATCAATGCAAGGTTTTCTGAGAGATGTCGACTTGAAGCATCGCAAAGGTGACAACAGCGCAACAATCTTGGTTCAAGAGATCAGAGATGTTGCCTATGAGCTGAGAATGTTGTTGAGCAGATCAATTGGATGCAAAGACAGACTAATAAGAAGAAAGAGAAGAAAGGGTTTGGAGTTGCAGTATCAAGGTATGCACATGTATTTGGTGTTTTAAAAGCCCACTATGTTGCAGGGAAAAAAAATTAAAAAAATTAAAAGAAAAATCCATGAGATATTTCAAAGGAAAGATAGATATGATACAACCAAGTGCGCATAAGGATGAGATTGATTTTTATATGAAAGATGATTTGAATATGCAGACGCTATTCTCTCCTAATTTGTTTTTTAAGGACGATAAGCAAATTGTTTACAGCATTTTCATTAAACAAATAAAAATTCATTAAAATCTAGATCTATGTTTCTCTAGTGGATATGGGGGGCATAGGCAAGTATACCCTTGCTAGAAAAGTATTTACTGATCCCAAAATACAAGGAAGTTTTAATACATTTGCTTGGGTATCCGTGTCTAAGAGTTACAAATCCATAGAATTATTAAAGATAAGGGTGCTGATATTGCACGTCACTTTTGGGCGCGGCCTGTGTGCGACGGGATGCCACGTCAGCCAAAGCACGATGGGAGTGCGATATTTTTTCACTCGGCGCCTTCTAGCTCAGCAGACAGCGACGGCAGCACGACGGGGTGAAAACAGAGAACAGGGGCGCTACATGAAAACAGTATGTTTGTCTTCTTCATGCTGATGGGCACAACAACAAACAAAACACGAAAATGAGAGAAAAAAAAGTAAGGAGATAAGATGAAAATCGGCCTACGCTCATGAGAATACTAGAGTCCAATTTAAAAATCTCCAGACTCTTCTTGCGGCATTCAATAGCCGGTTCACTCCCGACTCCTCTTCTTCATACCCTAGCCCGACCAATTTCGGAGGCCCGACCGAGTAAACCCTGACCTCTTCATTCATTTGTCAAACTCTTACTCTAGTTGTGTTTGCTCGTCTTTTCATCAAACCTTTATTTTATAGCGTATTATGTTTAATATGTTAAGACTATTTGCTTATTTTCTTAGTGTGTTAAAACTATTTATAATTATCGTTTAGTTTCTTGAATTTGGCTGTAATATTTATAACTTGCAACTAT
Source organism: Juncus effusus (assembly GCA_027726005.1). Lineage (NCBI taxonomy): Eukaryota > Viridiplantae > Streptophyta > Magnoliopsida > Poales > Juncaceae > Juncus > Juncus effusus. The sequence continues at coordinate 6,338,151 of CM050908.1, read as the reverse complement.
ATTATCTATCTTATTTTGCTTTATGTAATATTGTGATTGTGGTTAAATTTTTATGGGTTATTAATTTGAGGGGGAGCTCATATTTAGGGGGAGCCTTTGTTTGTTCTCCCGTCATGTGCTCCTTTTGAATGTTTTTCAAAAATGGGGAGAAGAAATTAAACTTACTCATTACTCGGAATAGTTTTGAAAATCATCACAATGGGAGTTTATTGTTCTCTGTTTAATGATATTTAACACTATTCAAAGCTACTGATGTTGTGACCGGTACCATCAAACCCTAGATCGAACTATGCGAATCAAATCATAAATCATAATAACGGAAGCATACCTTGAGTTCATGCTTGCGTACCGAATTAGAGATGATACCGTAGTTGCAAACAAGGTCTTCTAGAATATCCAGAATCTCATAGAGAGCCCTTTGAATTTCTTTTCTAGGTTTCTCTTCTCTCAACTTGATGGGATATGAGAAAATGATTTATTGATTCTGCTATTCTAGGGACCAAATTGCATATATAACCAAATGACAACCTTTGACCAAAAGACACTATGGCCTATAGACACCTTTTGGCTCTTAATTGGTTATTTCTATATTAGTTTCATCATAAATATAGAATTACCCCATAATATTTCTACACACCAAATGTCACACCCTAATTGACACATTTATGCTTAATATATTATTAACTATAATGATTACTTTATTTTAAGCATATATGACTGTAATATAATATACATAATTATTTTGCATACAAGTCCAATGTTGGATTAATGATCCAACAATTTTCCACTTGGACTATATGTAAAACCTTATAATTATATATTGTAAACATAACCGAATTGCTAGCAACCTCTGTCATATTTATCTTTATGTGTCCCTGAACAATTCCGTCCATCAGTCATACCAATATAGGATCAAAGCGGTTTTCGTCACTTTTTGCGGAACTCAACTTTCAGCGGTCACATACGTTGATACAACTGAATGACATGAATCATGATGTGGTTGTGTAGCATGAAAATGTCATGCAATGTGATCTTAACATGTCTATTTCCAACTAATCCTCCTAAGTGAGATCAAACCTCATTTCCTAATGAGACAAATCCATCTCCCTTTATAACCTTAACGAGACAAACCAGTCTCCCTTAATGAGGTAAACTTTATTATAATCAGAGTATATTTTAAACTGGATTTTATTTCTGCAGAAATAACCTGAAATCCGAATATACCTGAAAACTTGATAATCGTATCATATGTCTATATCATTTGTCTATATTATAGATGTACAAATGAACTCCCACTAGAACTAAATATTCTTAACCAAAATAACACCCATACATATGAGTAGCTAGTAGGGATGCACAAGAAACATCCCAACCCGCCCAACCCATCCAACGCAACCCGAGTCAACCTGTTTTTTTGTGGGTTTTGAAGTTGTAGGGTCGGGTTTGAATTTTGAATAACCCGGTATAATGGGTTGGATTACGGGTTTGAATTTATAAACCTAAGTTAACCCGACCCAACCCGAACACTTCCAAATTATATGTTAAGTGCATTAAATTGTGCTCATTTGCACAAATTTCTAATTCACACATATATGTTAAGTGCATTATGTTCAAATCATTAGTTTCTATTTGTATTTCAAATTTATTTGTTATAATATATTCTTAATTTCTCTTGCCATAATTTAAAATTAACAATTTCTAAATTTGAACTTAAGATATAGAACATACATATCAATCTATAACTCATAAACAAAGTTCATAAATTTCATGAATTAGGGTTAAAACAATGAATTTATAATTAGGTTAGGAGTGCCGTCATTCAAAATTGAAAACAATATTCATTATGTATACATTATTGTTACTTTATGTTATGTTAGCAATAATTTTAGTAATTTAGAAATAAAAAATATTAGAAAAAATTTAGAATTTTTTTGTATTGACATGTCAAAATCATAGATTTTATATGATCAATATAAATTATAAGGGTATACTTAAGTAAAGTGCAAACCTTAGTAAATGGATCCATAATTTTGGAGTTCGTACCAATATGTAAATAGACAACTGTTTACTCTAAACCCTTTATTTTACAGCAAAGAACTTGATCTCTAAAGTTCCTGTTAGAATATTTTACTATTAATTTATTGTCACAATCTTGAGTGGTCTTATAATTATGTATCCACTTTGCGCAGCCCGTGACAAAATTCCGTATTTACATCTCATAATTAGATGTCTCATAACATGATATAATTTTGTTGTCATTGTGAAAGATGCTATATATATAACTGGTTAGCACTCTTTATTGAAATGGCACATATTGCTCGCATATAAATGCAACTCATTACTGATTCATGCTATCTTGACATCTACCAAAATATCATAGTCAATATGCCGAATGATCTTAAACTTATATGACCTCCGATATGTGAGCACATAGTCTTTTATCTCTGTGAATATCACATAAAATTTTTGGCTGCTTTCGAAATAATTTATTTTTGAATTACGTAAATATCATCATTCTAGCATCATTGTAATGTACATACCGAACGCATACATACCTGATTAAATCTTAAAAATTCCTTATTACATAAAGCATAATAAATCTTCTGTGTTTATTATATTTCTAATACATTCTTAGGGCACTGTTTGAGACTAATCATGTCTCCCTTATTCACAAGGGCATAATTTGGTTTATAATTCTTCATGCTATTTCTTTTGAAAGTCTTTTCGATATAGTTCTTTTGTGATAAACTGTGAATACAACAAGAAAAATCTTGAAATATTTCTTAACCTAATATAAAAGAAACATCACCAATATATGTTGTCTGAATTACTAAATAGAAATATTTTTGTGTCATGCAATAAAACTATATCCTTATTAGCATGTATTATGTCATTGACATATAAAAAATCAGAAAAATATATTTGCTCCCACATAACTTACGGTATATACAATCAACTACCAAATTCATGTCAAAACCGAATGAGATAATCTATTGATAAAAGTTATAATACTATTGTTGAGATATATGTTTGAGTCTTCAGATCTACTTCTTGAATTCGTAATACATATTCTTTGTATCTACCGATACAAAATATTTTAGTTGCACCACATACTTTGTATCATCAATGTCACAACTGAGAAACAATGTCTTTATATCCATCGAATTTGACTCAGGATTGAAATGTGTCACTATTGTCATGATAATCCTTAAGAGTCTTCCAAATAAACTGTAGAGAAAGTCTCTTTATAATTTATTGACTTTATTATATTTGTTGTTGTTCTTGAAATGTTCAAGTTTGCTCTTCGACTATAATGTCTTGACAATTTGTATCTTAAACAGATCAATACGTAAGTTTTGAATTTCAAGTCTATAGCCGCATTCCCCCCACAAACTAGACATCTTTGAAGAACCACGCATTTCCAGAATACTAAAACAAATCGACCTTATTTGTGGGATTGTAAAACTTGTATCCCTTGAACTTAGTGGCATATCAAACAAAATAGCTGTTGGGAAACCCGTAGCCATATACGTTACATGCGCAGCGGAACCTACGGGTTAAACCCTCCCTAGGATCATCGTAAAGGAAATAAAGGTACGAGATTCTGCTATTAAAATTTATACCTCGGATCTTCCTGATCCGGGAGAGAGAAGCGGATGTAGGTCTGAATGAACTTCCGTCTTGCTTCCTTCTCCTTCCTGGCTTCTGAAGCTAGACTCTGCAAACCTTCTTTTTCTTCCTAGGGATGAAGAACTAGATCGCTCGCTAATCTCCAAAGCAGGAGATCTCTACTCGTATCCACGCGAACTTTAGACGTACGGAATAACCGGACTCGGCTAGACGAGTCCGGAAATACTTTCCGAAATTACCCTCACCAGACTCTCTCTCTCTTGGTATTACGGCTGCCTCTAAGGCTTCTAATTGTGTATCTAATAGAGGGGGCATGCCCCTCTATTTATACTAGAGAGAGGGGTGAAAGAATGGCAAGTTTCGATAAGAAAACCCTTCCAGCCGCCAGAGTTCCGGTCAGCCGGAACAATTTCAGCATATGTAAAATTTAGTTCCGGTCGATCAGAACTTGTGTTCCGGTTGGCCGGAACAATTCCAGCATATGTAAAATTTCAGCATCTAATGCTTTATTCTTTCACCAATTTATACATAACATGTATAACTGTTTCTAAGGTACTTTCTTCCCGTCCGAATGGAGTTCATTGTGTGACCGTATAGGTTCCATTTAACGCTGGCAACGATCTTCTAAAGATCGTAAGTCATGAGTAACCTCTAGACTGATGTCATGACTACCCATGTTAAATGAAATGATCAGCGATCATAAACCTATCTGAATAGACGTTTGCTTATTCCTTTTGTTCTACGATATATGTCTTGATCACAAGGCATGGAAGTATGTCATCCTTGAGTTTGATCAAAGTCTCTTTCCTGATCAAGAATTAGACTGAGTAAATACAAAATGATATTAACAACACATGTTAATCCATTTTGAGCATGGCCATGCATTTCCTTCAGTCCTAGTTCATTAGGGGGTCCAGAGATATCTCCCTCTTAACGAGAGGAACAAATCTCATCTTGGTCACTCACATTCCTCGTCATGATTCGGTGCATACCTAATGATGACCCTAATGATCATCCCATTACGGATGACGTAAGATCATATTAAAGTATGTAGTTCCTCATACAGGAATCCATGGTGACCTCAGGTCGTAGGAACAAGCACACTATTCATATGAGAATCACTAATGACATATACCATGCATATTCTCATAGTGTGGTCAGTCCAGTACATGTTCTCTAATACGCACCCATATTCCAGACTTGGCATCCTTATGTCCATGATCAGCAGAACATGATCATCCAGTTTGCGAATATACTAGTGTGGATATGTAGCTTCTTACTTGAAGTATGTTTATCTCTATAAACATCCTACATATCACTAGGGACGGTTTAGAGTGTCATTCGTTGGTTCACAGTTCTACTATCAGAATCACGTATTCTGATGACGTGAACCCGAAGTGTTATTCATGGTCGATCTAATATATGTAAATATATTAGTCACCCATACACTCATTCATATGAACTGAATAAACGCGTTTCTCATAATCTAATCTCTAGTCCAACACTTTGGCCTAGGGCATGATTCCTTCAGTCTCCCACTTGCACTAGGCCAATCTTAAGCATCCAATGCTCATAAGGCAACATGACCTTCATGTTCTACTAGCAAGACATATATGCCTATCAGATTATAGAAATTTACATTGCAAACTTGTAATGTCTACTATTGATCTCTATCATTAGTTGAGGACTTCCGAAATAGATACTTGTATCCTTGTTGCTCTATTCTGAGCAACTCTTTGTTCATAACATAGATTGCCAGGCTATAAGAGCACTCGGGACTACTCCTAGTTCCAAGATCAACTTTTGATTCAAGCATACCTATTATTCACTTCTAAAGCGATAATATGATTTCGATTCAGTTATAGTATCTTGTTTGGAACTCTTTCTAAATTACTGTGTTCAAAATAAACGAATTGCGATAATGATCATTTTAGGAAAGTGTAATCTCTTACCACTACCTAGCTTCTGATAGATCGGGATGTCTTAGTTCTTCATAAGAACTTAGATATTTATCCTAGTCATCAAATGACTATAATTTGCTCTCTTATGCTCCAAGCATATTGCACAATACATTGTATGGCTTAAAATTCTTATTCATCTTGTTATCAAGAACTGTTTCTTTTATATTGAACCTTTCAATAAACGGACGATAAGTGCATGTCTTCATTACATGAACGTCGCAGGCAAGAATCCTCTCTTGCATATTGAACTCTTTCAATATATATTGTTGAAAGTATAGAATCCAATTCATGTGTCTTTCATTGTTCATATTAGTGCCATAAACAAGAACTCTTTCTTGCATATTGAATATTCAATATATATTGTCGATGGTATAGAATTCAATTCTTATATCCTTGTATAGCTCAAGTGAATGCCATAAGCAAGAACTCTTTCTTGTATATTGAACACTTCAATATATGGCTGAAGACATAGAATCTCATTCGTATGTCTTTCATCATTCATATGACTACGGCAAGAACATTTCTTGCGTATTGAATTCTTTCAATATCTTACCAATGTACTTTATCTTACGACCATAAGTCTACATAGGCTTCAACTCTCAATTATTTGGATGGTAAAGGTTCTTTGTTGTAATACTAGAAGACTGTCATACTCCCACTAAATTTCTTGAAACGGATGTGGTCTTATCTATATTGATTAAGTCAAATTCTTCAATTTACTTTGTCAAATAGATTTATCCTGAGATGCTTGCTTTAATCCATTCATGAATTCGAAGTTTGTAACCTTTCAGAATTCTTGTGATCATAAAATTTTTGCCATGTATCGAAGATACATCCACAGTAAAGTTCCTAAAAAAAGGAATGTGAGTTTTATATCCTTGTTCCATCATTCACAATCGCATTATGCTATGGAAGTTAGAATTCGTAATAGCAACAAGTGAGAAAGTCCTTTTACTATAGCCCATACTATAGCTACTTTCTTTATTATTTTTAGGTTATCCATGTACTGTATGCAATGGTCATCAAGCCATTGGATACTCCAATCAAGTTCCAAACATGATTGCTTGTATATGCGTTGCATCTCAGTTCTCATGGTCCAACCATTTTGAGAACATTGTCTCTTCACAATCTCCTCGGTAGAAAGTCGACTCATCCTCTATGAGCATCTTTTATGAGAGATCATATCTCTCAGCCTAATGTCTACCAGGTCTGTGAGGAGGGCCTTATGTTTCAAGTATAGCCTTATCAACTACTTGATAGCCTCATCAATGGTTCATCACTAGTATGTGGACCTCGAACCTTTCGAGATGTATTACACTTCCACTTCTTCTTTAGGAGATGAGATCTCTTTTAAAGAAGTCCGAATTATGAGTAGCAAACAATTTGAACTCATAATGGATGTAAGACAATATCGAGTTGATATTCCAGAAAGATTGTTGTGTTGATACTGTCAAACCTTTTGACACGAGTCGTACTTCAATCTTTAAAGACAATTTGGGACTATTCCAAACCCATATCACATATGGTGTCCACTTGAACCTTATAATATTCAGTGTTTAGTATATTCAAGAGTATAAACCTATAAGAATCTCGGAGGCATAGACTGAATCTTATCCAATAAGTTTCATTTTCTTCTTTATGTGCACATCGTGAGATGCTGCATATAGAATTAATTGTGAAACCCTTTTCACAATTTCTAAGATAATTGTCAAACTATTGACTCAAATACTTGCCACTTCGATCTGATCGAATCTTATTATTTTGTCAAGATGATATCGAATTTCATTCTTAAATGCTTTGAACATTTCAAATATTTTGTGTTTCATTAAGTAAACCTTTTACTTAAAACACTTTAATATGAAATTCTGATATTCCTTATTTCTAGCCGGCTTGCTTTTTGTCTCTTGTGCATCTATATGCATGAGACTCAACAAACTAACCCATCAACTTTGTGATGGTTGCCCATTCTTGTCATCCTGTTCGATAAATAAAATTTACACGTCTCAATTGTTCCTAGATCCAGTGAGTCAAACTTTCCACATAGGATGGAGTTTTAGAAATGCGATTCTTATTCTGTGACTTAGATGACATTGCTAGAAGTATGGAATCAATGGACTTATTATTTAGCATATAAAGGTTATTTTCTAAGTGAACATTTCAAATAGACAAATCTAGAAAAATTTTATTATTCCAAATAATAAATTTTACAACCATTTTAACGCTAGTATCAAAATAACATTTGTTTCATTACAGGTCCACAATGGCTAAGTCAATAAAATTCTAGAGCTAATGTAGCAACTCTTGCTTCATTCCCCACTTGTAGATTGACTTCTCCTCTATCTAATCTTCTACTTCTGAGTAATATCCTGCACATTCAAAATGTGAGAATTACAATGGATATCCAATATCCAAGTAGAGATCTAGGAGGAGGGATACCTGAAATGGCAGTCATTGATTCTTCTTCTTGACATATCTTACATCCTGCTCTTCAGTGATCACGCATAGAGCATGCAATCACTTCTTCCGATTCCTCGGGTTTAGGCAATTAGACGATCTGTAATCACACAAACTAGCCCACATCGGTCCCATTTCCTTGTTATCACTCCTTGAGAGGTGATTGTGAGGCATTCATTCTGATCCGCACGATGCATATGTAACCCTGCTAAGCGTCTTAATAACTCTTCACCTGACTCTTGGGTATTTGGATTACTCATGCTACCAGACGCCATTGGAGAGATTAGATTTGAGATAGAGATATTTTTGTGGAGTGAGAAGAGAGAGGAAGGATGAGAAAGTAATGTGGAATTTAGCATATGAGCATGGTTTATTGAAGAGGAAATTGGGCCCAGTTAGATTTGGGCTGAGAAGGTAGGAGAGAGAATTTATTAGATGTGGACTCATAAAAGGAATTTGAAGTAGGTGGTTGTCTTATCTGAAGTGGATCAATCTTGGGAGTCGAGTTATGATATGTGTCCTGAATATATAGGCTCCTATAATATGGGGGAATATTAAGCAGAGGTTTTGTACCAGTGTGTAACGGCACTCGATTGATAGTGGCAGCAAGAAATCTATAGTCTGTGTGTCCAGTGTATTTCCTTGCACCCGGTTCTTGTAATAGTCTCGTGGACCATGAGATCGGTCTGATTCTTTTGCTTTGTAGGTTACTTGGCATGGATGATATGGTGTCCATTGCTTCCGGAGCCGCTTCCGGTGGTGGTTGTTGGTCGCCTTGGTGCAATTGATTGGGAATCACTTGTTCTTGCTCGTCTGGGTTTATTTGTGCTTGGTCCAAATTTACAATTACAGGTGGAGCATGGTTGAATGGTAGATGATCGTCCGAAGGCGGAGGCAACCCATTATTTCCAAGCTGCTGAATTCCATGTCTTTCAATTATCACATCCGACCATTGACGTGCATGCCATAGGTGAAGGATTTGTGGGACTAAGTTAGGCGAAGAGGTGATTATCGCAATTCGAAGACCATTTTTGTCCCTGCCGGTGAGGTTATCATTTGCTACCGCCACTATAACTCCGAAAGGGCTTACGGCTTGTCTGAAATAACGGTAGTGCCAGAAATTTAATGGAAAGTTTAGTAGTCGGAGGTTTATTTGGAAGAATCCGTTGACAGGATTAGTTAAGTTCGCAGTCTGCCATAGCATAGGGAGGAGATTGTGTGTATCTTCATTTTAGACACGCATCGCAATAAAAAACTTATTATTTAAAATTCTTTTCTTAAGATCCTATATAAATCCTCCCTCTAAATCAATATCATCGAGCACTTGATGTACATTTACCCAGTTAAGTAGGGTGCACAGACATGATGGGCCTTCATAAGGCGCCACTCTGTAGTTATCAATCACACCTCCATATCTAGCCGCAAAGATCACTTGCACATCATGTGGTGTTTGGGGGAGAACATCCATTGCGGAATGCATGAGAACGGTCCGATTTAAGTCTTCTCTGATTTGATCGTGTATATCCACTATGGTTAGGGTGCATTAAGCGATTTGCGGTTAGTTTTGAGGCCATGGATTTTGATTTGCCATAAGAGAGGGAAAGAAGGAGTGAAGTGAGAGACAGATCTGAATCGATGATAGATAGAAAAACTGGGAGGTGAAAGATGGAGGTAGAAGGAGAGAGAGGAGAGGGAGCAGTGAAGAGGGAGATAATTGAAGAGAAGAGGAGAGATCAGAGAAAGTAGTGAAAGTTCATCATTTTCAGTCGCCATTTATTGACTTAATAATTAACCTAGAAATCAGAGAAAGTAGTGTAAGTTCGACTTTTTCCTTATCTTTGAGTGCGCACTCGGGAGGTACCTTCTTTTCTATTCTATTTTTTTGAGGGCTTTTTTCATGTTTGATTGTACAATTGAGTTTACTGTTTCCATTTTTTTAGGGTACTTTTGGATGTTTTATTGAGCTTCATACATGTTGAAACCATAAAGATCTAGTATTAGAACATACCAGTCGAAAATGGAATTATTGATTAACAAAAATATCAAATTTATCTCTTGAAAGAAAATTCTTGTAGGTATTCCTCCAGAAATCTAGTTTTGATATTTTTTTTTTTTGCAAAGTGCCAATGGGAGTATTTGATCATTATTAAATGATTTTAAAAATAATCTTATCTAATTTTATTGTGAAATGATATGTTTAGCAATATGTGGTTGAGGATCTATAGGGAAGATACACGCCTCCGAAATTGGACCCAGAGCACGAGAAGCTACATTATTATTGAACTCTAGAAAATTGGACTACCCTCTACATCATTATTGAACTCTAAAAACATTCTGAAGGAAAACCTCTAAAATAAATTATATGAAAATAATAAATAATAACATCAAGATATTTGAAAGCCTCCCTCTGGTTTCTTCACCAATCTTTTCTTGGGTCTGTAATATTGATCCTCCAATGGCCATCACTATATCCTTTCTTCTCAGCCTCACTTCTCCAAACTTGCAATCTATTCTTCTGCTCCATTGACAGCTTACACATCTTCTTAAGCTCCTCTTCCATTTCATCATGGAGGTTCCACCACTTACGATGCGCCACATCACTCACGTAAGTCCTCACACTCTCCAAATCCCAATTACAATCATAATCTCTATAACACATCCAGGGTTTCAAACCAAAGTAATGTATCGCGTAAAATTGTGGAGGGTTCAGATCTAGCATCCAGTCTGTATTTTTGGTTGCGTTGGGTCCCACTAGCTTTAAGAAAGTAGTTCGTCTAGTCAGTCTGTGCCACCAGACAAAAAACTCGTTCAGAAAACCTTGATCCCCTCCGTTGTACGATTTCAGGCTCTCTATATGCATCATCATCGTTTGAAATGTGCAATTTGATGGCTCAAGGACCATTATACCGGAGTTGAATATCGCATAATGATCTCTCCGTGCCGTTATGGATGGAAATTGAAAAAGGAGGTCGAGGTTTCGTAAAACTATCATGTCGGTGTCTATAAGAATTATTTTATCATAGTCTATCAGCTGAAAAACACGTAATTTGCTATAGTTGTACTGAAACAGTTTGTCAGGGCGAGGGTGTGGGTTACGGATGCGTTCAATTTTACGAAGAGACCACCCTGAAGAAGTCAATGCTCTGAGCTTTTCATGGCCTATAGAGTCGTCATGAAGGAGAACTAGGTCACGAGTGGAATCTGTCTTTCTGATGCTGTGTGCCAGTACGATCGCACCGCACACGTAAGAATCAGATGAGTGGAGCACAGTCGCATATGCTTCTCTGCGACTTATATTAGTTTGTGGACTAGCGGGGAACTTTGCCACATCCATCTCCACATTATCTCCTAAAATCAGGCAAAAATTGCATAAGGAAGCATAACCCAAAAAAAAGAATCATATTTTGCTAAATAATTTTCTAGTACTTTCATTTACTCTATGCATGCTTTATATGATAAAACATTTTTTATAACACACCTTGTTTCTTAAGTGGCACGATGAGCTTGCACGTACCAGGCGGAAGATTCATTTTCTCCTCCAATCTACTCACATCAGCCTCATAAATCCACCATGAACCCGCATTTCTCACCAAGTCATCACATCGAAATATATCTCTCATCGGCTCACAATTACTCTGAAAAATCATTCTCACCTTCCCTCGTTCGTTTCTCCTTCCTTTCTTGACGGCCAAGTTCGCACTCACCAAATGAACTTGTAACCTTAACACGTCTCGATTCCAACCTTCTTTGGGTCTCTGACAAGGTAATTTCGTGATAATTACATCGAATTCTCCGTAAAAAGAGAACTCGGGCATCGGTATTTCAGGGCATTTTAGTTCCTTCTTCGACTCTTCGTCTATCCAACCAGGGAATAATTTTTCCCAAGTTATATTTGATGAAATTGTCCTGAATTGCACCTGTGTGGAATTACTCTTGATTCCCCATGATTCAAGTTCAATTTCATGCATGTTCACCAAACCGATTTTGGTGTCGTCATGTAAATCTCCGAACAACCTCGAGGCTTTTGCGTCCCATTTTTTCACTGTTTCTGTCTTTCTTGGTTTTTCAAATTTGGACTGCAAATTTAATATCAAAGGTAAAATTAAGCTTTCTATGTACTTCCATTATGTTTACATACCAATGTATTGTGTTGTGGTACGTATATACTGTTCTTACAAACCAACCTATACATTATTTCATAGTATTTATGTACTATTTTATAAACATACAAATATACTATTTTATAAACCTACATACATACTGATCAATATCAGGGGAATTTCTATTGAATTAGTATATATGCATAATCAAAACAATATAACTTTAATAAAAATAATATACAATTATAAACACAAACTTGGGATGCCGTTATATCCGAACAATTGCATGTAATATACATATATACATATACATATACATATACACGGTCTTTCGCTGGAAGTGAAAGTAGGATCTTCCTTCGTTGATCAAGTAGACCCTTGTGAGCTTGCTTTATTTCGTAACCTTGGCCTATTTCGTCTTATCTAACATAACGAGTTCTTTTCTTGGATCTCTTTATTTGGCTGACAAACAGCTAGAGTAAGGCTCGCTCATCAGATGCGCTGGAGTGAGTCTTGGTAATTGAATTTTTTATATGGTAATTACTAAATTTTGATATATGATAGTTTGAATATATATTAGTCTACTCCAAAGCAAAAACAATTTAAAAATTTTAGAAATCTCAATTACCACGTGGGTCACAAAAGGGTTATATTTAGGGGCTAAGTAGACTTTCTCATAAATCATAGATGTGTGTGTGAGAGAGATAAAACCATGTTAACATAACTGTTTCAATTGCAGATGAGAGAAGCAGAAGCAACCTTCATGTCGGGAGAGAAGGATGGTTGAAGAAGCACGAAGGTCAGAAAGGAGCAACCCACGATGAAAAACAAGCCTGTTACTAATTTCTCATTCATCATTTTTTTTTTATTTTGTTTACTAATTTCTTATCTACCGAAACGATATATACTTCTTATATTTATACTTAATGAAAATTTGCAATTTACAATGGACATTTCGTTTTTTTGATAAATTCAATTTATGTAACTTTTGTTATATCTATGAACCATGACGTACTGATCAATGATAAGTACAACTGGTCAATGAAAACTCAAAAATACTTGTAATAAATGTCCGTATTATTTATAAATTTTTCATTTATCATCTGTCAATGAAAATGAAAGAACTGAGAAATTAATGGGAGACAGTCATAATATGAAACACGATAAAAACATCAGTTCTCTTCAATGAAAAAACATTAGTTTATTTTTTTTTCTTTTTCACTTCGCATATGCCTATATGGGCTTGCTTTGTAAAAAAAAAGAAGAAATGCACCATTAGATTAAATAAAACTGTTGAAATATTAATTCATTTTCCTATAAATAAATAATAATATAAAATGGAGGCAATGGAGAACTTGCTAGATCAAGGCATAAATATGAGATAATTTTTTAGGGTAACAATTATTGCATACTTATTTAAATTTAAAGTAAGAAAGATAACAATATATGATTTGAACTCAGAACTTTTATAGAGTTACAAGCATTGTACTCTTACCGCTTGGACTAGGAGCCATTGGCGTAAATAGGACAATCAAGAATATTCATAGTCCTCTCAAGTTGGCTGGGGCAAAACCGACTATAGTCTCGAGGCTTGTCATGAAATATCCACATTTTTCTAATGACAAAGTAAACTAATACTTTAAATTAGTATCTAGACAATTCTTATTTGTAACTCAGCATATGTATAACCGACATTGCATATGTATAAATATAACGTGGGTGTACACATGTTGATATAACAATAGAGTGGAAAAGTAAGAAAGAGTGACGAGAGAGAAATTATTTGGAGTCATGTATGTTTTTTTTTAAGTTCCTCAAGTGAGAAATATTAATATAAGAAAGAAAGAAAATGGTCTAGTGTATGCGCTTTAATTGGTGTTAATGAAATGTAATTCTCAACCTCTTATATCCTAAATAAGATATTCAACCACTAAGCTAGAGGCTCATTTGCAATGTATGTTACTGAGATAATATTTATGATGGAAGGAATGATGGGCGAAATCAGGAGCGGGGACAATATTTATTACAAAGAGGATAATACTCCTTTTCCTTTTAACTTCACACTGTATATCATCAGAAGTTAAAAAAATAAATAGAGAGAGAGAGAGAGAGAGAGAGAGAGAGAGAGAGAGAACCATGGCAGGGGGGAGAGAGGCAGAAGCACGGCCCTTCATTCCAGGAGAGTAGGATGACTGAAGAAGCATGAAGGCCAGAACGGACCAACCCACCATGAAGAGCAAGCCGGGTATTAATGTCAGACTTCCCATTTTTATCCAGCAACTTCTTTCTTTCTAAACGCTAATTAGCGTGTATTTATAGAACTGATGAACGATAAGAGAAACAAGTACGAGTAGTCAGTGAAAGATCTAAAAAATTACTTGCTAGTAATAAATACTTTGTTTACTATTTATATATGTTTTGTTTATCATCTGTTGATGAAAATGAAGTTAGTTAGAAACAACGGAGAGAAGATTACCATAGCATTATAGTAATTCGCTGTATTAATTTATTCTCAATTCTTTTAGAAGTTTGTTATTTAGACTTGAAGCGTATACATGACAGTCACATTAATATTACATAAATGGAAAAGTATAACTTGCCCCTCAATCCCCCACAAAAACGTCATATACATTATCATTGAATTTATAATGTTATGATTTTTGTATTTATATTCTCCTATGATGTCATAATTTTTATATTTATATCCTTTTATGATGTTATCATTTTTGTATTTACACACACTATGATGTCGTACTCAGCTATGTGATTTTTATGGGAGAATTGATTGTACTGTCAAATACTTTGTACTTGCGTACCATGTCTCAAATTATCATTTTGAGCATAAGAATATTTAATATTGAGCTGTATTTGTACGTAATGGTCTTTAGTTATTTTTGCAATTTAATCATTGCATGGCTGTCGCAAATCGGAGAGAAACAAGTAATAATAACATATGTGATTTATATAATTATAGAGAAAACTTAACTAAACTATTTTATTTCTAAACATATGTCAACTATAAGAATTTTCTTAGGTAATACATCTATTTTATTTCTTGCCAATGAGATTAAACCTACAATTTCCTGTGATAAGTTATGATAGCCAATCAACTAAACAATAAGCCATTAGCAAAGAAAATTAAGATTTTAACTTAACTGATACTATGGTAAATTTTGTAAAACTTAATTTTATATTAATATAATTAATTATGATACTAAAAAAATATGATTAATTACTGTTTAGATTCACATGAGGCTTTTTTTTTAATGAATGGAGAAGATTATTTTTTCCACTGCTACAAGGCCGGCCCCACTATAAGGCCCATAAAACCAGGGTGTAAGGTCCAATTTTCAGAAAGATATATATATACATACTTCATATATATTATACATAATTAAATAGATAAAAAAAAATAAAAGCCCAAGCTCATTTAACCCCCACTCCTTCCAAATAATTAAAGAAACAAAAATAAATAAATAAATCCCTCACCACTCTCAGCAGATACAACCCAAACAAAAGAAAAAGAAAAATGAACAAAATCTTTCGCCTCACCTCTGTCCTCTCTGGAGCTGGAGGAAAGAAACGCGCACCGGTATTCGTCCGCCACCGCCTGAGTCGCCGGAGCCTGGAGGCTTGAGCGCCTCCTTTTTCTTCTCCTTCTTCTCATCTCTTCTTTGTGCTCCAAGTCCACAAATTGGTATCTTTCTAAATTCTAATTAAATTTTTTGATTCAATCAAATTAATTTTAGATTTTGTACTTATTTTCTATATTTTGATTCATTAATATTATTCATATATATTTTTCTTTACATTGTGTGTTTTAAATTTACTATGAATAAAAAAAATTTAGGATTTTTTTTGAATATTGGTCTGGAGTTCTTCGAAACCCGTGGCCGGCCCTGCACTGCTACTTTCATTTTCGATGTTAATGATCTTGAATTATGATTTGAACAAATTTCACAATATTCTTTTCCAGGTTGCAACATAATTCATCTTCGATGTTAATGATCTTGAATTATGATTTGAACAAATTTCACAATATTCTTTTCCAGGTTGCAACATAAATTATCAGCTGGATAAAAAATATATACTTCTACAATTGAATAATGTTGATATCTTATGTAATCTCATAATACCGTACTTCAAGTGAACAGAAAAATTAGAATAATTTATTCCTCTCACGTAGCCGCAGCCCATCATGCATAGAATCTTCTCTGTGTGCTTGGCCTCCTCTCCGGTCTCCAGCTCACATAAAACTGCAGAGATCTATATATGCTTCCTGTTTGATATGGACGCTTGATATTTATTTATATTTTTTTTTTTTTTGAGTTATTGTATATTATGTTTTTGAAAGTTTTTTCTGTACACGGCATAATTGTTTTAAAAAAATATCTTTAAATATAAATAACAAATTATATGGTTCGATTACTTACTGTGCATACTGGAGAGTACATGCAATCATCAAGGATCTTTTTTTCCATAAAACAGTTCCTATTTAAATGTGAGGTTATTATAGATGTAAGATTACATAAAATAATATCCTGAGTTGAACGTAACACAAAATAAAAGAAAATTATGACGGTCAAATTAGATAGAATTTTTTTTATTTCGATCTCAAATACACATCTCAAGTCCTATAAAGAAGCCGAGAATACAACACAGATAGGTATAAAAAAGTAATTGCATGTACATATAATATATATAGTAGGCATGTGTTCAGGCATGGAGCTGTCACAAAGAAGGCCACATGAATCAAGCAAAAACAAGCCATTTGTGCTGGATTAATTCATATTCTAATATTAAAATAAGAAAAATAAATAAATGAAGATGTAAAGCATTGGAGGAAATGTAGAGGATATTAGAGTATTTTTGAGAACGGAGATGATTCGAGAGAAGTTTTAGACGCCAAGGAAAATGAAATGGAGACAAAATTTGATTGGATAAAATGGAGAGAAGTCTGGAAGGCACATGAAAAAAAAATTGCAAACCATGCATGAATCTATACTGGTCAATGGCGGTTTGGACAAAGAAATGTGATAGGATCAAGTTTAAATGGGTTTAATTAAAATATTAAAATAGTTAGGTCTGCTTAGTGGTTGAGCCGGCTATGTCAAGTCTATATAAAGGCATGTAATGCACTATATATCAAACTTGAACTATTACAAACAATGATATTTGAGCTTTGATGATAGTGTAGTGCTATCTTATATTATATCTTTTAGTATATCTTTTTATGTTATATCTTTTAGTATATCTGATTTTATAGTATATCTTTTTATGTTAGTAATGAAAATATTATCTCCTCCTTATATCCAAAACTCCAATAAAATTATGTTATCGTTTCCGCTGCTATATAAAATTCAATATGATATCAGAGCGGCCAGGTTTGATAGCGGGCGTCATGAAGTTATGTGAGTTGGCTACGGAAGTAGAAGATAAATGTTTATGAAGAAAATGTTTCAAAAATAAGAAGATGATGTCAGAGTGAATAATGCCGAGTGTTGTAATAAGAACGAGAAGAAGATGTGATGGATGTAATGCAATGACGATGAGTTATCGGGCATGATAACATTGGTTTCACGGAAGGAGTGTCGTGTGTGTTGAAGGTACTTACGGCGAAGAGTGCAGATGCTGTCAAAAGTAGCATGTCAAAAGTACCAGATGATGTTCTTCGAGCTATAAGAAGCGTCTATGAAAGGGACCAGAAAAAAAGTAACAATGTAAGAAAGGTGTAGTTAATGATTCTTATAGTTTTGCAGGAGAAACTACGATATGAAAATTGTGAGGTGTTGATTATTGTCGTAGTTTTACGGGAAAAACTACGATATGTGAAGATAGGGACGCAAAGAAATGTCAGAGACTAAAAAAGTTCGTGGATGTTGAGGAGAGGTATGCATAGTTGTGCCTCTGCCAATATGTCGTGGTGAAGAAGTGAAGTGCGGCATGTGAAGCCGTGAAAAGTGAGCATTGACACACGTGAGAAGATGAACCTGAGAACAGCGTCAGGTGAAATATTTCGCACGAATAGAATCTGAGATGATAACTCATGATGAAAGATCAAGGTGAAGGACAAGTTTGTTGGATTAATTTATTTTCTAATATTAAAATAAGAATAAATAGATGAGGATGCAAAGCATTGGAGGAAATGTAGAACATAGTAGAATATTCATGAGAATGGAGATGATTCAAGAGAAGTTTTAGACGGCAAGGAAAATGAAATGGAGAGAAGTTTATAAGGCACATGAAAATAATTTACAAACCATGCATGAAGCGTATGCTGGTCAATAGCAGTTTGGACAGAGAAATGTGATAGGATCAAGTTTAAATCGGTTTAATTAAAATATTAAAATAGTTAGGTCGGCTTAGAAGTTGAGTCGGCTATGTCAAGCCTATATGTACTACCACACAATGATATTTGAGCTTTGATGATAGTGCAGTGCCATCTTATATTATAACTTTTAGCATATTTTATATCTTTTAGTATATCTTATCTTATATTATATATTTTAATATATCTTTTTATGTTAGTAATGAAAATTATTATCTAGTCCTTCTATCCAAAACTCCAATAAAATTATGTTATCGCTTTTGCCGCTGTATAAAATTCAAAAACTTGTTCTTCTAAAGCATGACCCTTACAAAGAGGGCCATTTGTTCTTCCAAAACATGGCCTAAATTTAACGTGGTCATCAGCCCAATGACATAAACAAGCCTACAACTGTTAAGGCTAGCGATAATTGATATTGAAAGCCCTAAATTTGTTCCGTATGGAAGGCGAAAACCGTACCGAAAAAAAAATTATTTGGATAGAAGTTTTCGAGGAATGCGCTACCTACGGTAGATAATTTGGAAAAAAAAAAAGGGATGGCCTTTGGCCAATGTCTATGTTCTCTGCTATAGGGATGAAGAATCGGCCCTATATTTATTCTTGAATTGTCCGTTTTTGGTACCGGTACGGTTCAAAACATTTTTGAAATAGCACAACGCGGGGGTTCTGGGAAGCAATTACATAAAATTATGTATGTTTAGTTCGCAATTTGACCAGAGATGATATTGGACCTTTCGGGACGAGGCTCAAACGCCATTACAACTCCTACAAGACGAACATAAAGGGTACAGAGGCTGATTTTCGGGAATTATTCATGTAATCATTGTATATATGGGACTCTTCTTTTTTTATTTTTTTTATTTGTTCATTCTTTCTCCTTCATTCATTTTCTTATCTATTTTTTTTTCCTTTTTTATTTTGCTCCATCAAAGGATTGTTGCGGTTGTAACTGGATTTGGATTAATGGAGATTTGCGCGCACAACATATGTGTGTGCCGCAATTTTATTCAAAAAAAAAATATTGGAGCGGAAAGGACTATAAAGTATTGGGATGGAAACTATTGGAAAGTAATAATACAACCAAAATGATGAATGGATCAAATATGTATGGACCAAACTGTTGTTTAATTGAGGTCTAAAGGGGGGGGTGAATAGGCCTAATTTTGTGCAGAAGTGCGGATTTGACTTTTAGGATTTTATGACTTTTAATCTCTTAGACTTTTAGGCGGATGATTGTATAAATTCAAAGTATAAATAAATGAGAATAGACAAAGATACCGAACACCAAACTTGTTGACGAAGTTTGGCGAGTTGGTTGTATTTGCCTTTATCGCTCGTTCTCGCTAGCAGTTCTTGTTGCGTTCACGAGCGTCTGCTCTCCGGATATGTCTTTCGGCTCCTTGATTCACTAATCCGAATAGCCTTTTACAAGACCTGACTCAATAATCGCTTTACAAACTCGTAGCGATCTGTCGAGACTAAATGAACCGATCTCTCTCAATCAAACAAACCAACGAACAAGATCTATAAACTCTCAAAATAATCTTGATTAATTAGACTAATCTCTAGCGAGAAAACACAAGGATTTTTGCTTAGAAAACTTGAATGAAACGGAATGGGGGTTGCACATCTTTAAAGGAGAAAAGGACAGCCAACAAAAATGGAAACACTCGAGTTCCTGAATATAGTTCCGTTCGAAAGGAACTACTATTCATAGCCCAATTCAGAACTAAGGTAAACCGCCAACCGACTCAAGCAACTAATCCATAAATACCCGGTTATACCGTCCTACCCTTTCTGTCTCGTTCATCAACAATAATACATTTTATTTTTAATTTACTCATATTTTATTTACTTTCATTTATGTTCAAAACAACCAACAAACCCCCCCAATATTGTGTTACTCAGGTTCAGGTCATTCAAACCTGAAACAAATTTGTCTTCTTTCATAAATTTAATTGTTGAGTTTCTTTGTTCTAGTTTTTGGTATCCAACTTCCTTTCATAAACTTACCACATCTATCAGTTAATTTGAATCAGTAGGATTGTAAATCTTTTAATTTGACAATCTCGTGACGACCAAGAGCCGATAAGTTATTAATGTCATTTATTTTGTTTAGTTTAATTTGGAATCAAGAAATATTAATCGATTAATAAAAGGATGACGTATTACATGCCTTATTATCGATATATAGATATTACGTAACAAAGCGACTGAAAAAAAATTTAAAAATATTTTTTAGAAAAAAAAATTTCAAATTTTTTTCTAGATAATAAGGTAAGTTGGATCACCGATATTTACTTAATTTTGATAGTCATGATATCTTGCTAGAGGTCACTCATGATTTATAGACTGTTATGTCTATTGCCAATATTAAGTGAATCTCTAGGGTCACACATAAAGAACAAACTGAAACAGACACAAAAAATACTAGCGACTTCTATGATAAAGTTGCATAGGGATGTCACAAACGATATTGTCATCTTATATGATAAGATGTAATACATATATATAAAGACTATAGACACAAAAGATCAAGTGATCTAGAAGAGT
Organism: Juncus effusus; assembly: GCA_027726005.1. Taxonomy (NCBI): domain Eukaryota; kingdom Viridiplantae; phylum Streptophyta; class Magnoliopsida; order Poales; family Juncaceae; genus Juncus; species Juncus effusus. The sequence goes on along the minus strand of CM050908.1, from coordinate 6,317,125 downwards.
CAAGATGATGACATATGAGAGATGAAAGATGTCATATACATTTCTTGATATGAAGAGAGACAACTCTTCACCCTTATATAAGGATATAGAGGAATCCAAAATTTAGCACAACAACATCATTCTCTCTCTCATAATTATCATTCTCTTTTGTGTGACAAAAGAGATAAGTTAATTTTTCTTTTATATGATAAAATAATGAAAGGGGTGACTTCTTTTGTATGACAAAACGAAAGGTCACGATATTATATGAGAGGAATCATAGTCGGTTTATACATCTTTTGTGAGACAAAAGAAGAAGAAGAAGAAAAGAGTTTTCTTGTGCACGAGAAGAACAAGCATATTAGCATATACGGTTCTTCTTCCCATTTTGAGAAGTTTGTTCGTCTGGATACTGCTAGAGGCGTTCGTGTTTCCAACACTTGTGATCTATTTAGCCTAAGAAGTTGAGAACTTGTTGATAAGGGCTTTTGGTAGAGATCAGTATTATTGCCATCGGTTTGATGATATTTAAAACTATTCCGCAATTATTAATCTTGTTTGAGTTTCATGTTTAAGATCAGGAACTTATCAAGTTCGAGAAAGAACAGAAAGTTCATTCTTGATCGGAATAGAAGTCATCGGAGAATTGCATCGCGTTTCAAGCTTTGAAACTCGTTTGTAGCGATCAAGTTTGGGAGCCTTCTTCTAGTAAAAGTCTTTGTTTTGAAATAATTTAGGTTCTACACTTAGAGAGAAAATTCCTATCAAAATTGCTCAAAATTTGGTTTTGACTTTAGGCTGTGAGTAGTGCTTCCGGTCAGAACGGAAGCTGTTCAGTTCTGAACGGAATAGCTGTTTTTTGTTCTGGCAGTTTTTTGATACCTTTCGTTCTGAATGGACGGACTTCCGTTCAGAACGGAAGTACTGATTTTTTGACCGTTTTGTTCAATATGCATTGATTCTGTTTTCTCTTCTACCTTCCGGTCAGAACGGAAGGTCACAATTTTCCTTTTTTGTGAGGTTGCTCCTTCCCTCTTTAAAAGGAGCAGCCCCAATCTATTTTTCTCAAGGTTTTGAAGCAAAAAATTTCAATATTCTCTCTCTTGAGTGTTAAGCTAAATTATTCTATAATCAAAGTGAGATTAGGGTGAATTATTGAGTTGTTTGTTGTTGGTTATTTTGATTGAAAGATATCGGTTGTTTAGTCTCGATGAAGCGCTATGAGTTTGTAAAGCGATCGTGGAGTTGAGTCTTCTAAAATATTACTTGGATTAGTGAATCAAGGAGCCGAAAGGCATATTCGGAGAGTAGGCGCTCGTGAACGCAGCAAGAACTGCTAATGAGAACGGGTAGTTAAGACTAATACAAAAATCGTAATAACCTAAAAGTCAAATTCACATTTTCGTACAATTTAGGCCTTTTAACCCCCTTTAGGCCACAATCAATCAACAAGTATTTTGTGCAGAAGATGGCTTTAACGGGATCCAATATAGATGGTTTCGACGGACGGATAATCCATTTGAGCGATAACCGATTTAATGACGCTACGCGGCACACATGATTCGAGCTTCACAGATTAAACATAATTCGAAAGATGTCTTTAAATTTTATATTTTTGATTTAACCGATAAGCACGGATCCTCATATTGATTTTGGATGAAATTTTTATTTACCGTTACGTTTATGCATGTCCGAACCCAATAATAATTTCTTCCCTCCGGACTTTGTAACAGCAAACATGTCTAAGTCTGCTATTTCCTCTGTTTTAATCACGCTTGGAAATCTCGCGATTATAGAGATCAAATTCCTAATGGGAGTTCCTAATTAAGTCAAGTCCATAAAAACGTGAGCTCAAATCGATGCGAGTCTTTCCGAGAGATGTCGACTTAAAGTATCGTAAAGGTGACAGCAGCAACAATCTTGGTTCAAGAGATCGGAGATGTTGTCTATGAGGCTGAAAATGTGATTGCAAAGATCAGTTGGATGCAAATACAGAATAACGGGATGAAAGGGTTCCTAGGTGCAATATCAAGGTATGCAAATGTTTTTGGTGATTTGAAAGGCCTCTATGAGGCAGGGGAAAAAATTAAAAGAAAAATCGGTGAGATATTGGAAAGAAAAGAGAGATATGATATAACCAAACTCGGGGAATCGAGTGGGCATAAAGATAAGATGGATCTTTCTATAGAAGATGATTTGAATATGCAGAGACTAGTCTCTCCTTATTTTGAATGTAAAGATGATATTATTGGTTTTGATAATGATATAAAAGAAATTATGAAAGAACTGACTGACCCATTGAATGAAGATCTAACGTTTGTTTCTCTAGTGGGTATGGGGGGCATAGGCAAGTCTACCCTTGCTAGAAAAGTGTTTACTGATCCCAGGAAAAAAGGATATTTTAATACATTTGCTTGGGTATCAGTATCTAAGAGAATTATTAAAGATTATAATGAAAAAAATGTGCAGGAGCAGGACAAGAATTAGAGAATATGATAGAAGATGATGTTAGAGAGAACCTTCATAAGTTCTTAAAAATTACAAAATACTTAATTGTACTACATGATGTTTGGACAAAAGAAGCATTAGATCGGATTAGTTATGACAATAAGTTATTTCCAAATTCAAAGAATGGTAGTAGAATTATATTAACAACTCGTGGTCTACAAGTTGCAAAGCATCCCAATTATACCAATCATATTCATGAGCTAAAAGTTTTGGATGATAAAAAAAAAGTTGGGAGTTTCTCCGTAATAAAGCATTTTCTTTTCTTAAGAAGATCGATCAAAGCAGTTTAAATGAACTAGAATATTTAGGTGAGAAACTAGCAAAAAAATGTAAAAGTCTTCCTCTTGCTCTTTCCGTCTTGGGAGGGCCCAAAAATAGTGATGTGAACATTTGGGAAAGAATGGTTAAGAATTTAGATTGGGGTGAAACAAATAGTGAAAAAAATGTAGTAAAAATATTTGCTCTTAGCTTTCAGTATAATCTGAAGTCATGTTTTTTATTTATGGCATCTTTTCCTGAAGACCATCTTATCTCAACATCCAAGCTAATTAAAATGTGGATTGCGGAAGGTTTTATTCCTTTGGATTTTAAATGTTCCGAAGAAGAAACTGGTCGAAAATATTTAGCCGAATTAGCTCATCGATCCATGATTCAAGTTCTCGAAATGAGTAAAACTCATGGTTGGATCAAAAGAATACGAATTCACGATATTTTACGCGTGATAGAGTATTAGGATATATTGATAGAATATAATGGGAAATTCTATATAGAATCACGGTTGAAGAATCAAGTCAAATGAAATTCACACGCGATCTAATCAGACAAAACAAGTCTACCAGAAGATCTACAGTATCATCTCTTCGTCTTCCTCTCCTCTCCCTTCCTCTCCACCCTTCGCCTCCCTTCTCTCCTCTCTCTCTCCTCTTTGGCCTCCATTACTCCTCGCTCTCTCCTCTCTCTCTCTTCAACCATCTCCCTCTTCACCTCCGTCATGACGCCACTTCTCTCTTCCCTTTTGTACAGCTTGACGAGTGGTTTCCTTCCATTTCAGCCGTTGTACTGTTCTTGTCTCATTGCGAGAGATTGAGAGGCGCGAGCTGAAGAATCACCGAATTTGTGCAAAAGATAGGGTAATGTTTATATTTTGTTTTGTTTTTTATTGAAATCTTATTTTTTGGTGCTGTTTGTGATGATTGATTAGCTTTAATGGAGATTTAGTATGTATTTTAATTCTGAGAAGTTTCGGTTCTTGTTTCGTTTTTTAGAGAGAAGAGTGTTCTGACTTCTTTTGTTCGTTTTTTAGACTTGAGGTTCTGTTTTGTGGATTGCATGATTGATTAGTACTTTCTCAGATCTGGATTTTTTTTTTTCCTATTTGGTGATATTTAAGTGTTTTCGATTTAAGTTATGATTATTTGTATTTCATGGTTGATCTTTCTTGTTCAGATCGCGGCTTGTAATTGAGGTTTTCTTAAATCTTTCAATTCGAGGTTTGATTAGAGGATACGATTTGATAAATATTAGATAAAAAAGGGGCGCAAAGAATGCAGATGTATAAAGAATCGATGCATTTGCTGGTATGAGTGCCCTAAATTAAAGTAAAAATTTAGATGAAGAACAGTCCCCTTTCTGGTAGCTTAAAATTGGGGGCTACATTCGTCTATACATTTGAGTGTTGATGTTTAATATTCCTTTTGTAATATACTGTTTTATGAGTTTAAATGTATAATTTTCATTTTGAGTCAGTTTTTCTTTTCATTGTTTTCAGGAAAAAAAGGTTTTTCAGTGTCCTTTTTGGTTGCTAAAAATTGAAGGCTATATTCATCTGCACATTTGATTAATTGATTTGAGTATCTATATACCTTTGATTTGATCTTTTTGGGTGTTCATTGATATTTTGTATTGTATTTTTTGTAAGTTGTGATATAAAACTCCATGTGATGGACTCAGAAATAAAGTGCGCAGAAGAATGTCAGATCACGACCAGGTTGAAGAGATTCCAGAAGATTTCTCGTTTGAAAACTCCGATGAAAAAGGGATGAATGTGATAACCTGACACGATCATATCAAGTATATGGAGAATATAGAGGTGCTCGTCTCCATGTCAAGCCTTGTGACTGGAGAGGAGACGGAGCATGAAGGAGAGGAAGAAGGAGAAGAAGGAAACATGGCTTACTATTACGGTTTCTAAATAGGCCGCTGGACCCACTATGGAGTTTATTTGTACAGCTTATATCCCGATCAGGTTGTGATTGATAGCTAGTCAGTCGGTCAGAGAGAACTAAGAGGAGGACGGAGAGGAGGTGATCTCGTATGAAAGGACTGATTTCAATCAAGTATTATCAACTTTTTATTCTATTCGTTTAAAGATTGTTACTTTTCATTTTGTTATAGATTACTGAAAATTATAAAAAATAATTATCGTAATACACAAATAGCAGAAATTCAGGGTATGATCCCAAAGCAAAAAAAAATTGGCTGGAGTAATAACTTGTATAAATAATTGCTATATAATTTTTTGTGTACATTTTTAATGGATGTTAGCTTTTTCATTCATGAACACAAAATGACAATATTATACTTAAAATTCTTCTATCTTCATTGCAGTGATTCGGACGATAACCTTCAAAGGCATTCCACAAATACTTAGAATTGAGAGGAATAACACCAAGAACAACAAATTTCTTGCATGAGCACATGATCAACAAAGATAGTCGTGAATATCTCTTCTGGCTCCGCGATCTCAAGGATTTCATTGCAAAATGATTATTATTTGTACCGTTAAATTTGAGTTTTTTATGCAAACCGGTGTAGGATTTTCGTTTTGTATTTTCTTTTGCCATAATTGGGTGGATTGATGCCCTTTCAAAGAAGAATATTCTGTTCAAACTTTATTTATGTTTTATTATGAATTTTGATGAATTGTGTGGCATAGTGGGCATTGCTTAAGTATCTCTTTCGTCTCAAACTGATGTGGCTTATATTGAGTGTTAATTTTATCCATAATGTTGTAGTTTTCAATTTTAGTTGCATAAGATTAAATATATTTTGCGAGTTAATGCCTTAAATATTTGAAGCAGGAAGCATAGATTTCTTTTTATTATTGTTAAATATAGTTGTATGGTTAGAGAAGTTTCAGAGAGTTTTAGTTATGAATATACACTTCTAAGTATTCAAATTTGCCCTAGATATATATTTTCTTTCTTATACTTGTCCTTTTTAGTAACAAGATATATATTTTCTTTCTTATACTTGTTTTGACCGGTATTCTGAGACAATGATAATTATTTAGTTATAAATATACAATTTTAATTATTCAAAATTACCTTTTTTATTAAAAGGATATATTATTTCTATAAATATACTTGTTTTGATTAATCTTACATGGTAATGATAATTATTTAGTTAGAAATAGACAGTTGTAAATATATAAATTTACTTTTTTATTGATATGGTATACTCTTTCTATGAATATTCTTGTTTTAACTAATCACCCAAACCTTTTTTATTAACAGGATAAACAATTTCTATGAATATTCTTGTTTTGACCAATCTTATGTGATAATTATAATGATTTATAAGCAGGGCTGGCCCTGTCATTAGCCCAGTGAGCCCATGGACTTGGACAACACTTGGGCTAAGGACAACAAATTTATATAATATTCTTTTTTTTATTTAATAGGGAGGACTCAAAATCTCACATCTATTTTCAAAAAAACTTGATTTTGTCAAGATTTGAACCCACAATCTTTGAGTTGATAAGACAATAGCTCCACAACTTATATATGTTATTTATTTATTTAATAATTCAAAATCCAAAAACTCAGGCCCAATAAATGAAACAAATCATATTGCCTCTTTTTATGTTCTCTTTCCATTTCTTTTCTTCTCCTTTCGCTGGCCTCTTCATTTTTTTCCTTTCTGTTTTTCCCCTTTCATTCCTCTTTCTTGTTGTTCCTTGCCTTCTCTCACCTCCGTTGTTTTTTTCTTTTCCTTTTTCTTTGCAAATTTCATCTCACCTTTGACAGCAATAGCTCCGCAAGAAACAAAGGAAGAAAAACAAGTAGAGGAGAGGAGCTATTGCATTTTTAAGTTATAATAATTAGGTAATTATAAAAGAGCAAAACATTATTTCTAAAACTTTATTTTATTTATATATAGTTAATTATACATTTATTATTTCATGAATGAAAAATACAATTTTTTTTTTAAGTAAAACAATATTTTTTTTATCTAAATTAGTTTATCTTTTTATCTAAATTAAAGTAAATAGAAAAAGTAAAGAAATACCGAACACACGAACTTGTTGACGAAGTTCGGCGAGGTGGTTGCGTTAGCCTTAACCACTCGTTTACTCGCTAACGGCCCTTACCGCGTTCACGAATTGCCTACTCTCCGGGACTTGACTTGCGGCTCCGATAATCACTAACAAACAAGATCGATTACAGGACCTCGAACCACCGCTCGTCTTACAACAACCTTGACGAATCGATGGAGCAATAACTTACAAACTCGATTTCTTTAACTTCAACAACACACATGAAGCACTCGCTAATGTCTCCTTATTCTCTCAAAACTTTTGAGTGAATAATATTCAATAAATAAAGAGAGAAGAAAAGGCTTTTTGCTATCTAAAAATTGATGATTTATTTCGGATTGAGCTGGCTATTTAAAAGAAGAAAGGAGCAGCTCACAGATATAAAAAAACTGGCTATTCCGTTGACAACGCACTTATTCCGTCGACAACGGAATACCAAAAAGGAACTGAATCAAAGACAATTATTGCTCAAACGGCTAAATTCCTGACTATTCCTTTGACAACAGAACCTATTCCATCGACAATGGAATGGCACAACACGCAGCCAGAAAGACAGAGCCATTGCGTCCTCAACGGAGTGGAACACTGTCTATTCCGTTAACGGAATAGACAAGTGTTATTCCGTTGAGGACGGAATAAGTCCGTTTTGCCCATTTTCTTCTCAATTTAAGATGGAATAATATACTCAAAAACTCAACTAACCCTAGAATCTACACAAGCTCCAAAGCTTGAAATCTTGAGCTAAAGCACAACATCTTCTTGTTCACGATATTAAAGAGATGCGTCCATTACGAAATAAAAGACATTTCCATTTTGATGATCTGAACTTATATGACAATCTCAAACAACGTTTATTAGTAATTCGGAATAGTTTTAAATATCATCAAACTGAGAAAAACACATATAACTGTGACTTGCAAGTTCAAGGGATTCTGCCATTTAATAGTTCATTTTATTGTTGATTTGTCATTAAATTTAAACACCATCCATTTTTTCGTTAAAATTAACGGTCCAGTTTTATAATTATCATTATATCCCTAAATTTATTTCATGAATTAGATTTCATATTAAATATCTTTCTCTCTCTCTTCATGATTTAGATTCATATATAAAAAAGAATTTGATATGAGAGGAATGAATTGGTTTTTTTTAATAATTTTTTCTCTCCTGTCAAATTATTTTGACTAACAAATTAAAGTGAAGATTTTTTTATTTATATACGAATTTCAATCATGAAGAGAGAGAGAGAGAGAGAGAGAGAGAGAGAGAGAGAGAGAAACATCATCAAATGAATTTTTAATATGAAATCTAATTCATTACTAAATTTAGGGGATATTATGGTAATTATAAGAATGGGTTCGTTAATTTTAATGGAAAAAGAGAAGGTTTTATGTTTTGAGTAAACTTGATGATAGATATGATATATTAAGTTTTTATAATGGAAAATATGATATTTTAAGTTTTTATAATGGCATATATGATATTTTAGGTTTTTATGATGGCAAATATGATATTTTGAATTTTTGTAGTGGCATATATGAAATTCTCCTTTTTTATGACTTTTTTTACGTAGTATTTTTTTGGAAAATAATTAAGAAAATAACATTCATATGGAAAAAATTAAATATTTAGCACTTCCGCCGGCTTCTCTGACGAGACAGAGTTGGGCATTAGGCTGTCTTAAACAGGCTTAAGTAGTGAAAAATAGGTTGTCCCGTCGGCTCCTCTGGCGAAAGAGGCCCAAAAAATAAATTTTTTTGCTTAACTGAAAGGTTTAAATTCTTACCCTGTTTTAGCAAGCAAATTAGTCTAAAAATGATGAAATCACTTGTCCCGCCAGCTTCCCTGGCGAAAGTGATATTTTCATAAATATTTTTAGATCAACCTGTTCCACAATTTATTAGGGGAAAAAAGAAAAAAAAAATTTAAAAACAAAGTGAAAAATATCTGTCCCGCCAGACATCTTGGCGGGTCAAAAGCCAGGTAAAACCATCTGGCGGGACAGAATTAACTGGACCCTGTCACAAGAATCAAGGTCACCGTCATAACTATGAGCTAAGATCACCCATCTCAAAGCAATAGTCAATTCGTATTTGTGGAATATTGAACCTGAAACCACGTGTTGATTTCATGGCCTATTATTCATTGTGCGGTCAAAACAAAAATTAGTTAATGTCTCTTATCTTATTAATTGATCAAATGACAAAGTCTCCACTCAATTCTCTAACCAATTATTTTCTTTTCTCTAACAGTCAATATGGCCGAGTCTGCTATTCCTCTGCTTTAAGCACGCTCGGCAATCTCGCGATTGCAGAGGCCAAATTCCTTATAGGAGTTACTGATCAAGTCAAGTCCATAAAACTAGAGCTCGAATTTATGCAAAAGTTCGCGAGATATGCCGAGTCGAAGCGGCACAAGGGTGACAACAACGAATCAATCCTGGTCCGAGATCAGATACTGGTCCGAGAGATCACAGATGTTGCATATGAGGTTGACAACGTGGTTGCGAAGATCAATTGGATGCATAAATGGAACAGCCAAAAGAAAGGGGTCTTAGGTGCAATATTAAGGTATGCAAGTGTTTCACCCCGTGATTTAATAATCCTCCATGATGTAGGGAAAAAAATTGAAGAAATAAAGAAAAAGATCCAAGAGATCTTCGATCTTTCTGATAGATATGATCTAAACAAACTCAGGGAAACCAGTGTAGGAAATGCTGGGTTTGATCTTTCTATGGAAGATGATTTGAATAGGCAGAGATTCGTCTCTCCTTACTTTGAATCTAAATGGTTGTTTTTGATGAGGAAATAGAAAAAATTATTATAGAACTAACTAATCCATTAAATAAAGACCTAACGTTTGTCTCTCTAGTGGGTATGGGGGGCCTTGGCAAGTCTACTCTTGCTAGCAAAGTGTTTAATGATCCCAAAATACAAGGTAACTTTAATACATTTGCTTGGATGTCAGTATCTCAAAGTTACAAACCCATAATGAGAAAAACAATGAATATTAAGAAAGAGAATTTAGAAATGAAGAAAGAAACGGAAATGACATTACACAACAAGAATTACAAAATATGCCAGAAGAGGGAGTTAGAAAGAAGCTTCATGATTTCTTAAAAAATAAAAAATACTTAATTGTAATAGATGATGTTTGGACAATTAAAGCATTGGACCAAATTAGCTATAGCAATACGGTCTTTCCAGATTCAAATAATGGTAGTAGAATTATACTAACAACTCGTGATCTACAAATTGCAAATCATCCCAATTACAAGCATGTTCATAAGCTAAAAGTTTTGGATAGTGAACAAAGTTGGGAGCTTCTTCGTAAGAAAGCATTTCGTTTACCACACCAGGTTAATGAAAGCACTCTAAAAGAACTAGAAATCTTAGGCAAAAAGCTCGCAGAGAAATGTAAAGGTCTTCCTCTTGCTCTTTCTGTCTTAGGAGGTTTTCTATCCAAAAACGTTGATCCAAATATTTGGTCAAAAATGGTTACTAGTTTAGATTGGGAAGAAGCGAATACAGAAAAAAAATATTGTAGAAATACTGGCCCTTAGCTTTCATAACCTCCCACATTATCTCAAGCCATGCTTCTTATACATGGCCTGCTTTCCTGAAGACCAACTCATCTCGACCTCCAAGCTAATTAAGATGTGGATAGCGGAAGGATTTATTCCTTCCAATAAAAAATGTTCCCACGAAGAAACCGCTAGAAAATATTTAATTGATTTCGCTCATCGATCTATGATACAAGTAGTCGAAATGAGTAAAACTCATGGTTGGATCAAAAGGATACGAATGCATGATATTTTGCGTGACTTCTGTATTGCAGAAAGTGAAAAAATCGGATTCCTTAAATTCTGCGATAATCATGAAGATCCTGAAACTTCCATGTCAGATGGAATGACACCATACCGAGTTGCTTTTAGTAAGTTGTTTAGTAAAAAAGTTAGCATGTATATGCCACATTTGCGCAGCTTGATAGGCTTCGACCTAACTGAACCATCATTCAGTGGGTTTAATTACCTACGAGTTCTTGAATTGGTGTCTATTTCGAATATTAATAAATTACCCGATGAACTTGGGGGAATGATATTTCTCAGATATATTGGCTTGAGAAAATGCGGTTGTGTGAAAATTCCATCTTCAATTGAAAAACTGATAAACTTGCAAACTTTTGATGCAAGAAACACGGATATATATCTAGTGACTGGTACTATTTGGAAAATCCCAACACTTAGACATGTGTATGTGCACCTTTCATCAGGTAAATTTATATTCCCAAAGCACGGTGAACTGCAGAATGTTCAAACATTACATTTTAGCTTATCTGATGATTATTATATTACATATAGAGACAGAGATAATTTCGCGCCAAAGATGAGAGAATTCATAAGAACATTAGAAGAAAAGAGTGAAATTTTCTCTCTCTATCTATATGGTATGCCTTTACCTCTAGGGCATCTTTCCGTCTTGTCAAGTCACAAAAATCTTGAGGAGTTGGGATTATCTGGGCCGATATATCATTTCTGCCAAGGAATTAGACCATCTCTACCTAACAAAGTTCTCTCTCCACCCAACCTACGAAAGTTGAAGTTGTCCCATGTTTACTTGCGGGACGATCCCATGCCTATCCTAGAGTTACTTCCGTCTCTTGTTGTTCTTCAATTAGGTAAAGACGCATACAGAGGCAAAAAAGTGTCATGCTCGGCTGATGGTTTCCCTCGGCTGCAACACATGTCAGTTGAAGAGTTACATTTTTTAGACGAGTGGAAAATAGAAACTGGCTCGATGCCTAAACTTTCCCAACTGCGCCTCTCCTATTGCTATAACCTAAAGATGCAACCTAAGGAATTGGCACATCTCCCTGCTCTTGAGGAGCTCAGGTTAATTGACATGTCCAAATTTACAAAGGAAACCTGCGACAAACTCGTGGAGAAGGGATGCAAGGTGATTATCAAAAATGATTAACAAAATGTTCAAGTCTGCTTTGATGTAAGTAATCTCTCTTTCTATAGTTATAGTTATAGTTATAAGTAGCAAGTTATATTTTTTATGTTATCTAATTTCTTTTTTGTGATAGTCACAATAGATATATCAGATTTAGTTGTTTCATATATATGATAAGCGAGTAATTTTGAATGATACTTTAGGGCTTCAATCCATGTTTTACTTGTTAATATCCACCTTTAATTTAGATAAAGAAAAGTATTGACCTTTAAAAAAAGATAAATGTGTTTTTCCAGATTAGACTGCCAAATATTTTTTTAATATTTTTATGAAAGTAACTTCCTTATCAAATTGTCAAATCTGTAAATAGAAAATTAATCGACATAAATCCCAAAAAACACAATCAAAATAAATTAGATTCATGTCAAATTTTATAAATTACTATCAATAGTTTAACATACACATTATTGTCAATTAGATTCATGTAAATTTCACTTTTGGATTAACCTAGCGTATCTTGCAATTAGTATCGTTATCCTAATATTTAAAATTTAAAATTTATTATCTCTGTTTTTTTCATTGTCATGCAAATACCTAATATGTTTACTTCGTAATATTATATTTTGTGTGCTCGGATTTTGTGTGTGTGATTGCCTAAATTGTTGTATTACTATTTTTCTTTTCTTTTATATGAGGCCAATTATATGGATCAATAGATACATTATTATTTCCGCTAAAAGAAGCTTCTTCAAATGCACGCTCATCAATATTATAAATATTATTTCAGCGTAATTCTTTCAAAAAATCCTCATCTATTTCATTAACTACGAAATTGCCCTTGAATATTTCACTACCGTTTTCTGGCGATTCAAATCGGCTAGTTTCTCCAAAATCCAATTTTACTGATGATTCATCAATTTCACGTGAATTATCAGATCTTGATTTTTTTTGATAAATTTGGTTCAGAAGAACAATCATCAATTTCAATAATTACTAAATCGCCCTTCATAATATTATGCTTCCTAAAGAATCTCATCAATTGATTTTTTTTTTATCAATGGAAATTGGTAATTTTGATTCTTCAAGTTCAAGGGATAAATCAGAAAAATGAAGTAAATTATCAGAATTTGAGGGCTTGATAACTTCATTATTTTCTTGTAAATCTTGATTCACATCGGAATCTGTGCTAAGAGGTAAATTTTTCTTTTCAATTCCATCTCCCAATTTTGCCTCCTGTTTATTTTCATTAGTAAAATCGCCATTTGTTGCATCATTTAAATGAGCTTTTTCTAAATTTAAATTTGAAATTTTTGTACCGGTTTCTTGACTGGTACGATCTCGGATTCCATTACTGGTACCGCTTGAGGAGCGAAACTTGCAATTTTAAATGTATTTAAATAAATGGTACTAAATTTGATCCAATTGAGGAAAAATGACAAGTCAGGGCACTAAAAATTAAAAATTAAGGTACTAAATAATTTGCTATAACTAAATTACCTTGAAATATTAGGTTTAGCATCAATTAAATGAGATTCTTGTCCTGAAATCTGATTTCGCACAAGACCCCATAAATCCAGCTGTGCAAATTTCAGAAATTTAAAAAAATAAATTTAGTGGCAAATAGAAGAGTTTAAATAATTCAGTTGTATAAGAAAAAAAAATGAATATAATAATATCTTCTGCTCTGAGATAAATTTGTACAGTGGGCTCTGCCAATAAGAGAAGATTATGTCAGATATATATACTAGTATGTCTATTTTTTGACAAGAATTCCCAGTTCCCACCTTTTTAATTTATATATTTTTTGAGGCTTATTGGCATTAATTGCATAATGAGGATAAATGGAGTATAGTGAATCCAGTTTGGGTTAAATTCAGTACAATTGAGTGTTATTTAGGACATGTTGGGTAAAAATAAAATTGAGGCTTATTTGCACAAGGGTTAATTCACGCTAAATTGGATAAAATATAAGTAAAATCGAGAATAAATTGAGGCTTAATTGCACAATTCTGGTACAAATTTTTTATTTACCAATCAAAATTTCAATTTTGGTGTAGAATTGAAATCTCCACACAGAATAACTCGCGCATCATTCAAGCTCTTAGAAACACTATATATCAATCAGCGTTCTTACCTGCCAAAAACATATTAATTAGAAACATTAATCCATTAACTAAATCATAACAATTATTAATTTATTAATTAGAATATAAAAATACAAAAATGGTTGATTCGTAAAATTGTTAATTTATTAATTAAAATATAAAAAGTTTATTTACCTGCCCGTGTTTTATTTCGCCTCTCTTTGGATTGAAAAAAACATGACTTTTGCACACTACAACTCTATTGAGCTGCACAACAAAACAAAACGTAATTAAGCTGTAATTCTTCCATAATTAATCCCCACTATAATTAAAATAAGCCTTAGTTTGAGAATTTCAGCCTTCATTTAAGACAATTTTGACTTAATTAAAACCTAATATGCAATTAAACATCGATTAAGGTAACATTCAGTCTTAATTTAGACTCACTCTACCCTCCTGAATTAAACACCAGAATTTTATAAATACATTATTTACTCAAACAACAACATAACTAGAAAAATATTAAAATACATAAAAATGAAAAACATGAAAATACATAAAACTCACTACCTAGCTTGGCTTGCATAGAAGAAGAGTCATTTAGCAGAAAGATCTTGCTATCCTCACTGCCAAATCGAATACATTTCTAACCGAGTTACAATCTGCAAGGCCTTAGCGGGTATCGGGTCACAAGCAGCTCGATCCACCACGATAGATAGAGAGATGGATTTGCGTCGAGAGAAAGGTTCGTGTTGTACATGGAGAGCGGAGAGGAGTGATGACAGAAATGAGCGGAGCTGCCAAAATCTGACCCGACCCGAATCCGATTGACCCGAAACCCAAAATGCACCCAAACCTTGAACGAACTGAAATCTGAATGACCCGTAATCCGAGTGATCCGAAATCCGAATGACCGAAACCCAAACGACCCCCAACCAAAATAACTCGCGACCCGAATGACCCGAAACTCAAATGACTCACGACCCGAACGACTCATGATCCGAATAATATAAAACCCAAATTGATCCGACTCGATCCATCCGTTTGCCACCTCTAAAAATGAGGATGTTAGATATTAATTATAACGGTTCAGATTTTAAGATTTCAGATCCAAAGGGGTGCATGTCAATGGATAGAGAGCATATATGATCCTCCTCATTTTATAAGTGAAGTTATGACATGCCATATAAATAAGGTACTATATCAGTATATCGTACACATCATCATAATGAAAAAAATATCTCTTTCAAATTTAAAAACATTAAACATCTTCTAAGTGCTTCATGCATCCAAATGAAGATTTAACTTTTTTTTGCTAAATTCAACCCTTCTACGTCCATTTCTCACAATCATTCTCGCATCTCTCATTGTAAATATCACTCTCTCTTTCTCCATGCATGATCTTATTTAAAATTGTCCAAAATCTAATTTTTTTTTTTGTTGTATTGAGACAAAAGAGGTTTAATCTTCTTCAAGAATGAAGTCTTGTTTTAGAAGGAATGAGATTTGAAGAAATATTCAAATCGACCAAAAAGGCTCTAACTTGAATCTCCATCATTTGGTTTGATAATTTTCTCTTCTTTTTCCTTAATTTTTCTCTCTTTTTTCAATGAATAAAAAGTCTCAAACTTATGTAAATATGGTTTGTATGAGAATGAATAAAAAGTCTCAGACTTTGTGTAGGGATTTGACATTTGTTTAAATAATATTTGAAACATTGCTTTATTTGAATTAATTGGAGGATTTGTGAAAGTTGTCATGAAACGCTCTTTATTGAATATTTGATTTAAATGCTTGGTTGAGTTATTTAGATTGAATCTAAAAATTGCATGTGTGTTTGTGACCAATTACTTGAATAAATACTTGGTTGAGGTTTGTTTAATTAATTGAAGTTTTGGTTAAATTTGGTATTTGAATATTGAATTGGCTGATTTGGATTTGGATCTAAATAAAATCATTAATTGGGTATTTTTAGCTTGAAACACTTGAACTTGTTTTGCAAATCTAAAGATTAGAATATTTGGTGGTTAATGATAGTATGCTTGAACAAATTGTTATTAAAGTCCCTACATTTTATTAAAATTTAAAAACAAAAATATTTTATTACTCTTGTTATTTTCCTATAATTGTTCTTTCTTCGCCAACTTCATTAAATACTTTTCCTGCTCTTGAATGATAAACCCTTGGAATTGCATAAAACACTTAGCATCTTGAGAATTGATTGTGAATCTTTTTACTTAAGGCCAGTCTCTCTGTGGATCGACCCCTAGCTCAAATACCACTTATACACTATTTGGTTGATTAGAGAAATTATAAGTTGTTTTGTTAACACGTGATTACACATCTATGAGTTGGAGAGTTTAGAAAATCAACCCAAAAATGTGCAATTGTTGGATGATGTGTTAGTATTTTTTTGTGAAATATTAATTTTTCTAGAAGCATGCTAGTTTTTCTTTAAGGGCCCGTTCGGCTAAAGGTGGAAGAGTGGAAGAGTAGTTCTTCCATTTTATTCCATCATTATTCGGCAAGTTTCATGTAATAAAAAGTTGATTTCAAAAATAAAAATAATTGTTAATTACTATAATATTCTTACTTTAATTATATTCTATTAATTTATTTAATAACCTCTAATTTTTTAATTAAATAAGATAGAAAATACAAAAACATAAATATTCAATTAAAAATACAATAACAAAAGGAAAAGAAAATTTTATTCAAAAATATAGGAAGACATATCTCTTTAAATAGAGAAAAATGAATACAATCATTTGCACATTTCAAATTTATGATTTTATGAAATTATTATCGAAAATTAGTGATTTTTTCATTCATATTTTTTGACAAAAAAATTATAGAAAGAAAGGAGAGAGAGAAACAGTGTATTAATTGCTAGTGCCACATCAGCTTATGGTGGAAGAAATGAGAGTATTTTCGTCCTAAAATTGGCTTATTCCATAGAATAAAGATCTTCCACACCCCCCCCCCAATGGAATTAGGAAATTTTACTCTTCCACCCATTTATTCCATTTACTCTCACTCTTGTTCGGCTGGAATAACCCACTTTTTTCACTCTTATTTTATCTTGCCGAACGCCACCTAAGAGTGGACCTTCAAATTTTTTCCCAAATTCATTTTGCTTTAATAGCATGTGAATTTTTCTATTAATTATGGTTTACATGAACAGCACGTTAATTATGGTGAAATACTTAATATCAAGAGGATTTTTCCTTTTTTAATGGATTTTCTTAAATTTTTCAGGTATCAAGTGGAGAATATTGGTGTAAATGCAAATTGTATATTATTTATGGAATTTGGATGTAGGATATTGTTTGTAGTGTATATTTTGAATTCAAAGGATGCTGATGGCTTTAATTAATTTTGGAAGGTATGCTATGTTCAATATGAATTTCTTTAAGGAAAATGACATTTGATGTTAATTATGGTTAAATATGGGGAAAACAATTATGGAATTTTGATCTAATTAGGAAAAAAAATGTAATTTTGTGCTAATTATGGAAAATTGAATTTGCTAATTATTATGGATATTTTTGTATATTATTTTTAAATATGAATTTTTTTTGTGTTATGGAAAATGGAATTTGGTGTTAATCATGTTTAAACAAGGTTACCAATTACGGAATTTTGGAGTTAATCAGGAATGTGTAATTTGGTCATTATTATATTTGATTTTTTTTTTGCTAATTATTATATCTATGTTGGAATATAAATGGGAACTTTTAAGTTAAAAATTGGTGTAACTTGAAGTTTTTGTAAATTATGAATTGAAATTTTGGAGTATTATGATTTTTTAAGATGTAAAAATTTGAAAAAATATGCATAAATTCCACAAATAAAAAAACTCATTTTTCAAAACCAGGTGGTAATACCACAAGTTGCTAAAGAAAACCACTTTTGGAAGAAACGATTGTGGTCAATCATATAGGTGTAAATGAAATTTTGTATCAAATTATCACTGAATGCATAGTGTGCTTTTTTGGGGGGCAATTATGGGGCAACGGATAATTTTCCTCACCTTATTAACCAAGCAAAGCGAGATTCTTTTCCCTCCTAAATTAACCAAGCATAGCGCGATTCTTTCCCCCTTATTTCTCCTCCTCTGTTCCGTTACCTTTCCTTCCCTCCTCCTCTTACCCTCAAACCAAGCAAACTCAAAACCAGGCAAAGCCTGGCCCGAGGTCAGCCATTCTTCTTCATAGGACGAATCACAATCAAGACACCTTCTTCCCTGCCGTTCTTCTCTATCTCTGTACGAAAATCACAAAATCCAACTCCGCCTTTCTTCTCCATCTCTGTACGAAAATCACGAAATCCAACTCCGCTTTTCTTTTACACCGCCGACGAACGCGAACCATCACCATCTTCGCCTCTTCTCCAAGTTTCTTCGTCCCGCCGCTTCTCCTTTGCGTTTTTCAAACTCTTCCCGAGCTATTTCGAACGAGCGGAGCTGGCCCGAGCCAGATAGAGCCAAGCGCGAGGTTTCATGTGAGCTCGAAACTAGATAAAATTCGAGCTGAGCCAGCTCGAATAAGAATCGAGCCGAGCTCGATCTTGGCCTAACTCGGCTCATGATTCCTCACTCACCCATCTTTCACTAATACATCTCTCTTCAGCTTCTTCCCTCCAGAATTCATAACAGGAGACATGGCCGAGTCTGCTGTTTCCTCTGTTTTAAGCACGCTCAGCAATCTCGCGATTACAGAGATCATATTCCTGAAGGGTGTTCCTGATCAAGTCGAGTCCATAAAATGTGAGCTCAGATCGATGCAAGGCTTTCTGAGAGATGTTGATATGAAGCATCGCAATGGTGACAGCAGCGCAGCAATCTTGGTTCAAGAGATTAGAGATGTTGCATATGAGGCTGAGAATGTGATTGCAAAGATCAATTGGATTCAAAGATGGAATAACCAGAAGAAAGGATTCCGAGGTGCAGTATCAAGGTATGCAAATGTTTTTCGTGATTTGAAAACCCTCTATGAGGAAGGGAAAAAAATTATAAAAATAAAAGAAAAAATTAATGAGATATTTCAAAGAAAAGATAGATATGATACAACCAAACGCGGGGAAACCAGTGCGGA
Source organism: Juncus effusus (assembly GCA_027726005.1). Taxonomy (NCBI): domain Eukaryota; kingdom Viridiplantae; phylum Streptophyta; class Magnoliopsida; order Poales; family Juncaceae; genus Juncus; species Juncus effusus. The sequence continues at coordinate 6,298,185 of CM050908.1, read as the reverse complement.
TAAGGATGGAACTGATTTTTCTATGGAAGATTATTTGAACATGCAGAGATTTGTCTCTCCTGATTTTGAATCTAAAGATGATATTATCGGTTTTGATAATGTGCGAAAAACAATTATTGATAAACTAACTGACTCCTTAAATAAAGACCTAACCTATGTGTCTCTAGTGGGTATGGGGGGCATTGGCAAGTCTACCCTTGCTAATAAAGTGTTTACTGATCCCAAAATAAAAGAAACTTTTAAAACATGTGCCTGGATATCAGTATCTCAAAGTTACAAACCCATAGAATTATTAAAGGATATAATGAAAAAGACAATGAATATTAAGAAAGAGATTTTTAAAAATGAAGAAAGAAACGAAAATGAGATTTCAGAACAAGAGTTAGAAAATATGCCAGAACAGGAAGTTAGAAAGAAGCTTCATGAGTTCTTAAAAAATAGAAAATACTTAATTGTACTAGATGATGTTTGGACAAGTGAAGCATTAGACCGAATTAGTTATGAAGATAAGGTCTTTCCAAATTTTAATAATGGTAGTAGAATTATATTGACAACTCGTGATCTAAAAGTTGCAAAGCATCCCAATCACAACAATCAAATTCATGAGCTCCAACTTTTGGATAATGAACAAAGTTGGGAGCTTCTTCGTAGGAAAGCATTTCGTTTCCTAAACCAGGTTAATGAAAGCACTCGAAAAGAACTAGAAAGCTTAGGCAAAGAGCTTGCAGAGAAATGTAAAGGTCTTCCTCTCGCTCTTTCTGTCTTGGGAGGCTTTCTATCCAAAAACATTGATCTAAATATTTGGTCAAAAATGGTTAATAGTTTAGATTGGGAAGAAACAAATACCGAAAAAAATGTTGTAGAAATACTGGCTCTTAGCTTTCATTACCTCCCATATGATCTCAAGCCATGCTTCTTATACATGGCCTGCTTTCCCGAAGACCATCTCATCTCAACCTCCAACATAATTAAGATGTGGATTGCAGAAGGTTTTATTCCTTTCAATAATAGGCGTTCTTTCGAAGAAACCGCTAGAAAATATTTAACTGAGTTGGCTCATCGATCTATAATACAAGTTGTTGAAATAAGTAAAACTCATGGTTGGATCAAAAGGATACGAATGCATGATATTTTACGTAACTTTTGTATTGCAGAAAGTGAAAAAATTGGATTTCTTAAAATTTGGGATAATGATGGAGATCTCGAAACATCCATGTCAGATGGCATGACAACATACCGGGTTGCTTTTAATAAGTCGTTTACAAATAAAATTGGCAAGTATATGCCAAATTTCCGCACCTTGATAGGATTCGACTTCACCCAACCATCATTCCGTGGGTTAAATTACCTACGAGTTCTTGAATTGGTGTCTATTTCGAATATTTCTAAATTACCCGATGAAATTGGGGAAATGATATTTCTCAGATATATTGGCTTGAGGAAATGCGGTTGTGTGAAAATTCCATCTTCAATTGAAAAACTCATAAACTTGCAAACTTTTGATGCAAGAGACACGGATATATGTCTAGTAACCGGTTCTATTTGGAAAATCCCAACTCTTAGACATGTGTATATGCACCTTTCAGCATGTGAAATTATATTCCCAAAGCATGGTGAACTGCAGAACATTCAAAATTTCCATTGTAACTTATCTCCTTATTATTTTAATACAGAGAGAGATATTGATAATTTCACGCCAAAGATTAGAGAATTCATAAGAACATTTGAAGAAAAAAGTGGCATTTTCTCTTTCTGTTTAGATCGCGTGATGTTTCCTCCGGGGCCTCTTCCCGTCTTGTCAAGTCACCAAAATCTACTGGAGTTGGGACTAGGTGGGCTTCCACCTTATCTTAAGCCATTTGAATATGCTCAAGAAAATCTTCTACCTAACAAAGAGCTCTTTCCACCCAACCTACGAAAGTTGAAGTTGTCCTATATTTACTTGAAGGACGATCCCATGCCTATCCTAGAGTTACTTCCGTCTCTGGTTGTTCTTCAATTAGGGACTTTGGCATACATAGGCAACAAAATGTCATGCTCGGCTGGTGGTTTCCTTCGGTTGCAACACATGTCGATTAAATTTATCCCATGGTTAACGGAGTGGAAAATAGAAACTGGCTCGATGCCTGAACTTTCACAACTGAGACTCTCCAGTTGCTATAGGCTAAAGATGCAACCTGGGGAATTGGCACATCTCCCTGCTCTTAAGGAGCTCAAGTTGATTCGCATGAAGAATTTTCCAAAGGAAACCAGCAACAAACTCATGGAGAAGGGTTGCAAGGTGATTATCAAATGATGATGATTAGCAAACTGTTCAAGTCTGATTCGATGTAAGTAATCTCTCTTTTATGGTTATAGTTAGTAGCAAGGTTTTTTTTTTTAAGTTTTCTGGTTTCTTTTTTGTGAGGCGCAATAGATATATCAGATTTAGTTGTCTCATATATATGATAAGTGAGTAATTTTGAATGGTACTTTAGGGCTTCAATCTATGTTTTAACTTGTTAATATCCACTTTTAATTTAGATAGAAAAGTATTGACCTTTAAAAAAATTTAAATGAGTTTTTCAAATTAGACTGCCAAATATTTTTTTTAATATGTTCATATAAGTAACTTCCTTATCAAATTATCAATCTGTAAATAGAAAATTAATCAAAGATGAGTCCTAAAAAACATAATCAAAATAATTTATAAATTTCTCTCGATAGTTTGACATACACATTATTTTCAATTAGATTGATGTCAAAATTTCACTTTTGGATTAACCTGTAGTATCTTGTAATTAGTATCATCAATTGTTTCTGATTTTTTTTCATTGTCATGCAAATACCTAATATGTTTATTTCGTAATGTTACATTTTGCAGGAAAAGGATGAGGGCTTCATATAATGGTGTACCTCTTTGATGGGTCCCATATTGTTGGAAAAAATGGTGTGCTAACTCCATCTTTTATCTCTTCAGGCTGCGATTTTTCTTCTCTCGTTTACCTCAGTCAGATCTTCCTTTTTATCTCCGCCTCCCTCGCCTGAGTTATGAATCGAAGCTGCGTGCTCCGCCTCATCTCCATTTCAACAAAAACTTCATCTCTCTTACTCAATTTCACTATCCCTCATTCTCTTCACCAGAGATAACTCATCCTCGATTTCTTCAATCAAAACCGAATTACACCTTACTACCCTGCAGTTCTTCTCCATCTCTGTACGAAAATCACGAAATCCAACTCCGCCTTTCTTCTCCATCGCCGACAAACGCGAAGCATCTCCATCTCCGCCTCTTCTCCAAGTCCTTCTCCAAATTTCTTCGTCCCGCCGCTTCTCCTTTGCGTTTTTCAAACTCTTCCCGAGCTATTTCGAACGAGCCGAGCTGGCTCAAGCCAGATCGAGCCAAGCTCGAGGTTTCATGTGAGCTCGAAACTAGATACAAATTCGAGTTGAGCCAGATCGAATACGAATCGAGCCGAGCTCGATCTTGGCCTAACTCGGCTCGTGATTCCACACTCGCCCATCTTTCAATAATACATCTCTCTTCAGTTTCTTCCCTCCAGAATTCATAACAGCAGACATGGCCGAGTCTGCTGTTTCCTCTGTTTTAAGCACGCTCAGCAATCTCGCGATTGCAGAGATCATATTCCTGAAGGGTGTTCCTGATCAAGTCGAGTCCATAAAATCTGAGCTCAGATCGATGCAAGGATTTCTCAAAGATGTCGATTTGAAGCATCGCAAAGGTGACAGCAGCGCAGCACTCTTGGTTCAAGAGATCAGAAATGTTGCATATGAGGCTGAGAATGTGATTGCAAAGATCAATTGGATTCAAAGATGGAATAACCAGAAGAAAGGATTCCGAGGTGCAGTATCAAGGTATGCAAATGTTTTTGGTGATTTGAAAACCCTCTATGAGGAAGGGAAAAAAATTATAAAAATAAAAGAAAAAATTAATGAGATATTTCAAAGAAAAGATAAGTATGATACAACCAAACTCGGGGAAACCAGTGCGGATAAGGATGGGACTGATTTTTCTATGGAGGATGATTTGAATATGCAGAGATTGGTCTCTCCTTATTTTCAATCTGAAGATGATATTATCGGTTTTGATAATGTGCTAAAAACAATTATTGTTGAACTAACTGACTCCTCCTCAAATGAAGACCTAACCTATGTGTCTCTAGTGGGTATCGGGGGTATTGGCAAGTCTACCCTTGCTAATAAGGTGTTTACTCATCCCAAAATACAAGGAACTTTGAATACATTTGCCTGGATAGCAGTATCTCAAAGTTACAAACCCATAGAATTATTAAAGAATATAATGAAAAAAACAATGAATATTAAGAAAGAGATCTTAAGAAATGAAGAAAGAAAAGAAGATGAGATTACAGAACAAGAATTAGAAAATATGTCAGAACTGGAAGTTATAAAGAAGCTTCATGAGTTTTTAAAAAATAAAAAATACTTAATTGTTTTGGATGATATTTGGGATATTAAAGCATTAGACAAAATTAGTTATGGAGATAAGGTCTTTCCAAATTCAAATAATGGTAGTAGAATTATACTAACAACTCGTCATCTACAAGTTGCAAAGCATCCCAATTATGCCAAGCATATTCATGAGCTAAAACTTTTGGATAATGAACAAAGTTGGAAGCTTCTTCGTAGGAAAGCATTTCGTTTCCTAAACCAGGTTGATGAAAGCACTCGAAAAGAACTAGAAAGCTTAGGCAAAGAGCTCGCAGAGAAATGTAAAGGTCTTCCTCTCGCTCTTTCTGTATTGGGAGGCTTTTTATCCAAAAACATTGATCGAAATATTTGGTCAAAAATGGTTAATAGTTTAGATTGGGAAGAAACGGCTACAGAAAAGAATATTGTAGAAATACTAGCTCTTAGCTTTCATGATCTCCCATATCATCTCAGGCCATGCTTTTTATACATCGCATGTTTTCCAGAGGACCATCTTATCTCAACTTCCAAGCTAACTAAGATGTTGATTGCGGAAGGTTTTATTCCTTTCAATAAAAAATGTTCGTTTGAAGAAACAGCTAGAAAATATTTAACTGAGTTGGCTCATCGATCTATAATACAAGTTGTTGAAATAAGTAAAACTCATGGTTGGATCAAAAGGATACGAGTGCATGATATTTTACGTGATTTTTGTATTGCAGAAAGTGAAAAAATCGGATTCCTTAAAATCTGCAATAATGATGACGATCACGAAACATCCATGCCAGATGGCATGACAACATACCGGGTTGCTTTTAATAAGTCGTTTACAAATAAAATTGGCAAGTATATGCCAAATTTGCGCGCCTTGATAGGCTTCAACTTAACCCGTCCATCATTCCGTGGGTTAAATTACCTACGAGTTCTTGAATTGGTGTCTATTTCGAATATTTCTAAATTACCCGATGAAATTGGGGAAATGATATTTCTCAGATATATTGGCTTGAGGAAATGCAGTTGTGTAAAAATTCCATCTTCAATTGAAAAACTCATATACTTGCAAACTTTTGATGCAAGAGACACGGATATATGTCTAGTAACCGGTTCTATTTGGAAAATCCCAACTCTTAGACATGTGTATATGCACTTTTCATCATGTGAAATTATATTCCCAAAGCATGGTGAACTGCAGAACGTTCAAACGTTCCATTTTAACTTATCTCCTTATTATTTGTATACAAAGAGAGATATTGATAATTTCACGCCAAAGATTAGAGAATTCATAAGAACATTTGAAGAAAATAGTGGCATTTTCTCTTTCTGTTTAGATGGTGTGTTGTTTCCTCCGGGGCCTCTTCCCGTCTTGTCAAGTCACCAAAATCTTCAGGAGTTGGAACTAGGGAGGTTTGGCCCTATTGATCCTACGTTATTCCCTGAAGTAAATCTTCCACCTAACAAAGATCTCTTTCCACCCAACCTACGAAAGTTGAAGTTGTCCTGGATTTACTTGAAGGACGATCCCATGCCTATCCTAGAGTTACTTCCGTCTCTGGTTGTTCTTCAATTAGGGGATTATGCATACGTGGGCAACAAAATGTCATGCTCGGCTGGTGGTTTCCTTAGGCTGCAACACATGTCGATTCAACGTATCCCAGTTTTAATGGAGTGGAAAATAGAAACTGGCTCGATGCCTCAACTTTCACGACTGCGCCTCTCCCGTTGCTTTGACCTAGAGATGCAACCTGAGGAATTGGCACATCTCCCTGCTCTTAAGGAGCTCAAGTTGATTGGCATGGATTTTCCAAAGGAAACCTGCGACAAACTCGTGGAGAAGGGATGCAAGGTGATTATCAAAAATGATTAACAAAATGTTCAAGTCTGCTTTGATGTAAGTAATCTCTCTTTCTATAGTTATAGTTATAAGTAGCAAGTTTTATTTTTTATGTTATCTAATTTCTTTTTTGTGATAGTCACAATGGATATATCAGATTTAGTTGTTTCATATATATGATGAGCGAGTAATTTTGAATGATACTTTAGGGCTTCAATCTATGTTTTACTTGTTAATATCCACCTTTAATTTAGATAAAGAAAAGTATTGACCTTTAAAAAAATATAAATGTGTTTTTCCAGATTAGACTGCCAAATATTTTTTTTAATATTTTCATAAAAGTAACTTCCTTATCAAATTATCAATCTGTAAATAGAAAATTAATCAAAGATAAGTCCCAAAAAACATAATCAAAATAATTTATAAATTTCTCTCGATAGTTTGACATACACATTATTTTCAATTAGATTGATGTCAAAATTTCACTTTTGGATTATGTAATTAGTATCATCAATTGTTTCTGATTTTTTTTCATTGTCATGCAAATACCTAATATGTTTATTTCGTAATGTTACATTTTGCAGGAAAAGGATGAGGGCTTCATATAATGGTGTACCTCTTTGATGGGTCCCATATTGTTGGAAAAAATGGTGTGCTTTGATTTCGTTTTGGATTTTGAGTGTTTTGTTATTCGTGTGTGTATTGTGTGATTTCATATTATATCCATCTAGGTAAGTATAAAGTCTAAAAAAAATAAAAGAAAAAATAAAGAAAATCTTAAAAAAAAAAAAGGAAAAAAAAAAATGAAAAAAGTGTGTTTGGATTTATGTTCTTTTGTGTGCTTGGATTTCTCGTGTGTGATTGCATGAATTTGTTGTATTACTATTTTTCTTTTCCTTCCACTTATTTGGTATTTGTATTTCGAACTTGATTGTTAAATAAAGTAAAATATTGTGTGGTTTGGTGTGTTTATGTGTGAATGATTTATCTTAATACTTTCTTTTACTTATTTTATACATAGTTTAAGATATTATATTTTGTATATGTAGTTAACATACTGTTCAATTATTAACGCATTTTCAAGCCGTTATTTTCAATATTAGTTTTAAGTATTGAACCAATTTCCAAGCCGTTATATCCAATATTAGTTATTATAAGTACTGAACCAAATTAAATTAAAATTAAATTAAATTAAATTAAATTAAATTAAAATAAATATCAAATAAAAAAAATGAAAAAAGCGTCGTTAAATCAGTCTATATCCTACCTATATAATAAATATTTATTACAGAGTGCGATTTGAAAATATTTATTATATAGTGTGGGGGTAGGATATAGACTGATTTAACGATGCTTCTAGGTTAAACAAGAATTCCAGGGTATGCCGAAATAGTTCCTCTCTTGTGCCGGAAAATAATTGTAATTCATTTTTTTTAGATTTTATGATGTAGTCCAATACTAACAAATGTTATAATTATGCGCAACCACATGTTAAAGATAGTTCAAATAACTATAATTCAAATGAGTACTGAAATTTTTTTGATTACAAAGTGCGATTTGTGAATATTTATTGTATAGTGTGGGGGGCAGGATATAGAATGATTTAACCGTGCTTCTAACTTAAACAAGAATTCCAAAAAAAACAAAAATACATATGCTACAGTACCGCACTTTGAAAGTACGGTTTGGCAAATTTTTTTTTTTTTTTTTTTAACAACCGCACTTCCAAAGTGCGAAAATGCTATCCGGTGGAATTTGTTTCCCCATATGTATTTTTCAGGAATTTTTTTTTTTTGACTTGTATATACAGTGGATTCTACCTAAAAGCTGCTAGCAGTAATGAAGAATGAACTGCTGTTGAACATAGTTTGAAATTAAGGAGCGTATATTCAGATGTAGAGGTATGTATTTTTTTTAATTTTATTTATTTGATATTTATTTTATTTTAATTTTATTTTAATTTAATTTGGTTCAGTACTTATAATAACTAATATTGGATATAACGGCTTGGAAATTGGTTCAATACTTAAAACTAATATTGAAAATAACGGCTTGAAAATGCGTTAATAATTGAACAGTATGTTAACTGCTTGCAATTTAATTGATGTACTATTTTTTTGTTTATAACAAGGCATTTGGTTTGGAACTTTTAATTATGAATGTCTTGGTTTTCATGAAGATCATTTCATTCTTACATTTGAAAAAGTCACTCAATAATAAAGTATTAGAGTTCATAACGTCCTAGTAAATATTTGGTGAGAATATATACCATCAAAATTCGTGACCTTGTGATTTTTACTCATTTCCATTTGATGAGAATGTAATAACAAGAAAAGAATTTTTTTTATAAAAAAATCCCCTCCATCATTATGAGCTAATTTAAGTAAATTTTACAATTTTAGTATGTCAAATAAATTAGGATTTCTAAATTCATTGTAATATATACATCAAATCAAACATGACAATAATACATTTTATGAAATTCTTCTTTTTGAAATCCATAAATTTCAAGATATTGTTCAATCCACAAACCAAATTCTCATCGAACAAGAGCATAAATGAGAAGCATAAATTCAACTATGTAAGAAAAGCAAAATCTTACATAATTGGGAGCAGAAAGAAAAAATATAAACAAACCAATGATTAATAAATAATAATACAACAAACATTTTTTTACATAAGGGGGAAAAATTGGAACAAAGAAAGTGTTTAAACACTATTTTTTGATTATTTATAATATATTTTTTTTATTTTTTTATTTTTTTTATTTTTTTATTTTAAAATTGGTGAGGACATTAATCAACACTCTTCCAAATACCAAATGTAATTTTCATTAAATAAAATTATTGCAAAATATTTTATATTTTTTTTGACTATGTGGTCATTATTATTTCAAGTGGGATCACATTGCAATGATTCAAAAATCCGTGCTTTGAAACAGAAATAAAGTTTTGGTAGAATTCACTGTTTATACACGAATAAAAACAGAATTTCCAAAAAATACGGCTTCAGAAACAAATTCCAATTTATAGCATTTCCGCACTTCTAAAGTGCGGTTTGCAATTTTGCAATTTTTTTTTCTTTCTAAAACCGCACTTTAGAAGTGCGGTTTTAGATTTTATTTATTTATTTTAGGATGAATTTTATATGTTTGGAAAAAAAAACATATAGGTCTTTATCTATATGATAAAAATTAATGAATGTTTATAAATATTTATTTCAATATATGTTGTCAAACATATATTGTAGGATAAATTTTTTTATAGGTCTTAATTTATTATCTTGATATAAATATTTTTATTTAATTTCTATAATATATAAAAATACACTTGTCAAATATTCATTTAAGAATATATAAAAATATTTTTTATTTTTATCAAGAATCTAACCGTAGTACTCAAATAATTTTTATTTTGATTAATTATAATATGATATCCGAATCCTACAGAACACACTGAATTCTACCTAAAGTTTTTCTCTCAGCTTCTCTTACAAGCTGAACCGGGCTGTCAGTCCAGTCTTCTCTTCTCTCTCTTTTCCCAACTTTTCCGCTCTCCTGAAATTCTTCTTCAATTCCCGCCGTATTCTCTCCTAAATACTAAATTCCCACTCTCCCCTCTCTATTTCCATTTCAGTTTCCTCCGTAAAAACATAAATCCCGTTAATTATATACTTCTCGACTTGTCTGATTTTGTGTTAGGGTTTTGTGGTCTGAGCTCTTTTTACTTACCCCCTTTTAAAGCTTCAATTGTCGGAGTTTCAGCTGATTGTAGGAGATGTATATTAAGAAGGTAATTTCTCCCGACCTTTTTATTTTTTGCTTCTGATTTTGTTTTGTTGGGGTTTTGTTAATTTTGTGAGTGTTTTGGTGATTGAACAGATTATTATTGAAGGGTTTAAGAGCTACAAAGAGGAAATCTCTACAGATCCGTTCAGTCCTAAAGTAAATGTAGTCGGTGAGTTTTTCCTTTCCAATTTTCACTGTTTTAATGTTGTTTTAGACCTTAATTTCTTAATTTTTAATGATTCGTATCAATACCTGCTTTGTATTGAACAAATTAAGAGTTTTTTTAATTTATTTTTTCTCTGTGCAGTTGGTGCAAATGGATCTGGCAAGTCCAATTTCTTCCATGGTAAAGATTGTTAAATCAGTTTATAATTTTTTTTTTTTGGCAATTAGTCAATTTGTAGGGTTTAATTTGTGTAATTTGTTTATGTTTTTAGCTATACGGTTTGTACTGAGTGATCTGTTTCAGACTCTCCGTATGGAAGATAGACACACTCTTCTTCATGTAATAAGCTTCTCTTTACTTGTTTATTAGTTAAATTAATTTCAATCATTTTTTCCTTTCTTTTAAAATTAGTTTATTAAGTGACTTAATTATTTTAATATAAATATATTTAATAGGAAGGGGCTGGACATCAAGTGGTTTCTGCTTTTGTGGAGATAGTTTTTGACAATTCTGACAACAGAATACCGGTATGTTTTAATTTTGCAAAATATTTAATTAACTAGATTAGTTCGGTTTGGAACTAAGCCTCAATTTTTGTGCAAAGAAGCTTTAATAGCGCCTAGTTTTGAGCAATTTATCCCAAATTTGACCCAATTTTGACTTATTTAGAATTCATTAATGGTTATTCACTATTTCATATGAATTGTATTTATTGATATTTTACACTTACATATGTCAATATATTCCAATTATGAGTAAATTATTCTGTTTTTATTTGCATAATTTGCGAAAATAGGTTGATAGAGAAGAGGTGAGGTTACGAAGGACTGTCGCTCTGAAAAAAGACGAATATTTCTTGGACGGACGGCATGTCAAGTAAGGATTTTTCCAAAAATAAAAATAATATATTGAGAACTTCCTCATTTATTCTATGACAATTGAATATTTTGCTTTTTTTGTTTCAGCAAAACTGAAGTGCTGAATTTATTGGAGAGCGCTGGTTTCTCTCGGTCAAACCCTTATTATGTCGTTCAACAGGGCAAGGTTTGTTAAGACTTCAACATTTATATTTTTTATTTTGGAAACTTTGCATATATGACCTGGCAAAAATAAATAATTTTATTTTACACAAGGAGACTATTTTGAACTCGTTTTAATAAGGAAACTCATTAATAATTAATTACCCTTAATATCATTTTTAGTGCATGTGATGTCCTACACTTTTATTACAATTTACCTTCGTAAAGAGTAATTTTGCAGGGGTTTATATGCAAGAACCTGTTTCTCCTTATTTAATATTTTTTACGCTAACAACTTTTCATTATATTATTATGTAGATTGCGACTCTCACATTAATGAAGGACGCAGAACGGTTAGATCTCTTAAAGGAAATTGGAGGCACTAGGGTTTATGAAGAGCGAAGGTCTGAGAGCTTGAAAATCATGCAAGAAACAGGTATATTTAACAAAACTGCTATGTCCATAAAAAAATTGAGAAGAGAGGAAATACACCTTGAGTATTTTTAGTAGAGAACAAAATGATCCTCTTATCATATAATTTACCTCAAGTATTTTGTTTTTATATTTTGCTTTCTTATTGATTTTTTTAATATTATGAAATTACTTGGAAATGAAATTACTTAAATAATTGATAAGATAAGCCTACCATTAATAGGAGGGAAATGTTTTTCACGACATAATTTGGTTTGAACATTTGGAGCAGTTATTAAACACAACTAGTTTTTATTTTATATTCAACCCATTTGGTTGAAAGACTTTGCTAAATATATGTTATATTGTATTTGTCGGAAATTGAATCCATAGCTTCTTGTTATACATGCAAATACTTTAATCAATTGAGCTACGAGTCATTTACAAACCTGACTCAGTTATACTAGCTAGTATTAACTTGGACTCTGAACTATTTAAATTTTTCATTAATTGATTCATTTTTTCTAAAATAATATTGTTAATGACATTTCCACTATTTCATCGTATCAAAGCCAATATGTTATCTAATATTTATATTCAGACTGTAGTTCTAACTAATTTTTCATTTTGAATAGGATTTTTTATGTTGATTTCAATCCAGAGGTGTGTTCATACTAATTAGTCTTATATTAGAGTTTTTACTCAAAGATATTGTTTAGTATTTTTTTTATTATATATTAATAAAATAACTACGGGCTTGTTGAAACATAAAAAATAAAAATGGGTCATAGATAAATAATCGGGATTATTCGAACTATATACAAGTTTTATTATAAAATTCCCCAAAATATCAACTTCTAAAACTTATTCCCATATAGTGCCCGTTCGGCAAAGCATGGAATAGATGAAATAGTGGAATAGAGAATAACGACTATTCTGTTTTATTCCAATAGCGTTCGGCTAGATACATAGATTAAAAATTTGGATTAAATAATATAATAATGAATTATGATCACATAAAATAGGAAATTAGAAAATTTAACTGCCACGTTGTATGATATTTAGAATAAAGGAGGGCATATATTTCCTAAATTAAACTCTATTCTATGGATTAGAAAAATTACATCCATATCATGGAATATAGCAATTCCGCTTTAACCTTTATTTAACAATTTAGCTCACTTAAACCCTAATAATAAATCCTGAACTTCAAATATTTCTGGTTTTACTTCACAATGATGCAATTTCTAATTGTATATAATTTGGTTAATTTATATAAATCCAATTTAAATTTCAATAAATACAAAAGAAAATTTAAAATTAGATTCCACAGGTCCTATTTATTCACATAATTTAACTCAGATTTACTATCTTATTAATCAAGTCTGCTAAAATTAACTTCTTATGCTATTTATTTATTGTTTGTTTATTTGTTTATTTTTGTCAGCAAATAAAAGGAAGCAAATAGACCAGGTCGTGCAATACTTAGAGGCAAGACTGCAAGAATTAGATGCAGAAAAAGAAGAGCTGAGAGAGTATCAAAAGCTCGATAAACAGAGAAGAGCACTTGAATATACCGTTTTGGACCATGAATTAAACGAAGCTAGAAATGCACTCACTAGGGTGAGTAGGCTCTTAATGAAAGTTATAATAGAGTTAATCGAAGTTTAAGCTGATTAAGCCTTAGTGAAACCCTGAACTTGTGCAGTTGAGCCTCAATTTAGTATCAGTTAGCTTCATTTGATCTAAATTTATTAGCAAAATGTTAATCAATTTAAGATAAATTAATCTAAATATTAACTAATAAAATACTATTTTTAAAATATCGTCAAGAGTGGGGGACTTTTTTGCAATTCAGGCATAATAAACGGTCTTTTTGCAACTTTCCATTTATTGTTTCACTCATAATTAAACATTCACTCATCTCTTTACGTAACTAATTCTTCATTTTTTTTCCTTTTTCTACAGATGGAAGAAGACCGAAGAATAATATCAGAAAAACGAACGCTCGCCGAGAACAAAATAGAGGAAATCCGCCTCAAGGTCAAAGAGTCCGACAAAGAGGTGAAAAGCGCGACGAAAGTCATGAACGAATTGAGAGAGAAGAGAGACGGGGTCGAGAGGAAGAAGAATGAGGCGCTCAAAGGACATGCGCAGATCGAGTTCGATCTCAGGGATTTGATGGAGAAGATTGGGAATGAGGACCGTCAAAAGGTTTGGAGATTGAAATTGATTTTTTTTTGTTGAGGGTTTTTGGTTGAAATTTGGTGGTTTTGTGCATAATTTTTGTTGGTTTTGTACGCTTGATTAAGGGCATTTTGATATCTCAATTGATGCTTAACTTAATTATATATATATATGGTCACATAACTTTGTAACAAAAGTACCCAAAAATGAGAATATAATATACCTTGAAATTGCAATCTTTGAAATACACCCATTTTTTCTAATTTATTTTCTAATTATTATTATTATTATTATTATTTTTTTTTGAATTTTGTAGCAAGATGCAATAGGCAAATTACACAAATTGAAAGAAGAAATCAGGCAATCAAGAGAGGAGCTTAACTCAATCCAGCCTTCCCACCAAGCCAAAGTCGCCGAAGAAGAGGAAATCACCAAAAAGTACATCAATCTTTACTTAACCCAAATTTCTCACTTTAAACCCTTAAATTAAATCATATTAATTATCACCTTTTTTTCATGAAAAATCAGCATAATGGATAGAGAGAAGCAGCTGAGTATTCTGTATCAGAAGCAAGGCAGAGCGACTCAGTTCGCGAGCAAAGCCGCGAGAGATAAATGGCTTCAGAAAGAAATCGATGATCTGGAAAGAGTTCTTTCTTCTAATAAAAATCAGGTTAGTTATTGTTGTGAATTTCCCAGCTTCAATTTATTAAATAAAACTTATTTGGTCCAATTTTACATCAGTTGATCTCAGTTATGACTTGTATGTTAGCATTTCGTTATCCAATAAGCAAAATATAAGCCAAATGATAAAAATGAAAACCAGTACTCCAACCGTCTTAGTTGCGTAATGAAGGGTTAATGGAGATATAATTTGGCTTAGTTGACCTAATTAGGAAAATATGGTATTTTCCTTTTTTTAATCTTATAACTGAAAAATTGCTCTTTTTATTTAATTTATGTATTTGTATCTTCAGGAAGCGAAAGTACTGGATGAAATTCAGAATCTGAGAGATGAAGAGCATAATTTGGAAATGCAAATAGAAGAGAAAAAAACAGAAGCAAACAGGCTACAATCACTCATTGGAAGCGATAAATCTAATTATGCGACTCTTAGGAAGGAGAGAGATGAGCTACAAGACAAGAGAAAGTAAGAAAAAACTTTTAATTTTTTTAAGTTATCTCCTTTTTTTTGTGGTATTTTTGGCCTCCAGTTGTGATAATATGGTCCATTTTAAATTATATTTTGCATATATGCCCCTGTTTATTTGTCTTTATTTGCATATTTATTATTTTGTACTAATGTTTCTATTTTATTATTCAGGAAATTATGGAAGGAAGAAACAGAGCTTGCGAATGAGATTGACCGGCTCAAATCAGAAATTGTTAAGGCCCAAAAGAGTCTTGACCATGCCATGCCTGGCGTTAGTATTTCTTATAATTTTTTTTACTTAAAATGTGTCTTTTTGATATATTAGTTTGTTGTTTAATGTTTAATTAACTGAATTAACTAGGATACAAGAAGAGGGCTGAATTCGGTAAATAGGATAGCACAAAGACGTAGAATGAAGGGCGTATTTGGACCGATTCTGGAGCTCATCGATTGCGAAGAGAAATTCTTCACTTCTGTTGAAGTCACTGCAGGCAACAGGTAATATAATTTATTAATTAATAAATTAGTTTATTTATTCAATTCAGCCTTAAATTTTCGACAATCGTGCAATTAAATCCCAAAAAACCAAGAAAAAAGCAAAAAGATCCCACAAAAGCTGTTATTTAGGGTAATTTGCATATACACTATACCAAATTTCAAAAAAGCCCCTGCATTATTGGAAATTGGAAATTGCAAAAAAAAAAAAAAACTGATTATTGGACCTTTTTTTTCATCAATAATTTTTTTTTTGTAATTTCCAATAATGCAGGCTTCTTACAATTTTGACATAATACAGGGTTTTTTTTTCTTCCAAATTTTCCTTTGTTATATATTTCATTTTTCAGTGCCTAACATATTATTATTTATTCCCATCCACAGTTTATTCCATGTGGTGGTAGATAACGACGACACGTCAACTCAGATAATAAGAGATTTAACGGCGGAAAAAGGAGGCAGAGTGACGTTTATACCCCTGAACAAAGTCAAAGTTCCCGATATAAATTACCCTCAGAGCCCTGATGTCGTACCGCTCTTGAAGAAACTTAAGTTTCGGTCTGAGTACAATCCCGCTTTTAAACAGGTGCACATTTGTTTTGAGTAACCTTTTGATGTGATTTTTCTTTTTTTCTTTTGAATGGTTTCTTTTTTGTTTAGTTATGTAGGGTTAGGGAAAAATTGTTGCTTAGACTGTTAAACATCATAATCTAAAATAATTGATTTGAATACTCGATTGAACTTAATATGATTTACGGAAGTCATAAAGTTTTCTTATCATAATGAAAATTTGATAGCTCATACAAAAATCTTCTCTTGTTAAAAATTTAATATTATAATTATTGTATTTTTATTAGGTGTTTGGAAGAACAGTAATATGCCGTGACTTAGACACTGCCACCAGAGTCGCGAAAACTAATGGACTTGATTGCATCACATTGGAAGGTTCTTTTCATTCTATAATCAATTAAATATACTTATTTTGTTTTGTTATTCATTTATAAATTATTTTCTTCATGGCCACACTTCAAATTTATCCTCAAATTTCCTACTGCATTTCTACTTTAAATTTGCTCATTTTCGCCCTTTGCCATTTTCAAGTAAGCAAGAATTTTTTTATTTAAGTTCAATTTATTTATTTTTATTCTTTTAATTATGAATTTTTGGTTTATCAGGCGATCAAGTAAGCAAGAAAGGAGGCATGACAGGTGGGTACTATGACTACAGACGCTCCAAGCTGAAATTCGTCAAAATCATAAGAGAAAACAAAACATTAATTCAAGAAAAGACTGAACAATTAGAAGAAATCGGAAATGAACTCAAAGATATCCTTCCCACTATTATCGTTCTTCCTTATTATTAATTTCCTAAAATCATATTTTTGTATGTGGATGTGTTTATTTGTTTCTTTGACTTCTTCAAACGGATAGACAGTGAAATTACGAAACTTGTGACGAGGCAACAACAAATGGATGCTGACAAAGATCATGAAAGAACTGAGCTTGAGCAAATCAAGAGCGATATTGCGAATATGATTAAGCAGAAGCTTTCTTATACCAAATCACTTGAAAAAAAGGTTGGCTACTTTTTAGTTATTTTTCCTATATAGTAAACTCTTTTTCATTATATCTCAGTTCATATTTTTTGGAAAATTTTCAAAAAACCCAAAACTTTTCTGAATATTTTAAAGAGACACCTATATTCTTGATTACTTCTTTTGAGGAAAGGTATTTGGTCTAAAAAAATGTTTGATGGATGGAACTTGAAAGGGTAATTTGGGTTCTTTAAAATATTCAGAAAAGTTGGGGGTTTTCTAAAAAATTTCCCTACATTTGTGTCTAAACTCTAAGCTTCAGCTTTGTGAACTATAACATTTTTCTTTTTTTGCAGCAAAAAACACTGACAAACATAAGAAACCAAATAGAGCAAATCAGGGCGGGAATCTCGATGAAGCAGGCCGAAATGGGGACGGATTTGATCGACCAATTGACCCCTGAAGAAAAGCACCTTCTCTCTAGGCTCAACCCTGAAATTACCGAGCTTAAAGAGATGCTTCTTCAGTGCAAAACTCGACGCATTGATGTATGTTAGAAAAATAAATATTGTTTAAATAAATGTTTCATTTTAATGTTTTCTTATGGTCTTATTTGTTGACATGTTGAACCTGTGGTATCAATTGTAAACCATGTGTAAACTTTATTAAGCATGGCTTTACCTGTACGGGTTCCAAAATTAAATAGGGATATATGCACCGTTAGTCCCTGTACTTTAATAGGGTTGCAATTCAGTCCCTGTACTATTGATGTTTAGTCCCTGTACGTTAAAGAATTGTGCACAATTAGTCATTAACTCAGGGATTAGTCATGCATGTTTTCATAAAGTCCAGGGATTTAGCATGTCAAATTAATAGTACATGGACTAAATTGCAATCCAACTCAAGTACAAGACTGACGGTGCATTTATCCCTATTAAATAAATCTCAAAAAACAAGAGAAGTATGCCAAATATTCTCATTTCAATATATACCAAACTAACATTGGGTGTCTAATTTATTTTCTTTCTGTTTTATTCAATTTCATACAGATTGAAACAAGAAAGGAGGAGCTAGAGACCAATCTATCCACGAATCTGGTGAGGCGGCAGCAAGAGCTCGAAGCGATAATCGAAACAGCCGATTCAAAAACGCTTCAACACGAATTGAATTCCAAAAGACAGGAAGTACACGAGTCCAAAAGAACTGTCGATGAGTTGATTTACGAACTCAAACGTGCGTTTTAATATTTAATTTTTGAACAATGAATTGGTTTGCTTTTGTTGTGGATTTGTTTTTTGGTTATTATGAAATGTTTTCTTTTTTGTGCAGAGTGTACGGATGAGATGGATAAACTAGCGAGAAAGACGGAGACTACTAAAAGAAGCAAGGAAAAGCTGAAGGTAACAAAACAAACAAAAAAAAAATTAATAAATAAAATAATAAAAAATTTCCACATTTGTACCTTTTCAAAGCCTCCAAATCTCACAATGCATTAAAAAGATCCTTTTTTGCCTAACAAACTTTCTTCTTCAAGTCACTATACATTATATTTGAGGTTTTGTATGTAATGTACAGCTTGAAGAAATCAGGTTATATTTGGTACTCCCTTGTTTTGCAAGGGCATATATGATATTTGAGATCTTACAGGGGCATGTACGCAATTACTTAATATTTTCTTTTTTATTTATTTTAGGAAGAGGAAATGAAGCTTGAGCAGATAGGCAGAGACGCAGCGAGAGAACTTGAGCAATTAATGGACAATAGAACGGGCCATCTTTCCAAGCAGGAAGATTGCATGAAGAAGATCCGTGACTTAGGCTCTCTGCCTTCTGATGCTTTCGAAACGTAATTATTTTATAATTTTTGAAACTCGGTTAAAAGTTTTTTTTTTCTTCCTTATTTGTGTTTTTTCGTGCTTATTTGGGGATTTCTGAGAAAAAGAGGAATGGAAATGAAAGAGGTAATACAAATGAAGAGCCAAAATCGAAAATCTTGCAAAATTCTCACAAGTTATTTTATTTAGATTTCATGGGTATATATCATTATTGCAATAAGATTATATGATACTTCTCCAATTTATTGTTTCTATAATTAATCTTATAAACCTTATTTTTTAATGTGTATAGGTACAAGAGGAAGAACAAGAAGCAATTGACACAGATGCTTTACAAATGCAATGAGGATTTGAAGAAATTCAGCCATGTGAACAAAAAGGCGCTCGATCAATACGTCAGCTTTCTTGAACAGAGAGAGCAATTGCAAAATCGACGCAAGGAATTAGATGCTGGTGATGAGGTAAAAAAAATAAAATAAAATAAAGAAGTTATAAAATTTGCCCTATATGTCCCCTCAAAATTGTACAATTTACTTTTCGCGCCAATTAATCTTCAAAGTTGTACTTAATCAGGGTTTCATGTCTTAACTTAATTTCAACAAATTTAACCCTAATTTTGTGTTGACGAGATTTAATTCGTAGATAAATGACACCCTAAGTTATTTTAATTACTCGATTAAACTGACCCTAATTCTTTATTTACCCACTTTCAATTTAATTTTGAGGCGTGTAAATGACATCGTAACTTGCTTTAATCACTTTGACCCTTAACCAGGGTTCATGTCTCTATTTAATTTCAACAAATTGAGCCACAATTTCATATCTATTGACAGAAAATTAAGGAGTTAATAGCGGTGTTGGATCAAAGGAAGGACGAGTCGATCGAGCGAACATTCAAAGGAGTTGCGAAGCATTTCAGAGAGGTTTTTAGGGAACTCGTACAGGGCGGTCACGGACACCTCGTCATGATGAAGAAAAAGGTCTGTTTATTTATTTATGTAAAAAGGCATTAATTAATCTTTATTTTTCCTGTAATTAAGTGTATCTTTATATATTTGCATATCTGTAAGTAAGTTAAATCCCTAATAATGTGTCGTTTATACATGACACTTGTTGGAGGCATTTATGGAAACATTTTCAGAGCTTTATTTTTAATTCGTTTTTTTTCTTTGCACGCTCCATGAAAATTGAGTGTATATATATATATATATATATATATATATATATATATGTTTTTTTTTCTTTTTGAAATGTGAGTATTTCTATATTATTTATACATGGCACTCTACAAAAGTGTGATTAGTTTCTTTCCCAAGTTATTCCATGAAAGTAAAATATCCTGTTTTGTTGTATAAATTTATATTTTATAGGACGGTGATGCTGACGATGATAATGATGACGAGGATGGGGCCCACGAGCCGGATCCAGAAGGAAGAATTGAAAAATATATCGGTGTTAAAGTCAAGGTATTACTATTTATATTCCTTCCTCAAAAGTCGTAATAAACCATCAAAATCTCATATTTTGAAAAATGCATCACTGTCAAGTCCAAATATTAATATTTAATATTCTTTACTGGAAAAAAAATCATAATACCCCCTTAAAAATTCACATTACGCACATATATTTTCACCATTTCTCATCCGTCACACTTTTCAATTTACCTCTTATTATTCTACAATCCCCTCAAAAATCATAACAAGCTATTAAAACTCCTTACCAAATCCACTTGTAACATATTACCGTCTTAAACCAAGGTATTATACTATCCCCTCAAAAAATCTTGACAAACCAATCCCATATTTTGAAAAATACATCGGTGTTAAAGTCCACGATACTAATATTTAACATTCTTTCCTCTTTTTACTCTTTATCATTCCCTCAAAATTCATAACAAAGCATTAAAACCCCATCCCGGATCCACTTTTACCTATCACAACTTGAAACCTCACATCTCATCTTCATTACCCCCTCCTTTCTCTCGCCAGGTGTCGTTCACGGGCCGAGGCGAGACCCAGTCGATGAAACAGCTGTCAGGCGGCCAAAAGACGGTGGTGGCCCTAACCCTAATTTTCGCCATCCAGCGATGCGACCCCGCGCCGTTCTACCTCTTTGACGAGATCGACGCGGCTCTCGACCCGCAGTATCGCACAGCTGTCGGCAGTATCCTTTTTGTTGAAATTTTTATCTTTTTAATTATTTCCTTCTTTTAAGCTTGCAGAAAAGGGAAATTTGTGAAAAGGCCCCTATGTTGTTGGAAGTTGGAAAAGAGTCCCTCTGCTTCCAAGGAGATTGCGAAAAGAAACCGTGCTGTTAGTTTAAGACTAACACCGTTAGTTTTGATGTCCTAATTTGTTTCTAAATTATTGACCTTGTACTGATTAATTAACTTCATTAATCCCTTTTGTTCTATCTTCGCCCAATTTAATACAAAAAAAAAAAACAATAATTGAAAATGATTAGAATGAGATTATGATGTGAAAAATGAGATTTAATAAATACGGGAATCAAAAGAATTAAACAATGATTAAAAATGAGATTTGTCATAAAAAATTTAATTCAAGTGGATTAGGATATGGAATCTAACGGTGCTTGTCTTAAATTAATGGTAGGGTTTCTTTTCGCAATTAATAAAGGGTTTCTTTTTGCAATTTCCAATGATGCAGGGGACCTACTTTGCTCATTTTCCTACAAAAAGTTTTAACATTTTTGGTGAATGCTATTTATTTTATATCCAAAATTGTTAAACCCTAACTTGAAGTTTAGATATGATACGCCGGCTTGCTGACATGGCGAATACGCAGTTCATAGCGACAACTTTCAGGCCTGAGTTGGTCAAAGTGTCTGACAAGATTTACGGTGTGACTCATAAAAATAGGGTTAGCCATGTAAATGTGATCTCAAAAGACGAAGCGCTTGATTTCATTGAGCGTGACCAGACTCATAATGCCGAGTAAAATAATGGTTAGTTTTTTTTATATATATTTTTTATATTTTGAGGTTTAATGGGGGGCTTTTTTTTGAATGCTTTGTTAGTTGATTGGATTGTGTTATGTTTTGATGGTTGGTCTTTTTTTAGGTTGGTGACTTGACTGCTAGTTGGTTTTTTGTAAGAAAAGGGCGATCTGACGTGTTAAAAGTTACTTATGTTGTTTTAGTTGTGTTGTATATATAGGTAAGAGAGTAGAAGATTCTAGTCTTATGCATCTTTTGTTATGTTTTTGTTGAATGCAGTCGTTTGTTAACTCGTAGTATGTTATCTGTAGTGTATTTTATATTGGTGGATTTTAAAATAGTTTTCGCTATGTCGTTTATAGTTGTGCAAGTTTAGTTTAGAAGATTTGTGTGATGAATTACTTTGCATGGGTTAATTGATCTATTTTCACAACCACTGATATTCTAAACTATATCCGCTTTTAGCTTTAATGATCCCAAATCATTTTGAACCAATTTGCCCAAGTTAATTAACCTGAAAGTTCTTAAATTGTTTGTGAATTGTGATAGAGGGTTCTACGCAGAAGGCTACCTGTAAGCATAAATGAATTCCTTTAAACCTTTTTTATAAGTTATGAGGTTTAATGGAGAAAGTTTCTATAAATAAGATATTTACATTGTGATGACCACATCATCTATCAGGAACAACCAACTTATTTTTTGATGATGATCACTAGAGAACTATTTAATAGCACGACAATCACATATTGACCTCATTACACATTAAGCAGACAAATTATTCAGAAATATAAAATAAAGATTATATTAAAATCAGAAATCACAATTCAAATCATGTCTTCAACAAATCGAATCACCAAAACTCTTTCCCCTAATATATCTCAGCATACAAATTAATAAACACGATGTTTAAAAATGAAAAAAATAAAATTACTCCACCTTTTATTGAATCTATAAAAAGAAGTTCAAACGGGCTGTGATGGCTGTCTCTACTTGATCCACTCCTTAAGATCACTGGACCTTTTGAAACTATTTGGAGCTACTCAAGTGCCAATAGAGGTGTACACGGCTTGGGTTGGGCGGGTTACGGCTAAAATTATGACCCAACCCAATTATAGCGGGTTTAGTATTTTCAACCCAACCTAACCCATAATATTTTGAAACCCACCCAATGCGACAATATTTTTCCCGGTCGGGTTGATCAGGTTGGCCGGGTTTTGAGCTTTTGATTAGATGAATGTTATGTAACATAAGATGGACCAACTGTAAATTATGATATCTAACATATACAAATCTGCATAAACTAAATCATATTAAAAAAACTAAGCATTTATAATAAAATAAATATATTTTTAATTTTGTGCAATCTAATCATCTCTATCAAGAATATCGTACATAACAGGCTTTTTTTTGTTAAGTTTATAACTAGGAAACAAAATATTATGGAGGTACAAAAGAAAAGAAAATAAATATATTTTAACATTTGCCATATATGATAAAATTTATTTCCAATGTGGAATGACAGATTTGGTATTTGGGCAATTGTTTAATGGTAATTTATTAAAAAATCTTTACTTATATGAATTACGGTCGGTTCAGGTTAACACGGGTTTTCAGTTTCCAACCCAAAAACCAACCCACGACTCCGGTTTTTTCAAAATTTAAACCCAAACACAACCCAATAGCTTTAAAACCCGTAAAAAATGGGTCGGGTCAGATTGGATCGGTCGGGTTAGGCGGGTTTGTAAATTTGTTGTACACCCCCTAAGTGCCAAGGAAGCTTCATCCATAATTCTCTCATCTCAACAAGACTTTTTTAATTATGGTTCTCACCAATGTCCCAAAAGAGAGATTTTTTTCCACGCATTAACAAATCTATAGATTTCACTTTCTATGCTACAAGGCTTTTAATAGATCTTTTGCACACAATTTATGTCATTTGTTATTTAGTTCACATTTTTCTTGCAAAACCATTATCTGTAGAGTAATGATAGGAACACCAAAAATGCCTAGGTGGCAGACATTTCACTCAATTAAAATCCATCTAAATCGATCGCCATACTGCCACCTAAGCATTTGTGTCATTTTATTTATGTTCAACCCATTAGGTTGAAAGACTTTTCTAAATATGTGCTAAATTATGTTTGGCAGGAATTGAACCCATAATCTTTGTCTATACATACAAATGTTTTAACCAACTAAGTTATAAGTCATTTGCAATTTGTGCCAATTTATGGTTGATTTTTGTGCCAATATCATCTTTTTTATTTGTATGGTAAAACTTTTTGTACTATAGAAAAACTAATAATATTACATACTCCTTGGCTTTAGCATATCTGTCTATTTATACATATCCAAACTTGTTAGCCACAATTAAATTTTTTTTGTTAAACCCTGACTTGTGGTTAGATACGACTTGTGGTTAGATACGATACAACGGCTTGCTGACATGGTGAATACACAGTTCATATCAACAACTTTTAGGCCCGAATTGGTCAAACTTTCTAACAAGATTTACAGCATGTCATAAAAATAGGGTCAGCCATGTAAATGTGACCTCAAAAGACGAAGCGCTTGACCAGACTCATAATGCCGAAGGTAGAAAGAGAGGAGAGATGGACCGGTGAGTAAGAGAGAGAAATGGAGAGATATGAATTGTGGTTCTCTCC
Organism: Juncus effusus; assembly: GCA_027726005.1. Classification (NCBI taxonomy): domain Eukaryota; kingdom Viridiplantae; phylum Streptophyta; class Magnoliopsida; order Poales; family Juncaceae; genus Juncus; species Juncus effusus. Next base: position 6,273,719 of record CM050908.1, on the reverse strand, counting down.
AATATCCCAAAAGAGATTTTTTTCCCTCTCATTAACAAATCCATAGATTTCACTTTGTATGCTACATGGTTTTTAATAGATATTGTGCACACAATTTGTGTCATTTGTTAGTTAGTTCACATTTTTCTTGCATGATCATTATTTGTGGAGGAATATGATAGGAACATAAAAAATGCTTAGGTGGCAGACATTTTTTACTCAAGTAAAATCCATCTAAATCGATGGGCATACTACCGTAAGCATTTGTGTCAAATGGTTGATTTTTGTGACAATATCATCTTTTTTATCTTTGTGGTAAAACTTTTTGACGAAACTAATAATATTACGTACACCTTGCTTTTAGCATATCTTTCTATTTATATATATCCAAACTTCTTAAACCCTGACTTGTGGATCGATATGATACAGCGGCTTGCTAACATGGCGAAGGTGCAGTTCATAGCGATGACTCAAGCCCGAGTTGGTCAAAGTGTCTTGAGAAAATTTACGGAGTGGCCCATAGAAATAGGGTCAGACATGTAAATGTGGTCTCAAAAGAGCAAGCTCTTGACTCATTGGGCATGACCAAAATCAATAATGCCAGAGTAAAAAAATGGTTAGTTATCTTTTTTTAAATTTTGAGGTTTTGTGGGGGCTTTTGTGAATGTTTTGTTAGTTTGTTGGGTTGTTATGTTTTGATGGTTGGTCGTTATTTTAGGTTGGTGACTTGACTGCTAGTTGGTTTAATAATCTTGCGTTGTTTAATAATCTTGTATGGAATTGTAAGAGACGATAACTGTTGATCAAGTGCTCAATGGGAGCGTGAACTTTTAAGGACTCCTGCACATTACGGACTCAAGGATCAGATCTGAGTCTTATAAAGTCCTCATTGATCCCGCCCCACACTCTGACAAGGTAAGATGCAGGTGGAATATCTCCGGTGAATTCACCACAAAATCAGCTTATAAAGTCCTGCACTTAGTTCACACCTCTTCAAACGAAAACATCACACTTTGGAAAATTAAATGTCTGGAGAAAGTGAGATTCTTTGAATGGCTACTCCTTCTTGATAGAATTCTAACACAGGAAAATTTTCAAAAAAGAGGGTAGCCAAATCAAAGAGAATATACGTTATGTCGTCAACACGTACTAGAAACCGGAGCACATCTATTTCTTCACTGTGATTTCTCCTCAAGAATTTGGTCTCAAAAGGGAATTGATTCACAAATAGAGGGATCGATAGGAGCTTTGTGGAGAAGAGAAAGAAGCTCTAAAGATAAAGAAATAAGGAATAGATGGGACACAAAGTGGCTAAGTACGTGCTACAACATTTGGAAAGTTCGAAACAACAACATCTTCCAATAGAAAAGACCGCACAGACCAATGGTCCTAACTGACATAGTTCATCAGGCTAAAAAATGGCTCGACCTTTGTTAGGGTTAAGTAGTAGAGGATCATAAAATTGTGTAGAACTATGCTTGAACAATTCCTACCCTTATTTTCTCTCGTTTTCTTTCTTTCTTTCTCTCTTTCATTCTTAGACATCGCATTGTAAATAAACCTCTTTGTAACCTGTTTTAATTTTTAATGAAAATCAGCTAGGCAATCCGTCTCCTGCATCAAAATACTTGTGTTGTTTAAGATGTGTTGTACATGTAGTAGGAGAGTAGAAGATTCTAGTATTATGCATCTTGTTATGTTTGTGTTGAATTTAATTAGTGGTTTGTTAATCTTGGTATGTCAGTGTATTTTATATTGACGGATTTAAAATAGTTCTCATTAGGTCTTTTATAACAGTGCAAATATACTTTAGAAGATTTGTGTGATGAATTAATTTGTATGGCTTCATGTAATTTTTTGGAACCAAACATTAATCCATTTTCACAACCACTGATATTCTAAACTATATCCACTTACAGCTTTCATGATCCCAAATCATTTATAACAAATTTTTGTGAGTTTATTAACCTGAAAAAAGTTATTAAATTGCTTGTGATAGAGGGTTCTTAGTTGATTTCAGTCTTTTTCAAGATTCTCATAATGCCTTTCCTGAATTTTTAAAAAATGCAAAAAGATTGTTTTGTGCATATCAATCTTATTTATTAGGATTTTATTAGGATTTGTTCGTCTTACGCGAACGTAAATTTAACATGATCACTTAGCTACATAAGGCAACCTGTAAGCATAGATGAAACTTCAAATTTTCTCCATCAAACCTCTTTTATACAAAAAATTTCATACATAAGATCTTTCCCAGAGCAACCTAACACAAGTTAGTTTCATCTACCAGGAAGAAAAAAATTATTTTTGATGAAGATCACCTAGAGAACTCTTTAATAGGACGACAATCACATATTGATAACATTTACCCATTAAGCAAACAAATTATTCAGAAATATAAAATAAAAAAATATTAAAATAAGAAATCACAATTCAAATTATGTTTCAACAAATCAAATCACTAACACTCTTTCCCTTATTAAGTCTAATCACACAAATTAGTACATATCATGTTCAGAAAAAAAAGGATAAAAATACACTCATCCATTGAAGCTCATATAAAAAAGATGAATTTCAAACGATACGTAAGAGCGGTCTCTACTTGATCCAATTTTTATCTTCACTGGACCTTTGGAAACTATTTAGAGCTCCTCAAGACCTAAGGAAGCTACATTCATAATTCTCTCATCCAAATAAGACAACTTTAATTGTGGTTTTCTCCAAGGGACCTGATACTACGCGACGGGTCCTATAAAAACTTTATAAACTAAAAACAAACAATATATAAAAATTCTTTTTTAAAAAACAGTATATACGTTAAAAAATGAAAATAATACATAGAAAACAAAAACAATATGTATATAAAAATTCATTTTTTTAGAGGCCATAAAACAGTATATACGTGAAAAACGAAAACAGTATATAGAAAACAAAAAACATATAGAAATGCGGAAGAAACAATATATAAATAAAATGGCGCTACAGGACCCCGTTGTGATTTTCAATTTCCCTTTCTCCGATGTCCCAGAAAGAAATCTTTTTTTCCTCTCATTAACAAATCTATAGGTTTCACTTTGTGCATACAATGTTTTTAATAGATCTTTGCACAAAATTTGTGTCAATTTGTTAGTTAGTTCACATATTTCTTGTGTAACCATTATCTGTAGAGTAATGATACGAACACAAAAAATGCTTAGGTGGCACTTGGCAGACATTTTAGTCAATTAAAATCCATCTAAATCAATGGACCATACTACCACCTAAGCATTTGTGTCAATTTTATGGTTGATTTCTTTTTCCAATATCATTTTATTTATATGTATGGTACAGTAGTTTGGCTAGTAGGATTTCATTTTTTCCTTATGTAATTGAGAATTACCAGACTCATAATGCCGAGTAAAAAAATGGTTTATATATTTTTAAAATTTTGAGATTTTCTGGGAGCTTTTGTGAATGTTTTGCTACTTGATTGAGTTGTTTTGTTATGTTTTGATGGTTGGTCGTTTTTGAGGTTGGACATTTGACTGCTAGTTGATTTTTTTTGTATGGAAAGGGCTATCTGACGTGTTAAAATCACTTTGTTGTTTAAGATGTATTGTAAATATAGGTAGGAGAGTAGAAGATTCTAGTACTATGCAACTTTTGTTATGTTTGTGTTGTGTTGAATTCAGTGGTTTTTTAATCTTAATATGTGATTGTATCTTTGATTGGTGGATTTAAAATAGTTATTCATTTGGCTCTTTATTTTTTTTTGGACTGAAATGAGTTCATTAGGCTCTTTATAACTGTGCAAGTTCTTAAACTGCTTGTGATTGGAGAAGGCAACCTGTAAGCATAAATGAAACTTCAATTTTTTTTCCCATTAAACCTCTTTTATAAATTATGAGGTTTAATGGAGAAAATTAGTTTCTCATACATAAGATATTATAGTGCGATGAACACAAATTAGTTTCATCTATCAGGAACAAACATATTATTTTTGAGGATCACTAGAGATCTCTTTAATAGCATGACAATCACATATTGACCTTATTTACCCATTAAGCAAATAAATTATTCAGTAATATAAAATAAAAAACATATTAAAATTTAAAATTAGAAATCACAATTCAAAACATGTTTTCAACAAATCATATCACTAAATATTTTCCCCTATTAAATCTAATCACACAAATTAAGACATACCATGTTCAAACAATGAAAATGATAAAAAATACTCCTTCACCAATCTCTACTTGATCCAACCAGTGTTTTCACTTGATTTTCGTAACTATTTGGACCTCAAGTGTGCCGGATCTTCATCCATAATTCTCTCATCACAAGAACACTACTTTAATTGTGGTTCTCTCCAATATCCCAAAAGAGATTTTTTTTCCTCTCATTAACAAATCCATAGATTTCACTTTGTATGCTACATGGTTTTTAATAGATCTTGTGCACACAATTTGTGTCATTTGTTAGTTCACATTTTTCTTGCATGATCATTATTTGTGGAGGAATTTGATAGGAACACAAAAAATGCTTACGTGGCAGACATTTTTTACTCAAGTAAAATCCATCTAAATCAACGGGCCATACTGCCACCAAGGTATTTGTGTCAATTTTTTGGTTGATTTTTTGCCAATATATCATTTGTTCATCTGTATGGGTAATTTAGTCTAGTTGGAATGACTTCATTTTTTTTTATTTCATTGAGCATGGCCAGACTCACAATGGCAGTTGGTATATTTTTTATATTTTGATTTTTGGGTTTTATGGGGCAAGATATATTTTCACAACCAGAATATTCTAAAATGTATCTACCAAAAATTTAGGTTATCCAATTGATTTATCAAGTTCTGTGAGAAACTTACAAAGAAATTACGTCTTGAATGATATATATAGGAGCAAAATAATGACTCCTGAATTTTTCAACAATATAGATAAATCTGATAAGCTGCAGAGTGCAGAAGGCAACCTATAAGTAAACTTAAAATTTTCTCCACTAAACCTCAAATTTTTTTTTTTTTTTAAGCTTCAGAAGGCGGTAGCCTTTTGAGATACCATTAAATAATTAAAATCAAGAGTACAAAAATATTTACAATCAATTTGAAAAGAAAGAAAGCAACAACCACTTTAATGCATATCAGAAATCTAATACATGCTAATGATAGGTTAGTTGCTATCCTGTTGGCTAAGACTGTCTCCTAAAGTTGAGACCAAGCAGTAGCGTCTTGCGTTGCCATGTGGATGGCTGCTGTTGGCGTTGGTGATTTGTCGTTGAAGATTTTTCCGTTGCGGAGCCTCCATATTGCCCAGCAAGTAGCCAACCACTTAGAGTCCCATTTTTCTTGTGCTCTTTCAAAAGGCCCAATCTCGTATCCAACCATAATTGAAGAGCAGAAGAGTGAGGGTTGGTGTTGAGTCCAAGTCGCTGCCATATAGAAGAGGTGAATGGGTAGAGAAGGAACAAATGATCAATGCATTCAATCTCATCTTGCGAGCATAGGATACAAGAAGGAATGTGAGGCCAGCCCCTTTTTATCAAGTTTTGTTGTGTAAGAAGTTTGTTATGAGCAAGAAGCCACGCAAAGAAACGCACTTTAAGGGGACTTTTTATTTTCCATAGTGAACGGGACCAAGAGAAGTTTGTATGAGAGATATGTAGGGTTGAGTATAGTGATTTAGAACTATAAATCCCATTGGGTGACCATCGCCAAATTGTTTGATCATTGTTCAAAGAGAGAGAGACGGATTGGATAATAGCTTGAAGTTGGAAGGCCTGTTGGGCAAGAGAAGAGTTGTTGGAATTTATGTATCTTTGTAGTTGTAGTCCTTGAGTGACCACTTGAGATACTGTAATTGACCCTGTTCCAATTCTCTATGTAAATCCGGCATGATGAATTTGAGGCGCATCTCATCAAGCCAAATATCGTCCCAAAAATCTGTATTTATACCATTGTTGACCTTGGAGGCTATGGAATATTTGAAGAGCTGAATTAGGGATGCTAGATCCTTAATGAAGAAGGAAGACTTTTGGTTATTTGTAATTTCTGTAGTTAGCCAAGGTACTCCATAGAGTTTAAGAAATATTGTGGACCATTCTCTTTGTGGTTCTTTTCTTAATATCCAGAGCCATTTAGAGAGAAGAGCGACGTTTTGTTTCCTCAAGTTCAAGATACCAAGCCCACCCTTGTCTTTTGGCATCGTGACTTTCTCCCATGCCATTAAACAATGGCCTCCTAGACACTTTTTGTCTCCCCGCCATAGGAAAGCCCTCATGAGTTGATTCACCTTGTTAATGAACCATTGAAGTAGAAGAAAAACTTGTATGCGATATAGGATGAGGGGCATCACCACAGCATTTATTAAAGTTAATCTTCCGGCAGTATAGAGTGTACGACATTTCCAACCAGCCAATCTGGCTTGTACCTTTTCTAGTAGGGGGAGAAATAAAATTTTCTTGGGTTTTTTGAAGGAGAATGGTAAGCCTAGATAGCTAATAGGAAGTTCGGACAGAGGGCAGTTTACGAGATTTGCTATTGTTGTCTTGTATGAGGGATGAATTGCAATGGGCACACAGCTACTCTTCAATCTGTTTACATTGAGTCCAGAGATGGATGCAAATAGATCCAGTAGCATCATCATCATTTTAATATTTTTAGGATTTGCCTCCATTACAATTACCGTATCATCGGCAAACTGAAATAAGCTTGGAGCAAAGAACTCATGTTCTTGAAAGAGGGGTAAAGCACGTTGAACTAATGATTGCATTACATCCACGGCCAAATCAAAAAGAAGAGGTGATAAGGGATCTCCCTGGCGGAGACCTCTTCGATGAAAGAATTTTTGATCTTCATGTCCATTTACCCTAAGGAAAGAGGATGATGAAATGAATAGTTGCTTGATCTAGTCCAACCATAGATCCGGAAAGCCTCTTTTCCGCAAGACGGTATCAATGAATTCTCAGGAAACGGAATCAAAAGCTTTTTTAAAGTCAATCTTAAGCATGATAGATGGAATTTTTTTTTATGCGCCATAGAGACGAGTTCTCTAGAAGATATAAATAGCTCCGTAATGGATCTATTTTTGAAGAAATCCGCTTGCCTTGGATGAATAGGTCTGCAAAAGAGTCGAGTTTTGATAAATTATACACCCAAGCTCTTCTTTTCCAAGATGAAGTTGTTTTTTTTCTTATTTGCAAAAACAAATATTATTTTTAGTTTGCAAAATTAGTATTTTTGGTATCCCCATTGGCAGTAATTATTCTATTTTCGTTAATGGGACTTGGAATTGTCAATCTCATTGGTGGCACCTCCTTTTTCATTTTACTATGAGAATCAAGTACGCAAAAAATTTGGCCGTCAATTCAATGGAATTGACGATTCTAGATTTCGTCATCCCCATTGACGAAAACGATAGTTTATAAACTCAGAAATTGACCTTACTTCTGCAAATAAAAAACAATTCATTCTAAAACAGAACTCCTCAATTCTCGACGTGAGCTAGTTGTAACCAGTGTTTGAAATGTCGAACGTCGGACCGTGTTGTAAATCTAACCGACTAGTTATATAGTGACTAATCGGAACAATATCGATCAACGTCGGATTTGACTTTCAGACATTTCCCCCCCGAATACTACACTACAAGACTAGACCTACAAGTAATCAATAATTTTTTTTAACTTTAAAAATCCAACAACAATAAAACATAAACATAAAAATAAAAATAATTATAATTCAAATAAGTTCAATCAAAACATACATACCATTATTCAAAATTCAAATAACATACAACAAATATAGTCAAGCAAAAAAAATATTTCTATGATATCATCGCAAGGTCGAGTCAAAATCGGTCGAACGTCGGCCAAAGTCAGTAAAAGTCGTGTTCAACGACTTTTGCAATCGACATGATCTAATCGGGACTATGAGAAACCGACATCCGACTAATCGGCGACTTATTGCGACATTTAAAATACTGGTTGTAACATGTGAGTGTTACATATATATAAATAGGGGGACGCATGGACGGAACCAAGAATTAATATAAAGGGGGGCCGAACCATATGCAGAATCGCCAAAAGAAATATATAATTACTGATTAAAAGCAAGTTTTTTTTTTCTTTTAAGTACAAGTTAATATAGTAATTTAATCTAATAAATTTGATAGAATAATAACTACTATTTTCTATGAGATCGTTATAATAAATAAGAAATAATGGTGATTGGATAGGAATATGCTAGAAAAATATAGTATTGATATTTTTAAACTAATATGATAAATGCATTATAAATCATAAGTATAAAATCAATAAATATTAGATTTTAAACTTTTTTAGAATAAAGTATTTTTTTCACATAACTAAAAGATGAGGCTTTTTGTAATTTTGCGATCTTTATAGGATGCAACTAATGATAGAAAATCTTCTCAATTTAATAGATCATAAAAAAGAAAATTATATATATAACTAAAACATTTTTTTCACATAACTAAAACATTTGTTGACAAGTAACCTTGTTTTAGATTCAAACTCAACTACACAATTTGTAAATGAAATAATTTTGGCTCTTACGTGGCCTTATAACGTGGTTGAAATTACGTGGAGCAATATTTGTATAGTCTATAGTTCGTATGTTCTTTAACTTACCATGGAGAATCAACATATACTATTTTGTAGTTTGAAGACCATAACTTTTGACAGGCTATACCTCATCTTTTCTATGACAAGCTTTTAGGTTTTACTGATATAACCTTATTGTTTTTATTATTTAACAATAACTTCAATCTATTACATACAAGAAGGACTGAATAAATTTTTGAAGGACCAAACTAAAATCCTCAAGGACTACTGGACTAGTATTGAAATTTCAAATTTATAAGGGGGCTAAGGCCCCTGCTTGCCCCCACTTAATTCCGTTTATTAATTTAAAAGCTGACATATGGATAGCGATTTGAAAGAAAAAAAAATTAGTTGGAACATGATATTAACATTTAACTGATAAATGTATCCTCAACAAATTTTAAATTTAGAAGTAATCCCATATTTTTTAATATTTCTTTTCTATCGATATGATTACCTTTACCTTTGACATAACTTTGTTTGTTGCCAGCCCAATCAGGGCTTGTAAATCTTTTGTAAATGAATCAAATACATTTCTACTTTTATCAATCTTAATATCTTATTTAAAAACTAATGGTTCGCAAATAATCGTATAGCCTCATAGCAAGTATTTGGTTGAGATATTATGATATTCAAATTTCATATGCATTAAGTTGAGTTTTTCGTTTAATTTCTTTTCAAATGATTCTTCTTGCCATCCTAAAGGTGACTTTACTGGCGCTCCACTGACCATAGTGACACTTTTAGCTTTTTCGGATGCCTTCTCCGTTACGAAGAAAATAGAGATGCTGTATAATTAACCCCAATTTTTTATTTTTCATCTACTTTTGAGATTCCTCAAAAGACCACATCATCATTTTTATCTCGATCATTCGATCAATTTTTTTGTTGAATCTTAGCCATTTATTTTCTCAAATTTATTAATATTTTATAGCAACATTTATGTGGTTATTAAAATATAAGCATATGATTGGTTAAATTGGTATTTTGTGTTTTATATCCGATTTAGTGAGAACCGATGTGAGTTTGTTTGTGACCATCAGATCTTAACCAGATAGTTTCAATGAATCATGGTGCAAAGTTTATGTTCAATTATTAATACAAATAGTTAATGAAGAGTTCACACATTAAAATATGAATAATTTTTCTTTTCTTGTTAAAAAAAATTATAATTCTTAATGAAATATTTTAATGCTTCCAATTTGTTTCCAATTTGTTTTTGAATATGTTAAAATCATCAAATATAAATTTGCTGAAATTTTCTTTTTATTTTAAATTTCATATTTTTATGCTTCCAATTTGTTTTTGTTGCTAAAATATGTGAATAAAAACTATATAAAAGAAAATGTACAAAAATAATATGCTCATTAACTTATACATTATACCTTACTTTTATTTCTCTTTAAGCATTCTCAAAATACATATTGTCAATTTTATCTTGGCCGTTTGATCAATTTTTTTTTGAAATCTTAGTTTTTCATTTAAATTATTACCACAATATCACATGTACCAATAGTTAATAAAAAAATTTACTCATTAAAATATGAATAATTTTTCTTTTTTCTTTAAAAAATTATAATTCTTAATGAAATATTTTAAATCATCAAATATAAATTTATTGGAATTTTCTCTTTATTTTGAGTTCCGTATTGTTATGGTTACAATTTTTTTCTTGCTAAAATATGTGAATAAAGACTATATAAATGAAGATATACAAAAATGATATGCTCATTAAATTATATCTTATACATTATTTTTCATCTCTCTTTGAGCATTCTCAAGAGATCTATTGTCAATTCTATCTCGGCCGTTATATCAATTTTTTTTTAAAATCTTAGCTTTTCATTTATATTATTACCACAATATCACATAAAGACATATTGTTATAATTCCAATATCATTTTTTCTTGATGAAATATGTGAATATAGACTATATAAAAAAACATGTAATAAAATGATAAAATCATTTACTCTTATCATATTCTTTTACCACTATTTGAAAATTCTCAAGAGAACCATTATCAATTTTCTCTCGGCCGTCGAATCAAAAAATTTATCAAATCTTAGCTTTTAATTTAAATTATTATTATAATATCGCATGATTAGTTAGATTAATGTTCAGTATTATATCTCCGTTATGTGAGAACCATCATTTCAAACAAAATTTCACAATATTGAAAACTATATTATATTACTTGGTGTATTATGGGTTTTATAATAACATATATGTGATCCATAATATTATAACATCTAAAAAAAAAATAGCGGTGATAACTTTTTGAAGAAAATGAGTAATTTTATATTTTCCTATGTAATATACATATTTTTCTCATATATGTAATATTAAATATATTAATTTTTTTTACGTTAATATTCAATAATTTAATCTTATATAGTTTCAACTGAAATCTTCAAAATAAATTATCTTGCATTTTATTTTTTATGATCTCATTCATCAAAGCCTGATTAATACTTAATTTATTTTTCTAATATAATATGTCAAGACATAATGAAATAAGAAAATCAAAGACAAAATTTTTGAATTCTCATATATTATTTATATACTATGAATTCACAAACTTTAATTTTGAATTTTCATAATTAGAAGTTATATATTATTATATTGAAATAACTATTAAATTGAAATACTCGCCGCAAAACACGAGCATTATCCTAGCTAGTTATCTTTACCTTTGACATAACTTTGTTCGTTGCCACTTGCCAGCCTAATCCGCACTTGTAAATCTTTTGTAAATGAATCAAATACGCTTCTACTTTTATTAATCTTAATATCTTATTTAAAAACTAATGGTTCGCAAATAATCGTATAGCCTCATAGCAGGTATTTGGTTGAGGTATTATGATATTCAAATTTCATATGCATCATCTGAAGTTGAGTTTTTCGTTTTATATCTTTTCAAATGATTCTTCTTGCCATCGTAAAGGTGACTTTACTAGCGCTCCACCGACCATAGTGACACTTTTAGTTTTTTCGGATACCTTCTCCATCACGGGCATGTTTGATTTGAGGTATTTCAAGTATGATGTATATCTCAAATGCATCATCATGATTATACATGATTTTGAGGATACATGTTGGTTGTTTGATTTGGTGTACTTTAAATAATGTAAAGAAAGAATTCATTGTTTGATTTTTTATTTAATCCGGGATTTTAATTTTGATTCAAGTTAATTGTTTGATAATAGTAGAGTATATACATAAAATAGTGTACCAATATTTCAAAATTATTTTGTGCAGTTAAATATTTTAAATATTTTTTTATTTTAATGCAATATTTTATTAATTAATATTTTATTTTATTTATTTTATTTTATTTTAATTTAATGTTTTTTATGTTAAATTATTTAATATTTTATTTTATATAATTTGTTTTATTTTAATTTAATGTTTGTTTTATGTTAAATTATTTAATATTTAATTTAATTAATATTTAATTTTATATAATTTATTTTATTTTAATTTAATGTTTTTATCTTAAATTATTTAATATTTAATTAATATTTTATTTTATATAATTTATTTTATATAATTTATTTTATTTTAATTTATGTTTTTTATGTTAAATTATTTAATATTTAGTTTTATATAATTTATTTTATTTTAATTTAATGTTCTTATGTTAAATTATTTAATATTTAATTTAATTAATATTTAATTTTATATATTTAATTTTAATTTAATTTAATGTTTTTTATGTTAAATTATTTAATATTTAATTTAATTAGTATTTTATTTTATTTTAATTTAATGTTTTTATGTTAAATTATTTGATATTTAATTTAATTAATATTTAATTTATCTAATTTAATTTATTTTAATTTAATATTTTTTATTTTAAATTATTTAATATTTATTTTATTAATATTTGAAATTGTATTATTTTTTTTAAATTTGTTTAATATTAATTTTAATTTAATTTCTTTAATATTTTTTTATTAATTTATTTAATATATTTTAATTTAATTAATTTAATATTTTTAATTTGATATTTTTTATTAATTTAATTAATAATTGATACTTAAAAAATAATTAAATTTGAATCAGAGAGATACTGCATTTTGGTTTGAGCGTTATCCCGCATTTTGTGATGTATTACAAAATACTTCAAACCTATACCAATATACTTCACTAGATATTACCTCGCTCCGCTTCGGAATGATAAATCAATTTTTTCAATAAAATACACTACGATAGTAAAATGTATATTTTTAGTTTGTATAAAAAATTTATGTTTGAAGTGGGTTTGTTACTAGAAAATGTCCTATTAGAAAAGATGTTACAAATAGATACTCATTATAAGCACAAATTTGTACTAAACTTCTAATATAACTCAATAGGAAATGGTCTATAAATATAAAAAACAGTTGTTTATTTATAATACTTTCGATATATCATAAGTTAAATTAGTTTGGACATGTATTATATACTCATGTCTTAGTCTATATGGGGTTTAAAAGTTTTTATTATTTAGCTAATATTTATTTGTGAAATACTATTGGAAAGTCGAACTTATAATTCTAATTATAGAAGGGTAATATTACTAATTACATTTTTAAGTTTGAAAAAAAAATATTTTCACTTTTTAATGTGAAAATAATGTTTCAAGTTTTTTGAAGGGTATATATGAAAATGTTCAAAGAGAAGGGAATAGCCGCCGGGAAAGAATCTTTTTATCAAGAGAGAGTAATCAAAGTTGAACTATGGGAGATCTCCATTTCTCTAAGTTATATACTCTATTGATAGATGATTATATGTTACACTTACAATAGTTGTAATCATGTAATGGGTCATGAAACAATCACATATTGGTTCACTACAGAATCGTTTGCAAATTTTCTTAATCCGAAGGAGGTCTTGTACATATGAATCAACACAGATACTTTATGCACGGAAGGGGTTCATGTGAACCGTGCCTTTGATAAATTTGGAGTATGGTGAAACAGGTGTAATTTAAAATCAAAAAAATATCAGCGTCTGAAAAATGATTAAAAGAAAGCGGCCATACGCGACTCGAACGCTGGTCACTAAGAATATGCGTGCAGCTCCAAACCGACTGGACCGAACAACTTTTGTTTATAATAATGGAGCTATTATAATTTAAATAGTCCTGTTGCATGGAACACTGTGTCCGAAACAGAGTTCATCCGGGCTCCGGTCTGATGAAATTAATATCCCACCACGCTCTAAGATAGAACTCTTTATATAATGATAAATAAACTTAGGTGTTAAGATGAGAGTGAACTTGAATTTACTTATAATAATAAAATATGATATAAATCAAATAAAAAATTTTGTTCCAAATATTTCATTTTACTTTACAATCCTCTAAAATACACCAAATAAAACATGCCCTACGAAGGAAATGGAGATGCTGTATAATCAGTAAGGTACCTACAATATCTAAATCCTGATCATGTGGTTCAGGTCTTCAAGACTAATTATGCTGTCTTAAGTACTCTTTTGACATGAATTGGCTATTTAATCCTCTAAATAAACTTCATACTAAATAATAACAAATTCAATTGTATATCCTGATATCCACTATGAGAACCCTTGATTGTTTGTAAAATCATGTTAGGTCTGTCCAGTGCATTCCCAATTGTCTTAAATGGAGAGTATCTTCTAACTTAGACTAGGACAATCCTCGCGCTTCGCGGCGAATATTTTAATTTTAATAGTTATTTCAATCTAAAAATGTATAACTTGTAATTATAAAAATTCAAAATTAAAGTTTATAAATCCATAATACATAAATAATACATGAGAATTAAAAATTGTTATCTTTGATTTTTTTTATGTCATTATCTCTTGAAATATTATATTAGAAAAATAAATTAAGTATTAATCATGCTTAGATGAATGAGATCAGAAAAAATAAAATACAAGATAATTTATTTCGAAGATTTTAGTTTAGAAAATTTTAGTTGAAACTACATAAGATTAAATTATATATGATTAACTTTGAAAAAGGTAAAAATAATAATTATATTTAATATTATATATATGAGAAAAATATGTATACTATATAGGAAAATGTAATATTACTCATTTTCTTCAAAAAATTATCACCGTTATTTCTCTTATTTTTTTTTTAGATGTTAAAATGGTATGGATTACACATATGTTATTAAGAAATCCGTAGTACATCAAATAATATAATACAGTTTTTAATATTTTAAAATTTTGTTTGAGATGATAGTTCTCACATAAGGGAGATATAACACTGAATATTAATCTAACTAATCATGTTATATTATGATAATAATTAAAATTAAAAGCTAAAATTTGATAATTTTTTTGATTCGACGGGTGAGAGAAAATTGATAATAGTTTTTTTGAGAATTTTCAAAGAGGGGTAAAAGAATATAATAAGTGTAAATGAGCTTATCATTTTATTACATGTTCTTTTATATAGTATATATTCACATATGTTATCAAGAAAAACTGAACAACATGTCTTTATGTGATATTGTGCATATAATTAAAATGAAAAGCTAAGATTTAAAAAAAGCCAACTGCCGAGATAAAATTGACAACAAGTTTCTTGAGAATACTCAAAGAGAGATGGAAAATAAGGTATAAGGTATAAGTTAATGAGTATATAATTTTTGTACATATTCTTTTATATAGTCTATATTCACATACTTTAGCAAGAAAAAAAAACTGGAACCATAACAATATGGAACTCAAAATAAAGAAAAAATTACAACAAATTTATATTTGATGATTGTAATATTAGAAATAAAATATTTCATAAAGAATTATAATTTTTTAAAGAAGAAAAAGAAAAATTATTTATATTTTAATGAGTGAACTCTTCATTAACTATTGATATTAATTGTTGAACATAACTTTGCACCATGATTCATTGAAACCATCTGATTAAGATCTGATGGTCACAAACAAACTCACAACGGTTCTCATTAAATCGGGTATGAAACACAAAACACCAATTCAACCAATCATATGCTTATGTTTTAATAACTCCATAAATATTGTCATAAAATATCAATAAATTTGAGAAAATGAATGGCTAAGATTCGATAAAAAAATTGATCGAACGGTCAAGATAAAAGTGATGATGTGGCCTTTTGAGGAGGCTCAAAAGTAGGTGAAAAATAAGGGGTTGGGGTTAATTATTTTGTGCTGACATGAAGACCCGAAGTCTTCTACTTTTCCCCCACTAGGCCACTCTCTCTCTCTAGATTCTCTCTCTCTCATAAAACAAGGCTTTTGTTTTCACAGGACAAGTTACAACAAACAACAGGCATTGTTTTATGCTGAAGACCAAACCTTCTCTCTCTCACATGGATTTTTCTTTCATTGGAGAAGCTATAGCAACATGCCTTGTTTTATGCTGATCTGAAGACCCCCGCCCCCAACAACCTACTACTTTTCCCGGTCTCTCTCTCTCTCTCTCTCTGTGTTTACTATGGCTTTGGCTTTTATTGGAGAAGCTGCAGCAGCAGGCATCATCGGCAGACTAACAGAGGCTGCTTACACGACTGTGCAAGAAAACCTGTTGCCAGCTGGTGATGTGGAAGCAGAGCGGGAAAGACTTCAGTACGCCCTTCCCCAAATTAAAGCTGTCTTGTCTGCTGCCGAGAGCGCCGAGATCAGAGACCAAGACAACACCCTGACTACATGGATGTGGCAATTCAGAGATGCTATTGAATTTGCAGATGATGTGCTCGATGAAATGGCTTACTATGAGCTCAAGAAGAAAATCCAAAAACAGAACGAAAAGGTGGGTGCCTCTGCCTATAGCTTAAAGAGAAAATTTATTGAATTTGTTGGCGGCAAGTTCAGGACCGATGATCACGGTATCTTGAGGAAGTTAGCAATGGCCGTCAAGGGGTTAGATAAGGTCGCGTCCAGTATGCGTAATTTCCCAGACCTTCAAAGAGGGTCGGCAACGTTTCTAGGTAAAACCTCTGAGGACAAAAATCTCAGAAATGATCGTGAGACAGGCTCTATGAAAACTGAAGGTGTGGTAATTGGTAGAGAAAAGGAGAGGGATTCGATAGTTGAATGGTTGACTGCTAATGATCCTTCTAGTGGTGATGTTACTCTCTCTGCCTTTACTATTTATGGTATTGGCGGATTGGGGAAGACCACTCTGGCGCAACTAATTTCTAATGATGGAAGGATTAGACAATTTTTCGATCCAATTATTTGGGTTTACGTGTCTGACCAGTTTGATGCGGTCACAATACTCGGAAAGATCATTGAATTCTTGTCAGAAGAGAGCCCTAAGGTCAGCTCTCTAACTTCCCTTCAAGATATTCTCAAGGAAAAATTAAGGTCAAAGAGATTTCTTTTGGTACTAGACGATGTCTGGAATGATGAAAATAGATCCCAGTGGGAGAAAGTGGTAGCTCCCTTGAAATTCGGATACGGGAAAATTTTAATGACAACTAGAATGGAAGCAGTGGCGAATATGGCAGCCAAGGTAATTGAAGGAAAAATGGGTCACCTCAAATTGGGCGGTCTTGAAGAGGAAGAATTCTTTATGCTTTTCAAAAAGTATGCATTTGATGGCCTGGACCCTGATGAATTTGGAAATTTAATTCCAATCGGAAAACAAATTACGAAAAAGCTCGGAGGATGCCCATTAGCAGCAAAAATCATGGGAGGGGTGTTAAACTATTCTATGGAATTCGATTACTGGAACAAAGTCTTAAAAGAAGATGTACCCAATTTTCATGATGCTAAGGATGGCATAATGATTGTTTTAAGGCTTAGTTATTGTCATTTACCTACATATCTACAACTTTGTTTTAGGTATTGTAGCATATTTCCTAAAGATTATAAATTTAAGAAGGATGAATTAATCAAGATGTGGATGGGGTCGGGGTTGATTGAGCCTACCATTGAGAGACAAATACCCGAAGATGTTGGGAGGGAGTATTTCAACCGACTGGTACGAAAATCATTCTTCGATTTGAATTCGGAAAATTTTTATGTTATGCATGACTTGTTGCATGATTTAGCGCAATCTGTTTCACAAGGTGAATGTTTACGAATTGAAAAAAGTTCGTCCGATATCCCACGAACAATTCGGCATTTGAGTTTCAATATGGAAAGCCTTCTCTCTGTTAGAGAAATCTCACATCTAAACAACTTGCGTACTCTCTTTATAACATTTAGTGGTTATAATTCGAATTCTAATGATGATAGAAATTTTTTTAGTGAGGGTCTAAAAGGGTTTAAATCCTTGCGCTTGTTGAGGGTGATAGTAATATGGGAAGACTTGGTCCAGTTGCCTGACACAGTTGGTGAGTTAATACACCTTCGTTATTTGTCTCATGAGTTTCCGTTTCAATACACTATAGGGTTCCTGTCTTGGTTTCCTGAATCAGTATACAAGCTTTACCATCTTGAACTAATTAAGTTCTTTACACACTACATAACCAACATAAAGAAACTTGAAATAAATGATATGCATTACTTAATTAAATTGCGGCACGTAGAAGTGAGCGTGATGTCCATAATCCGTTGCCCGATTCGCTTTATTGGTAAGCTAACTTTTCTCCAAGAGCTAAAATCATTTTGTATTGAACCGAAAAACGGTCACATGATAAGTGAGCTTAGAGATCTTCGAAGCCTTCGCAAACTAGTTATATATAATCTCAATCATGTAAGTAATCCTGTAGAGGCACTCGAAGCTAAGTTAAATGAGAAAGAAAATCTTAATAATCTATCCTTGATTTGGTCACAAGATAATTGTGATTCGCCAGGAGTAGACGAGCAACTCGTCGATAACCTCCAACCACATATTTATCTTCAGAAGCTTTCAATTAACAGATATGGTGGTATGAGATGCCCCATTTGGACGACTCATCTCTTTTTGGAGAACTTGATATTTCTTGAACTATCTAGTTGTTTTCTTTTGGCAAGCTTACCGGAACTGGGAAAGTTCACTTTGCTTAAGCATCTCAGATTGACTGCAATTCCTCGTGTAAAAAAGATCGACCAAACATTCTATGGAAATGGAATCGAATGTGCTTTTCCAGTACTGCAGGAGTTAACACTTCATGAAATGGATGAATTAGAATATTGGGAAGAACTACAAGGCATTGCCCTCTTTCCACGGCTGGAAATTTTATCTATTTACGGTTGCCCTAAATTGAGGAGATTACCAAGTCTTTCTCCCAGTCTTAAGAAGCTTCACATTCGCAAGGTTGGGTTAGAAGTTCTGCCTAAAATATATCGAAGGTACAACAATGGCCTAATTTTTTCATCATGTCTCTCTTCTCTAAACGTGTCAGGTTGCCCAAATCTAACTTCCTTGGTTGAATGCTTATTGCAACAACAAGAATGCTTGCAAGCTCTTACTGTATTGTATATTAGTGAATGTAAGGGGCTTATGTATTTTCCGTCAAGGGGTTTTATAGATTTTACCTCCCTAGAAGATGTAACTATTGGTGAATGTCCATTATTGGTGAGTGATACCCATACCCAAGAGAATCTACTCCCATCTTCCCTTCAAGAGCTATCTTTGGGGCATAATGGCCTTGATATCCCACTGCTCGGGTCAATACAAAACTGTACCGCATTAACCATGCTGAAGCTACATGGTTGCCCATCCATATCATCTCTGCCACCATTTGAGAATCTCATGACACTGACAGCTCTTCGGAGTTTGAGTATTTGTTATTGCCCAGAGGTGTCATCACTAAACGGATTGGAGGCGCTAACATCTCTAAGAAACTTGACAATCGGTTATTGCGACAAACTTACAACCATGTCATTGTCACAACCTCCATTGGTAGCAAATGCCAACGACTCCAATCATTTGCAGCTCAACGAGCTTATTATCGACCTTGCATCACTTCTGCTTTTGGAGCCATTGAGAACCCTAAGATTAACAAAAAACTTGGAAATAACTGATGCCTCCGGTCTGACGTGCATGCCAGAAGAATGGTTGCTGCAAAATCATAGCGCTCTACGTTCGATAATTGTAAAAGATGCGAGAAGTCTCGAGCACGTACCTTCTTGCATGGACAAGTTGCGGTTGCTCGAGCATCTCGCGATTTATGGTGCACCGTTGATCCAATCGCTTCCAGATCTACCATCGTCTCTCACTTTTTTGTGTATCTTGGAATGTCACCCTGCGCTGAAGGAGCGGTACAGGAAGGATATTGGTCCCGAGTGGCATAAGATTGTGTTCGTCTCTAATGTGTACATCTGGTAGCTGTCTAATTTAATCCGAAAATGAAAGATGATGCAAAATGGTACGTAACTTCTTTTATACCCATACAAATGTTTTCTTTCTTATCTTTTGAAAATTTAATATGATATTTTGAAATTAATTCCACTTGTATATGCAACAGGCCATAGCGCAAGAAACAGCCGCATAATTTCAAATTTGCATGATTCAGGCTGATCATTATTGGTATTTTTTTTGTAGTTTAATAGCTAGATTGATTGAGGTCGAATTCTGTAATATGTTTATATGTTTTTGTTTAATTACAGTTTTTACCAGTCACCCATGATGTTGGGTGAGAAATAATGAGAAATTACAAAATGATGAGTTTTACATAGGCTTGTGGAGCGAAAGAGCAACTTGCCAGGTTTTATGTTTGCTAATTTGGATTATAATAATTATTATTAACATTAATTTGTCTCTAATTTTTTATTATGAGCGTAATCAGGAATATGCTGATGTTCTCCATGACTTTATGGCTAATGTAAAACAGAATTACAGTGAAAATTTCCTTAAAAGGTGCTTATTCAGGTAAATAAATCATCTCAATATTGATTTTATATTGTTTTATCAAATATTAATTATTTTATTTATTAATATACTCTTTTCATGTAGTATGAAGATTTTGTTAATCATAATGATTTGAGCTTCTTACCAAATACAACACGACTCATCTGGCCTTTAATGATGATATTCAGGTAATTTTATCACTATTCTAATGAATAATTGATGCTAAGGATTAAAATTTTATATAAATTAATTCTTTTAGATTAATTAAGAGTTAATTATTTAAATAAAAAAATTAAGAGTTATTTTTTTCAATTTTCACAAAACAACTTCAGTTGTGCTACAGCTGGACTAGTTGATGCTCTGAAATAAAATTAGCTTACCACACTTTCTTACTTCTTAATGATGGCAAGGTACATATAATCATAACATTCTAGAATATAAGAGTATATTACTATAAATATAATTGTTGCAATATTAGTAATTGTAGGCTGGGACAGACAGTATCGCTGAACTCGTAATCTATGGAGATGTCAGTCAGGTTATAACCAAAACCTTCTATTTCACATACTTAATATCTATCCTTATAATTCATTTTATTATACCTCAAATGGAAGTCATTTCATGATATTTCTTCTTATATACAATTCAGATTAGTTCTATTAAGTGTTTAGTATTTATCATACCAATTCAGATTTCAAGTTTGGCCGGTACTGATCTCTAAGTTGAGCACTTCTATGCATCATGCTCATTAGGTTTCATGTCTTCGTTAGTTACTTTGTGCTTGCTATGCTTTATCCATATTAGAGTTCCATGATTGACCAAGTTATAAAGTTTAATCTTTTGCTTAATTAACTCTTAAATTGTGAACAGTTACGGTGAAATTTGTTCAATTCTGTAGAAACAAGTTGAACACAAGCGTATAAATGGTTAATTGATTTTGTTTTATTTTTAATTTTTTAATTTTTTTTCTTTCAGTTGTCATTGGATAAAATTGCCATGTCATCAATGAAGAGGATCTTTATACAAGCATTTGGAAAGTACCTACTCTAAGAATCTCAACACGCAAAAGCAAACTATTATATGTTGTGACCCATTTCAGTTTAGGTTTTGAGCTCTAGCTAGTTAATAATTAGCCTAAAATTCACCAAGCATGGCCCATGTTTTTAGGTTATTATAAGGGCCCATTCTAGTGTTAAAATGAGTTTGAAAGAAGTGCTTAAAAGGGTGTTGAGAGGGTCATGGTTGGTATCTATGAAACTGGAAAATAATAGACATCATTTTCTTCAAGCATTTGGGTGTGAGTTTTGAGAGATGATTAGAAGTTATTTCTACTAAGATTTCTATTTTATTGGAGTGGAGAGAGCTTATTTCTAATCTTGTAATCAAACATTGTAGCCAAATTTTGATAGTGGAATTATTATGTTGGTGTTTTTGCCCGTGGATGTAGGGGAAACTCGAACCACGTAAAAATTGTATGTGTTTTGCATTGCCTGATTTCTTAACTTATTCCCATGTTTGGTTGTTGTTGAGGAAATTTGTTAGCAACATTAAAACATAAAAAGTCTTAAGTTTTGCGCACAAAGTATTCAATGAAATGTTTCTTAGAAGCCTTGTATTTCATAACAATATATTAATAAGAAATGGGGTTGGATATCGGATAGTCTATTTTTTTCACTGTTGTTACTCTCTAAATATTTTTGTTGATTCTGGAGCGATTCTGTACGTTCACGTCATCATTCATTGACAGATGTTGGATATCGAAGGATTCTCTCTTTCTATCTCCCTTAGAGATCGTTTTTTTCTCGCCGGATCCAACGGAGCCGGTTTGCTGTCCTTTTTTCCTTTATATCATTTTCAATTTGGTATATCTGCCTGGCCAATTGAAAAGAAAGATTTGATCTTTGCATTCTTGGATTTATGAAGATAATGGAGAAGGAAAACAGATGGTGTATTGGATCAATCAGCTTTTCATGACAGAAACCTTGCTTCTTCTGCGAGCTCTGTTATCTTGGTGGAGAGGTAATTAAACTCTAATTACTATCCAATTTGTTAAAATCTTATGTAATTTTTATATTTTTAGAAAATTAATTCACTTCTGAATCCTCAAATTGCTAAAAATGAATGAATAATTCTACAATGAAGGAGAGATGCTGCATTTGCTGGTTTTGAGGTTTCAATACAAATGGATGTTTCAGCTGACAATGATTAATGGAGTTACTGGTATTGATCCGAAAAGCTGAGATGAACTTACCAGGGCTTAATGAAAACAATGCAAAACTATAATAAATTGTATCCCAGTTGTATTTTTGTAACGCAAAACTATAAAAAGTATGAAATGGAGATGGTACTGTTAACTTTTTATCTGAATTCTTTTTTATATTTGCTCTGATACTCTGTTGATGGTCGCTGAAAACTAATTCAGAGAATCAGAATCATCTTGTACACTTGAATTAGAGCTGGTAAGCTACTTATTTTTCTCGTCATGTTCATATTTGTTTCCTTTTTTTTTTCTTATTATTTTCGAACTGAAAAAAAGGGTTTTGGCTTTTAATAGGCGCACATTTCAAGAAATGGTGTATTATCCAACCTAAGATAAAGGCTGGAGCGGTTGGATGTTTCCTATGCTGGGCTTCATGCATGTAAGGTGCTCGACGAATGTGTGTTTGTGTTTGACAAAAACAACACTGTTTGTGTTTTGGTCATTATAATTGTTATGAAGAGGCAATATTATCCACATTTCACATGAATTGTT
Source organism: Juncus effusus (assembly GCA_027726005.1). Lineage (NCBI taxonomy): Eukaryota > Viridiplantae > Streptophyta > Magnoliopsida > Poales > Juncaceae > Juncus > Juncus effusus. The sequence goes on along the minus strand of CM050908.1, from coordinate 6,250,645 downwards.
AGGAGTGTCTCATTTGTTTGCTGGTCAAAGCTTTGTGGGCCTATTTCCTGTTTAATTGAAATGCTAGTAGACACGTAAATTGGGACGAGTTACTGGAATTTATGAAGAACTGAGCCTTCTTTTGAGCGTGTTCTGAAAGATAAATTGGAGTAAATTGAGACTTAATTGCACAATCTTTTTTTAATTTCTTAACAATAATGAAGGTTTTTTACAATATAGCAAGAGTATTATTTCTTCCCCTCATAAACAAATATATAGAGAAGATTGAATCTTTTTTGCAAGCACAATTTGTGTCTTTCCTTGCTGGTTAAGTCACATTTTCTTTGCATAACCAATAACTGGAACTGGATGTGTACAAGTTTGATTTAACAAAACATACAAAAGGTATGACCAAGTACCTTGGTTTCCACGATTTTTTATTCCAGTTACTAAAGATACAAATCATGTAACTCATATTTCATCTTCTATACCAGCAAGTTTTGGAAGTTGATCTAATTGTTTAATAAGAAACTAACGCCGTAGTGCTCTTTTTGATTTCTTGAGCAATAATATAAACATCTTTTCACAATTTAGTTACAATGTAAGGGGTTGTTTGTCACATTTTTACTGACTCAATTACGAATCCAAATTAACCTGAAAATAACTCAATGCAATCCAATACACATTATACCTTTTTAGTCGAAGCGAGCAAACAGAAACCTGACAAGTTCCATAATTCAGCATGATTTGATCAAACAATCTTGAGAGCAGAAGCAACCTGATTATTCAGCTTAACCCAAATAATTACTATTTGTTTGCTTTTGCGAATCTATTTCCGAACTCTTGAAAAACTATGCCATATCAAAGCGATATATTTTATGTTGTCTTTAGTTTTCTCATGCATCACGTTCCTATATACGCTATATACTGTTTTTATTTTTTTAAATATATACTGTTATGAATTTTTATATACTGTTTATTTTCAGTTTATATGTTTGTATATACTATTTTCATTTTTTTTAAATATATATTGTTTTATAGAATGAATTTTATATACTGTTTGTTTTCAGTTCATATGTTTGTATATACCGTCACTACAGGGTCACTGCAGTACCCGTCGTGCAGTATCAGCTCTCTTATTTTATATCCATTGTGTTATGTTGATAATGAAGTATCTTAGGTTGTATTGTCGGGTGTAATGATGTGAAAATTTTAAATGAAGATATAAGATGCAAGACGTGCATGAATTATCAGATCATGATAAAACAATAATTAAGCCCTCTTTTTTTTTTTTTTTGAAGTTTTCGGAGGCGATTGTCTCACCAAGATTCTATTAAATAAAATAATTAAGCCCTCTTACACGAAGATATTCAAACATGGAGTAGAGCACACTAGAGCGGAAGAGAGAGCAGAGAAGCAGTCTCTATTTTATTTTTTGTTACCTTTCATTTTATTTTTTTTTCTCTTTTTATTTTTCTTATTTCTTTATTTAGCCATTGAGGATAGGATAGCATTGGGCTGAAAATTTATTCAGCTTTAGGTTCTAGTTTCTGTATTTTATAAATGTCAATCCTCTTGGCATCAACAAAAACTCCTGTTTTTTCTATTTAATTTAATATAATTGCTTGAACACCAGGCATGACCTGAGTTCATTTTTCAAAAAAAAAAAAAAAAAAAAAAAACCCTCTTACACATTATACTAAATTTACAACCCAAAACACTCAAGTGTTCCTTCAACAAGTATTTCTTTAAATAGATAATCTTTTTTACAAGAAAAAAAAATATAAAAAATGGAAAAAAGTTGATGTCGATAATCGGAACACTGAGACTTTACTAAATATGATAGGCCAACTGTCTTATACAATCTTTTTGGCACATATCCTTCTAATAGTTAATTTTGTGATTGTTGGGCTATTTTTTTTAGCCCAACAATCACAAATTGACTTCATTTATCCATATTGAGCAAGCAAATTTTTTAAATGAAAGAACAAAAATATTTAATTAATTAAAACTAGATTATTTTACTCATGATTCCCTCCAATCCCTCAAAAAGAGATGATTTTTATCTACTTTTATCCCCTCATAAATAAATATACTCATTTCATTTTGTATGGTACAAGGCTTCTAACAGCTTTGCCTTTTATACTAGAAGAAGAGAAGGATAGATCTTTTGCACACACACAGTTTTTCTTTATTAGTTGTCGCACCTTTTTTTGCATGATCATCATCTGTATGGACAAGTTTTCTTCTAAACAAAATGATAAAATAAATTCGCTTTCTAAATTTTTTTCTCAGTTTTAAGGGAAACATGTTATGTATGATCTAATTGCTCAAAAGTAGTAATTTTAAAATGAATGTATAAGACGATGCAAGGCGTGCATGAATTCTCGGACCACCACAAAACAATAATTAAGCCTTACAACTATTAACACTCAAGAGTTCCTTTAACGACTGTTTGTTTAATAGATAAATCTTTTTTTAATATAAAAATTGGGTAAAATATCTGATTAGGTAATGAGAACAGTGGAACTTTACTAAAAATGTTATCCCAAAGATTTGTATATAATCTCTTTTGCACATATCGTTCTAATAGCTCAAAGACATGGAAAATAAAGTCAGTGTCATATTTTTTTACTAAATTCCGTGCGCAATTCGAACTAAATCGGCTTCATTTATCCAATAAGCAAGCAAAATTTTAAAATGAAAGAACATAATGATGTAGTTCATTAAAACTACTCATGATTCCCTCCAATATCTCAGAAAAGAGATTATTTTTGTCTATTCTTTTTTTCCTCACAAACACATATACTAATTTCATTTTGTATATTACAAGGCTCCTAATAGCTTTGCCTTTTATATTAGAAGAACGAAAAGAATATATCTTTTGCAAACACGATTTATCTTTCTTTATTATTTCTCTTCTCACACATCTTTTGCATGACCAGTATCTGTATGGACATGTTTTCTTCTAAGCAAAGATGATAAAATAAATTGGCTTTCTAAAATGTTTTTTCATACTGTTTTAAAGGAAACATATATCATGTATGATCTAATTGCTCAAAAGTAGAAATTAATCATTCTTGTTGGTTAAGTCACATTTTCTTTACGTAACCAATATCTGGATGTGTAGAAGTTTCATTTAGCAAACATACTAGTATGACCAAGTACCTTGGTTTCAACGACTTTTTGTTCAAGTTAATAAAGATACAAATCATAATTTTGCAAATTTTGGAAGATGATTTAGTACTCTTAGTGAGAAACTAACCACAATGCTCTTTTTGAATTCTTGAACAATAACATGAACGTCTTCTTACAATTTAGTTGCAATGTAAGGGGTACTTGCGAAATTCGCGAATGAAGGCAGCAGGTTGGTTATGTCACATTTTTAGTGAGACAGTACAAATCTGATCTGAATTGACCTGAAAATAACTCGATGCAATCCAATACATTATGCCTTCTTAGTCTTAAGTGTCGAGAGAACAGAAACCTGACAAGTTCCATAATCCAGATTCCAGCATGACTTGGTCAAACAATCTTGTGAGCAGAAGCAACCTGATTAGACGTCTTTGTTCATACAATAAACTTTCAGCTTACTAACCCAAATAATTACTATTTGTTTGCTTTTGCAGATCTAGTTCCAAATTCTTGAAAAACTATGCCAAGTTGAGGCGATATTTTATGTTGTCTTTAGTTTTCTCATGTATATTCATTATCCTACTAAATATACATTATCAAATACATTTTTTTTATATCCATTATGTTATGCTGATAATGAAGTATCTTGGGTTATATTATCATGTGTAATAACGTGAAATTTTTAAATGAAGGTACAAGATGCAAGACGTGCATTGCATGAATTTTTAAATTAACCCATCATACTAAATTTACAACCCAAAGCATTCAAGAGTTCCTATAACGAGTGTTTTTTATTAGGTAATATTTTTACAATAAAAGAAGAAATATAAAAATTGGAAAAAACTTTTCTATGTAGGTAATGGGAGAACACTGAAACTTTATTAAATATGGTGACCCAAACGTTACTATATAATCTTTTTTGCATATATCCTTCTAATAGCCCAACAATCACAAATTGACTTCATTTAACCATTGAGCAAGCAAATTTTTAAAATGAAAAAACAAAAAGATGTAGTTAATCAAAACTAGATTATTTTACTCATGATTCCTTTCAATACCTAAGAAAAGGTGATTTTTATCTATTCTTTTTTCCCTCATAAAAAAATACTAATTTCATTTTCGATGTTACAAGGCTTCTAATAACATCAAAACTAGATTATTTTACTCATGATTCTTTCCAATACCTAAGAAAAGATGATATTTATCTATTATTTTTTCCCTAATTTCATTTTAGATGTTACAAGGCTTCTAACAGCTTTGCCTTGATACTAGAAAAACGGGAAGAATAGATCTTTGCACACAATTTATCTTTCTATATTAGTTGGACACTTTTTTTGCGTGACCATCATCTGTATGGACAAGTTCTCTTCTAAACAAAAATGATAAAAAAAATTGGCTTTCTAAAAATGTTTTTTCTTACAGTTTTAAGGGTACAAATAATGTATGATCTAATGGCTCAAATATTAATCGTCCTGCTATATTTTGCACCCTAATAGTAAATTTGATCAAAAGATTGAGAACACCTTCTAGACATCTTCATCAAATACAGTGTACAAATTAACATTGGATCAAAATGGAAAAAACGAGCAACAAAAAACATTGAATGATCAAAACACAAATTTGAAAATGTTTTCACAACTAAAAAACATTAAGACAACACCCATTAAATATCCCCAAAACATGCAATTTTTCCACTTGACAACAAAAATAATCCCAGAAAACCTAAATTAATCTCTCTGAGTTTTTATCTGAAATAAATAAATAAGACAAAAAAAGGGAAAAAAAAATAAACACCTCATAATTATTTTTTGGGCGTATTAACACGAGAAATAACCTTGGAAACAACATAGCAATCAGGCGGAGTTATATTCACATAATAATTCTGAATTGTTTCGGTTATTTCAAATCCAAACTTCTTATAAAAGGCAATCGCATCCTCATTATTTGTCTGAACATGTAGGTAAATTTCTGATATGTTTTGCTTTGCGGAAAGATCCAACACATGATTCAACAATTTTGTTCCTGCAAAATAATGTAAAATAAGGTGTCATATTAACTATGACATGGAACTCATGTCCAGTTTAGTGGAATAAATAATCAATTTGATGGAATATTTGGTCAATAATAACTCAATGGAACTTGTGACCAATTTCGTGGAATAAATAATCAATTTGATGGAATATTTGATCAATTAACGCTCCAATATACTCACTTTTAGTTGAATAAATAATCAATTTACTTGAATAAATGATCAATTCAATGGAATATTTGATCAATTAATGCTCCAATTCCTCACTTTTTGTCAAATAAAAAATCAATTTAATGGAATATTTGATCAATTAATGCTCCAATTCTTCACTTCTATTACATCCTAGATTACCCTCAATTATGCAATTAAACACCAAACAACCCAAAAAAGATAAAGAAAAAACAATATATGCTCATAACAGTACCATATTTAACCAAAATTAAACTAAAAACTAAAATAACATACCAATTCCAAGCCCCCGATAAGGAGCCAAAACACCCAAAGTCATAATATAAGCTTTTATTGCCCCTCCTTCCGTTTTCTCAAGCCGACACGCAATTGCTCCCACACATATGTCGCTATAATAAGCTACAATCCAAAAATAAAAGACAAAAACATTTTAACTAATCATCATATAGTTTTTCACATACTTAAAAACATAAACAGATGTAAGCTTTCTAATTAGGGGTTCTGACTAATTTTAGTTAACTGGTCAAAGTTGCAATCTTCCAGGGCGAGTAGACTAATTATTGTACACAAATAGGCAGATATAAACCTGTCTAAAAGAATTTTCTTTTTTCAATCCTAAATAAATCCTCTATAAAATTACACATTATAAATCGCATAAACTAAAAAAATAGCAAATCAAACACAATACTAGGTATATAAACCCCCCAAACCCCAAAATACATCATATTTCATAAACCCAACAAGCAAAACCCCAATCCAAACCCAAAATCCACCCGATCTAATCAATCTCAAAACCCAAAACCCAGAAACAAAAAAAGTTCAAATTCGAGAGTTGAGACCGAGTTTGGAGAAGTCGCCGGAAGAGAGGGCGTCGGAGTAGTACTTGTCGTTGTATCTGACCGGAAACAGCGCGGTGTTGAGCTTCTTGAGCTGCATGATGTTCTTGTCCCGCACTCCCTCGAGCGTGATCTCCATCTCTCTCCCCGCCCCCATTCTCTCTTCTTCTTCTTCTCTTCTCTCTTCTAAGTTGAAATTGTACAAGGCGAGGCGGCCTGGTCTGATTAGCAATTGGGAGGAAAGAAAGGGTAGTGTGGTAATTAGGTCGCCTGTTTAGTGTTTACTTCACATAGGAAAATATTACATTTTCTGTCTAGGACCCTGACAATCTTGCATTTTTTCTATGCAGGACTAGTAATCTTGGATGGTATGTTTGCAAATTGTAACATATAATTTTCAATAAAAAATTTAGCGAAACATGATTTGTGTATGCTAAAAAAACGAGGGAGAACGGCAAGCGATTGTTTGCTATTTGTTCTCATTAGAATTGACTCGTATGTCTTCGTCTATATCTTTAAATTAATTCCGATAAATACGGAATTCAAACCTCTCATCTATAAAAATATAAAGTTAGTATCATTACAACTAGACTAATATAGTGCTGGTAAATTATGTATTAAAATAATTTTCAATCTATTATGATTTGTGTATACTAATATATAATTTTCAATCTATTATGTATCAAAATACTTATGTGTCAGGTACAGTTACCACCACAATCAATCAGAACGACAACAATTTTTTTAATATTAATAAATAATAATGACAATAATATATATAATATAGACACAAAGAGAATATATAAAAATAGTTCATTGCATTACATGATTTAGATAAAGATATAAAACTAAAATTTAACTATAAATAGGGTCCATAAAGTACTATTGATCATCTCTATACCTTGAACCCTAGCATCATTTGCCAAAATGTCTACATGACAAGCTAAGCTTGTACAGTTGTATAAGCATCCTAGATATTTAGGAGTATTTTAATGCATCTTGCCAATTAATCTTGAGAAAGACTGCTATGGATTTATTGTATATTAGTTGTATACTCTTCTTTACATCTTTTTGTATTAATAATCCCTTATTTACTCAACTGTGAGTGTGATTGCTATATATTAATATCATTTATTTTACTTTTAATATACCAATTACTACAAGAAATAAAGATTATCTCAACCCAACTCCTTTTGGTTCCTTCCGGTGTCTTATGGAAAGATGATTGTACTTTATTTTTTTTCATTCGATTTTTAATTTGAATTGTTAACCAATTTATATACATTTCATCTTATATTTGTAATGAGGGTTTAATCACTTTTATACTATAACAACAAAGAGAAGACAAACTTTGTTTTGCTCATATAATTTGTGTTCTTTTTGATAGTTAAGTCACATTTGTTTTGTTTTATTTTGTTTTGTTTTTCTTTTCTTTCTTTTCTCGTGATGCGATGGCCAATTATTACACTACGATAATTGTTTTTGACATGACGTATTTTCTTTAACCTATGGGACTCACATAGAAGATTTATAATGAACAAGTTGTATGAAAATAATCTTGATTTAATTAATGTACTTTATTCGTCACATTACTAGGATATCACATAGTAAGATTGACTTTGAAAATTGGATATACATCAGGAACATCAAAAGTGACCTGATTCAAACACATTCAAGCAGAGATGAAGCATAATAAGGACTAGCAGGTCATTCTCCTTTCTAAGAATTTTGACAAATTAGTATATATTAATAAATTCTAGCGTATATAAAATTCAGAATATATACGTTTATATGTATTGCCCTCCTCCCTCAATATTTTTACAAAATCAATTTTAAACTCCGTCATTACATTCAAGAATACATCTATAGAGTTGAGATAATGGGCTGATACCAAGAATAACTACTATCCGGTTCCAGATCTCATCATACAATAACACAATCTTTATCTTGCCCTTTAATATTATTATCAGTATAATTATTATTAGAAGTATTTTCCTTCTTCCGTGTCTGAAAGAGAGTGAAGACCATCACCACATAGACTTGGATCTACAATTTCATCTGGTCCGATGCCGTCTATGTACATCTAAGGATTTGTCATGGTGATATCAGGTTCATTGACAAATCTTAATAGAGATTAGGGGAGTTGCCCTCCCACCCCCCCCCCCCCCCCCCCCCCCAATTTTGGAGTTTTAGTATATATATATAGTGTATTTTGTGATAGATTTATAAGTTATATATACACTGCCACTCTAAGATTTTGGTACATTTTTCATTACAACCCCCTAACTATTTGGGTCAAGATCCACCACTGATCAAGTTCAAACCCATTCTATAAATTTTAGTTCCTTCCAGTATCTCATGTAAACAAGATTGTAATTTTTTTGTTACTTTTTGTTTTTGTTCTAACCAATGTTTTAAATAGTGATATAACATATCGACTTTATTTGTAGCGGATTACGATAGCGGGCACTATAGCGGCGTTATGGCCTTATAACGGATGTACAATATAATTTATAATTTGCGTAAAATTTTTTAAAAATATTAATAAAAATATGATCATAATAAAATTTTAATGTAAAAAAAAATCCAAATACCATAAATATTAAAAAAAATAGTATAATTATTTATCATAAAATACCATACAAAGTTTATTGTCCATAACTAAACATACCGCATAATTATCCAAAATAAACACACGAATATTAATTATCCAAAATAAGCAAAAAATACAAAACTAACACTTTGAACGCTATAGCGGCTGCTATAGCCGCTATTTCAATGCTATTTGACCGCTATAGCGTTCGTAGTGCTCAAAACGCTATTTTAGCTATATTTTCACTGCGTATTGTGTTTTATGCTTGAAATCCGCTATTGCGCGCAATTGCGCCACTATTTAAAATACTGGTTTGCACGCAATAGTGTCGCTATTTAAAACACTAGTTCTAACCCATATAAACATTTCATTTAATATGTTACAAGAATCTTATCAACTTTTATACTATTAAGAATAAATATTATTTGTGGTTTGGGCACACTGTTTGTGTGTTCTTTTTGTGAGTTAACTCATATTTCTTTTGCCTGGCCATTATAACAATAGTTGGTTGATAACTCTCAATAATGTTGTAAAAATATGCATGTAAAATCCCACAAAGACAATGTAATGGCATGTATATGCGTTTGCACATTTTCAATAAACAATACACAAAAAACATAGCTTCTACATATATTATTAAATATTTTTCAATATATTATGTATATATACAAAAAATATTATATATGTCAAATATACCGTATTATATTTCCAAACACAAAAGAGCATAACAAGACAAAAATGGTATGTCAAAATAAAAAACAAGATTTAAAATGGGCAACTGAAGCCAAGCCATTCAATTTTGTAATCAGATCAATCAAACCGTTTTCATGTGAATGCATAACTTTTTCCCCCTAAAATTAACATCATTCTCTTAAAAATGAATCTGCAAAAAGAAAAAAAAAAGAAATAATAATAATAATAATAATAATAATAATAATAATAATAATAATAATAATAATAATAATAATAATAATAATAATAATAATAATAATTCATACAAGATACAAGAATATCATGTGCACAATTTACAACAAGGAAGCACCTTTACTTTTCATGTGACAATCATTTTGAACTTATACCCACTAATTATAAGCCGGCACAAAATTTAGAATCGGGTGCCTCCAAATTTATATTCACAAAAAAGACAAATAAATAAAAAGAGTTGCTAATTGAATCGAAAGTACCTTGTTTAAGGTTGATCTGCTCCTCTCATACTTATCCTGAATGAGAATCCACTCCATTTCAAAGTCAAACTCTGTTGTGTTTACGTGGGAACAATGAGAGGTTGACAGCTTTTTCTATAAAAAGTAAAGAAAAATATCTAATTTAATCACTCGATTTCTTTCGCAATTTAATTCGAGGCTAAATCGGGTCGATTGAAAATTAGGGTTGGGAGTTCATTTGATTTTGACAATTGATTGCACAAAAGACTACGTAAAAACATGAAAAGGGTATGATTGATTTAGGGACATTGAGATATAAGATATTTTCCCGTGCATGAAATTGATAATTCATTTATTTGCTAATTTATCTATGTAAGAACATAAAACAGTATGATTGATTGATTAATGTATTTTATAAGAATGCACGAATTGGAGGATTGACCACTGCACATATAACATAATCCCTTAAACAAAACAATAAGTTTATATCAATTTCGGTATTTACAATTATATGCATTCAATTATCCTTCAAAACCAACAATAACAAACGAAAGAATGCCAGCCATTTCATTACTCAGTGTCCCACTGTTATGGGTTTTATTTGAGGAAAAAAAGAACAAAGAAATTTCGTAAGAGCCCCGATGTTATGTATAAATTGCATAAAGACCGTGAGATATGAAAAAATGCACCTAAGTTGATTCACTCTTGGAGAGGTATAATAGCCCGTAATTGGTTGATCATAAGAATAATTCCAACCGGTTTCAGTTTTGAATAGAAAATCCATCCGCATAACAACACCTTCCTCTTCTCACTTAAAATATTTCTCACTATAATTCTTATCAGAATAATAATATTCTCCCTCCTCTATGCCTGAAGGAGAGTGAAGACCATCACATAGATTTCGATCTATAATTTCATCTTGGTCTACATCATCAATGTAAATATCAGGGTCGAGCATGGTGATATCAGGTTCAAACTTATTGTTTTCATTTTAGTTCATTCCAATATCTCACATAAAGATGATTATTTTTTTCTTCGTTTTTGTTCTGTTCTAAAGTTTCTAACCGATATATACGTTTCATGTATATTTTACAATAGTTTTAACTACTTTTATACTATATCAAGGAGAAGAGTATATTTTATATTGTAGCTTGCGCACAGTCTTTGTGTTCTGTTACTTAACTCATACTTATTTGCTTGGCCATTATTAATTTAATTGGTTAATAAACCTTAATAATTTTGTGAGAATATGCAGATGCAAAATCTCACAAAATTAATGTATGACCGTACAAAGCAGTTATCTCATGTCACATATCGAGGGTCCCATATCATTATTTCTTGTAGCTCAACATATAATTTATGTGTGTATCATTGCACATTTTCAAGAGACAATATACCGAAATGTAATTTCTGGTGTATTATTATATAATTTTCAATCTTTTACGTATCAAAATACTATAATACATTTCAATATACAATTTTATATTTCCTTACATCAAAATGCATAAAAAAAAATACATAAATGGCACATTACATGTAAAAAAATAAAAAATCAAGAATCCTTGTAAAAATGGGAACTTAAGCCAAGCCATTCAATTTTGAAATCAGATCAAATAAAACAGTCTATTCTGTTAGGATGGAGAAACTATTTTTCTAAAATCAGATCAATTCAGCTTTTCTCATTAGAATGCATAACCATTTTTTTTTTAAATTAACAATAATTTAAAATGGTAAAGCTATAAACCCCCTCAAAGCTTGTTAAGCCTCAATTAACAAGCTACTACTATCAACATTCTAATAAACCGGCTAGACATATAGCCCCTAATTAAACCAAAATATTTACCGCATTAAAAACCTAACAAAGACCTTAAAAACAAATTCTAAGAAAGCGAGAGTCGAATCGTAGTAATGCAACACAAGAATTTGATGGCCGGGCCTGCTGACATGAGACCCTTGACTCCGACGACTAGCCATCGTAATTAAACAGATTTTTAGAGTTTGTTTGGAAAATAAAAATAAGGATTTAAATTTGAGCTCATACATTAACTGAATCTATTGGTCCTAAATTGTTACAATACCGGTAAGAATCCAGCGCTGTTCTGGTTGTTGATGGAGATTGAGCAGAAGAACGTCCAAGTTAATTTTGCAAGTTAGTCCTTGGAAATTAACGCATTTGAAAGAACTATTTGCAGAGGCTAGGGACGAGATGAGAAAGTTTAATGGTGATTTTGCGAGTTAAACCCTTGTCAAACCACATTTACATGGCTAACCCCATTTTCATAAGTCACACTGTAAATCTTGTCAGATACTTTGACTAACTCCGGACTGAAAGTCGTCGCTATGAACTGCGTATTCGCCATGTCAGCAAGCCTCCGTATCATATCTACCCACAAGTTAGGGTTCAACATGTTTGGAGATAAAATAAATAGCAATGACCGAAACATGTTATCTTTTTGTAGTAAAATTTGCAAAAAAAAAGAAAACCATTGTTAGTTTAAGACTAGTAACGCCCTTAAATTCCAATATCCTAATCTATTTTAATCAACATTTTTTCTATGATAAATCTCAATTTCAATCATTTTTTAAATACTTCCTAATCTCATTTTCTCATCTTAAAAGAAGTAAATAAATAAGAAAAAGATTTAAAAAGAAAAGGATACTGCTGACAGATGTCCTGTACTTAGGATCTAAAGCCGCGTCAATCTCATCAAAGAGATAAAATGGAGCGGGATCGCATCTCTGAATGGCGAAAATTAGGGTTAGGGTTACAACCGTCTTTTGACCGCCTGACAGCTGTTTCATTGACTTTGTCTCGCCTCGGCCCGTAAATGACACCTGGCAAGGAAAAAATAAATGTTGTGAAATATCGGTGTGAATTATGAGGTTTTAATGCTTTGTTGTGATTCTTCGAGGGGAGAATATAAAATACATTGACTTTAACGAAATGGTAGTTTAAATAAATGTAAATTGATTGAAATTAATGGTTTATTATGATTTTTTGAGGGAAGTAAGAGAATAATAAAAGGTTGATTCAAAGGTACTATGGATGAGAAATGTTGAAAAATATTTGCGAGACATGAGATTTTGGATTGTTATGATTTTTGAGGAAATAAATAATACAATACCTTGACTTTAATACCGATAAAGTTTTCAATTCTTCCTTTTGGATCCGGCTCGTGGGATCCATCCTCGTCATCATCATCATCACCATCCTTAAAATGTAAATTATAGTTCAAATTAATATGATCAATTCACATTTTATGTGCAAAAATAAACCATAAACCCTAAATATATATGTTTATTACAGAAACTTATACAAGTGTAAAGTTCGATATACCCTAAAATAAGATAAATTAATATTTTGATAAATATAAACAAACCTTTTTCCTCATCATGACTAATTCTCCATGGCCGCCTTGTACGAGTTCTGAAAAAATCTCTCTGAAATGCTTCGCCACTCCTTTAAATGTGCGCTCGATCGACTCGTCCTTCCTTTGATCCAACACTGATATTAACTCCTTAATTTTCTGCACCACAACAAATTAAATATGGTAAATAAATCAATAAATTGTGACATTAAGCCCTGATTTTATCGTAGTAACAGTGCTTGGCAAATGAACTGAATTTAGATTATATTTAATAGGGGAATTAAGATAAAAAAAGTACAATTGAAGCTTAATTGAGACTAAATTGCACAATTATGAGGAGCAAATAAGTCAAATTTTTGTAACCTTTTTTATTACCTCATTGCAAATTAAAAACCAAACGAGCACAATTTGAAGCTTAATTGAGGCTAAATTGAACAATTATGAGCAGCAGATAAGTCAATTTCTATAAAAATATTAATTATTATTTTTTAATTTTGACTTATTTATTATTACCTCATCGCCAGCATCAAATATCTTGCGTTCACTTTGTTTTTGCTCTCTCTGTTCAAGAAAGCTGACGTATTGATCAAGAGCCTTTTTATTCACATGGCTAAATTTCTTCAACTCTTCATTGCATTTGTAAAGTATTTGTGTCAATTGTTTCTTGTTCTTCCTCTTGTACCTATAAACAATGAGGATTATAAGATTAATTACAAAATGGAATGAATAAATAAAAGCAGCATCATAATATCTTCTCGCAACCTTTTGTGTCAATCTAAATAAAATACGTTGGGAGAATTTACCAAGCTTTTCAATTTTGGCTCGTCATTTGTACTACTAATTTTCACCATTATTCCTTTTTTTTTTCTCAAAAAAAACCCAAATAAGCATGAAAAAATACAAATTTAAAACTAAAAAGAACAATCAACTTTCAACCAAGTTTTAAAAAATGATTAATTTATTAAATAAGTACGATTCAAAAGCATCAGAAGGCAAAGAGCCTAAATCACGGATCTTTTTCATGCGATCCGCATGCTTGGTAAGATAGCCCGATCTATCATCCATTAATTGCTCTAGTTCTCTCGCTGCTTCTCTGCCTATCTGCTCAAGCTTCATTTCTTCCTCCTATAATAATTAAGAAATAAAATGTTTAGTAATTACGTATATGCCCCTGTAAGACCTTAAAAATTATAAATGCCCCTGCAAAAGAAGGGAATGCCAATTATAACTTGATTTCTTGAAACTGTCCATTACAAAACCTCAAATATAATGCATAGAATGCATGGTGAGATTTGGAGGTTTTGAAAAGGTATATATGGAAGTCTGTAAATCTCAAGTCTTAACTATACATGAAATGTGGAAATTTTTTATTATTTTATTTATTTATAAAAATATTTTTTTTGTTTTGTTACCTTCAGCTTTTCCTTGCTTCTTTTAGTAGCCTCCGTGTTTCTTGCCAGTTTATCCATCTCATCTGTAGTCTCTATACAAAAAGAAAACATTTCATAATAACCAAAAAACACATCCATAACAAAAACAAACCAATTTGTTTCAAGAGTTCAAAAAATTAAAATTTAAAACTCACGTTTGAGTTCGTAAATCAACTCATCCACAGTTTTTTTAGACTCATTCAGTTCCTGCTTATTGGAATTCTCTTCGATTTTAAGCATGTTTGAATCGGCTGTTGCTATTGTGACTTCGAGCTCTTTCTGACGCCTCACGAGATTGGTTGATAAGTTTGTTTCTAGTTCCTCTTTTCTTGTTTCAATCTGTATGAAATTGA
Organism: Juncus effusus; assembly: GCA_027726005.1. Classification (NCBI taxonomy): domain Eukaryota; kingdom Viridiplantae; phylum Streptophyta; class Magnoliopsida; order Poales; family Juncaceae; genus Juncus; species Juncus effusus. Next base: position 6,235,570 of record CM050908.1, on the reverse strand, counting down.
ATAAAATAAAAAGAAAATGAAAAAGACAAGAAATTAGACAAACAAAAGTTAGTTAGGTATGTGTTGAAATTATTAAACTTGGGAGTATTCATGTTAGGCAGAATATGAATTGAATATAACAAAAGTTGAAAATTTGAAACTAAACATTTTTGTTTTTTGAGTATATTTATTTAAACTAAGCGTGATTGTTTTGTGAGTATATATTGAAACTAAGCAATTTTGTTTTCTATTATATACTAAAACTAAGCATTTTTTGAGTATTTATTTGATCTCGGAACCATACAGGTAAAACCATGCTCAACAAAGTTTTTATACAGGGTTTACTTTCAATTGATATCACAGGTCCGACATATCGACAAACAAGACCATAAGAAAACATTGAAATGAAGTATTTGTTCGAACAAGTATTATTTTATTTTGAAATATTTATGACTCACATCAATTCGGCGAGTTTTGCAGTGAAGAAGCATCTCTTTGAGCTCAGTAATTTCAGGGTTGAGTCTCGAGAGAAGGTGTTTTTCTTCAGGAGTTAATTGGTCGATTAAATCCGTCCCCATTTCAGCTTGTTTCATCGAGATTCCCGCTCTGATTTGTTCGATTTGGTTTCTTATGTTTGCCAGTGATTTTTGCTGCAAAACAAAAAAAAGGGAAAAGAATTATGTAGTAAGTCACAAAGATTATATTAGACATAATTGATTAACGAAAGAGTTGACTATATAGAAAAAAATAACTAAAAAGTTAACCTTCTTTTCAAGTGATTTGGTATAAGAAAGTTTCTGTTTAGTCATATTAGCAATATCACTCTTGATTTGCTCAAGTTCGGTTCTTTCATGATCCTTGTCAGCATCCATTTGCTGCTGCCTTGTCACCAATTTCGTAATTTCACTGTCTATACGTTTGAACAAGTTAAAGAAACAAACAAACAATAGAATCCACATATAAAAATCATTTTTGTATAAATAAATTAATTAATAATAAGGAAGAATAATAATAATGGGAATTGGGAAGGATATCTTTGAGTTCATTTCCGATTTCTTCTAATTGTTCAGTCTTTTCTTGAATCAATGTTTTGTTTTCTCTTATGATTTTGACGAATTTCAACTTAGAGCGTCTGTAGTCGTAGTATCCGCCTGTCATGCCTCCTTTCTTGCTTACCTTATCACCTGATAAACACAAAAATTCATAATAAAATAATAACAAAGAAAAATAATTACAAAATTTAAGTTCATTTCATGTTATTTTGGCTAAAACTCTGATTTTTCAAGTAGTGAAAAACTGAAGTAAAATAATTTTTTTTATGGCTGTAATGAACAAATTAAAAGCAGAAACACAGCACGAAATTTCAGGTAAATTTTGCAATGTAGCAATGAAGAAGAATTAAGATAAAGGAATATAAAAAGTATGTAAGTAAATAAAGAACGAATAGAACCTTCCAGTGTGATGCAATCAAGTCCATTAGTTTTCGCAACTTTGGTTGCAGTGTCTAAGTCACGGCATATAACCGTTCTGCCAAACACCTAATAAAGATTAAGTAAATTAATTAATTTATTCATAACAAATTAATTATTAATTTTTAACAAGAGGAGCTTTTAAAATGAGAGATCAAATTTTCATTATGACATGAAACTTCTTTCACTTCCATCAATTATATTAGGTTCCCTCGCGTATTCATACCAGTTATTTCAATTTGGTACCACCGTACTGATTTTTCACACTTCTTTTTAATTTGTGCATAGCTTTGTATAATAATCTGCCCAAATCACTACATTAAATCTCAACTAAACACAAAACATGCAAAAAAAAAAACCCCAAAACTAAAACAATTATTTCAAAAAGTTATTCAAATCAAATACTTACCTGTTTAAAAGCGGGATTGTACTCAGATCGGAACTTAAGTTTTTTCAAGATCGGAACAACATCAGGGCTCTGAGGGTAATTTATATCTGGAACTTTAACTCTATTCAAGGGTATAAATGTCAATCTTCCCTCTTCTTCGGCCTTTAAATCGCTTATTATTTGAGTCGATGTATCATCATTATCTACCACCACATTGAATAAACTGTGGATGGGAAATAAATAAATAATATGTTAGGCCCTCAAAATTAAAATAAATAATTAAATATAAATAACAGCGTTTATGAGTTTTGGTCTTTTTTTTTTCTTGGCTTGTTTCTTAGGCCTTCAAAATCATAGGAAATAATAAAGGGATATTTGCAAAAGAGCCAATGCATTATGCCGAAATTGCAAAAGAAAAAGACCTGCATTATTGGAAATTGCAAAAATCCTGCATTACTGTTGAAATTGCAAAAAAAGACTCCAAAATCCAGAGTTTCCTTTTTGCAATTTCGGAAGAAATGTAGGGGATTTTTTGCGATTTCCAATAATGAAGAGGCTTTTTTGCAGTTTCAGCATAATGTAGGGGCATTTTTGCAAATCTCCCTAAATAACAGAATTTATGAGGTTTTATTTTTGCCTTTTTCTTGGTTTCTTCAGGATCTAATTGCACGATATTTAAGGCTGAGTTGAATAAATAAAATAATTAATTAATAAATTACTTAACCTATTTCCAGCACTGACTTCAACAGAAGTGAAGAATTTCTCTTCACAGTCGATAAGCTCCAAAATTGGGCCAAATACTCCCTTCATTCCACGTATCTGTGCTATTCTGTTTACCAAATTCAACCCTCTTCTTGTATCCTAATCAATTTAATTAATCAAAAATTAAGCAATCACCAAAGTAAAATAGAAAAGTCTCAGAGACACAAATAGAAATTCAAATACTTCCAACAGTAATAGAAGCCGTCCTGGTTTGAATCTTTTATAATAATTAAAGCCGGATTGGGAGTTAAACAGTAGCTTAGTTTCAAGATTAGGTGAAACGTAATAAAAAAACGAAAGGTGAAATAAGTTAATTATGTCTACATTTTAAATGAAGAACGGGTCCATAAAATATTGCTAAAATTAATAGTATGAATTTAGTAGAAGTAATAATTATTATTCAAAAAAAGAAAGTAAGAATAATAATAAAATATTGCAAGAAATACTAACGCCAGGCATGGCATGGTCAAGACTCTTTTGTGCCTTAACAATTTCTGATTTGAGCCGGTCAATCTCATTCGCAAGCTCCGTTTCTTCCTTCCATAATTCCCTGAATAATAAAATAGAAACATTAGTACAAAATAATAAATATGCAAATAAGCCAAATTTCTAGGGGCCTATATGCAAAGGAGAGAAATATTTAAAAATAAGAGTAAGATTTTTTCGTACTTTCTCTTGTCTTGTAGCTCATCTCTCTTTTTTCTAAAAGTCGCATAATTAAATTTATCAATTCCCATGAGTGATTGTAGCCTGTTTGCTTCTGCTTTTTTCTCTTCTATTCGCATTTCCAAATTATGTTCTTCATCTCTCAGATTCTGAATTTCATCCAGTAGTTTCGCATCCTGAACAATAAAATTACAAAAATAAAATGAAAAGAGCAATTTCTCAGTTCTAAGATAAAAATTACCATAGTTTCCTAATTATGCAACTATAAAAAATTGAGATTCTATTAACCCTTTATTATGCAATTATGACTACTGGTTTCATTATTCTTTTTCTTTTTTTTTTTATTGGAAAAATAAAAAACTGAACATACAATTTGGGAAATGAAATTCATAACTATAATTGACCTGATTTTTGTTAGAAGAAAGAACTCTTTCAAGATCATCAATTTCTTTCTGAAGCCATTTATCTCTCGCTGCTTTACTCTTGAATTGAGTCGCTCTGCCTTGCTTCTGATATAGATTGTTCAGTTGTTTCTCTCTATCCATTATACTATTTTTGCATCCAAAAAAACAAATAATAATTATAGTTGGCAAATAAAATGAAATTTAAGGGTTTAAATTAAAAAAATGTGATTTAAAAAATTCTCGGCTGTTTCCCCCTATCAATTATGTAATGCTACCCCCACAAAAAAAATTATAATTGGCAAAATATGTGAATTAACTATTTAAGGGTTTACATCGAATAAAAATGTGATTTAAAGAATACTCAGCTGTTTCTCCCTTTCCATTATGCTATGTGCTATTTCATCCCCACAAAAAAGTTAACTAATTTGATTTAATTTAAGGCATTAAATTGAAAAGTGTGATTAAGTAATGATTTTGTACTTTTTGGTGATTTCCTTTTCTTCGGCGATTTTGGCTTGGTGTGAGGGCTGGATTGAGTTAAGCTCCTCTTTTGATTTTTTGATTTCTTCTCTCAGTATGTGTAATTTGCCTATTGCATCTTGCTAAAAAAATTCAAAAAAAAAAATATTTATAGAAAGTTAGAAATATTTGGGTGTATTTCATTCAAGGATTGCAATTTCAAGGTATATTCTCATTTTTGGGTACTTTCTGTTATAAAGTTGTGGCCAAATGTAGATAATTAAGAATCAGTCGAGATCTCAAAATCAAAATGCTCTTAATCAAGTATATAAACCAACAAAAAATCAATTTTTAGGTTCAAATACACAGAAAACTACCAATTTTCACCAAAAATATGAAAACAAATTTCAGTTTCCAAACCTTTTGACGGGTTTCATTAGAAATCCTCTCTTGCAAATCTCTCAGATCAAGCTCGATTTGCGCGTGGGCCTTCAAAGCCTCGTTTTTCTTCTTTTCAATTCCATCTTTTTTCTCTCTCAATTCATTCATGATTTTTGTGTTGTTTCTCACCTCTTTATCAGACTCTTTTATTTTTATTCGGATTTCCTCTGCTTTGTTTTCCGCCATCGAGCGGTTTTCTGATATTACTCTTCGCTTTTCTTCTATCTGTAAAAGAAAAAAAAAAGAAAAAAAAATTTATATAAAACAACAAAGGAGAATTGCAAGAAGACTCTACATCATGCCTGAATTGCAAAAATATCCCCTACTCTTAAGGAAATTAAAAAATTAGTCGATGTTGTTAGTTAATAAAAAAATTACACTGTAGATTAATTCAAAAATTTAATCAAGTGAAGCTAATCAAATCCTAAATTGAGGCTCAATTGCACAGTTTAAGGTTTCTTTCATGATACGTAATGCCCTTTTCATTAATTATATAATTTCAGTAAGGACCCATAATCAAATAGTATATTTATTGAATTTAATATGCATACTCGTGTGAGCTCATTTCTAGCTTCATTTAATTCATGGTCTAAAAAGGTATATTCAAGCCCTCTTCTTTGTTTATCGAGCTTTTGATACTCTCTTAACTCCTCTTTTTCTGTGTCCAATTCTTGCAATCTTGCTTCTAAGTGTTGAACAACCTGATCTATATGCTTCCTTTTATTTCCTGTGAAAAAAAATAATAAATAAAAGTTAGGATTAGCTGACTTAATAAAAAAATAGTAAATCTGAGATAAATTAAGTTCAATTACACCTGTAGGATCTAAATTATAATTTTTTTCAATTTTTTGAAATTTAAATTGGAATTGTAATTATATAAATTAATCAAAACATAAACTAAACATGATGGATAATTATGAATTGCATCAATGTAGGAATACGTTAAATAAGGTTACAAGTTAAGTTTTACCTGTTTCTTGCATTTTTTTCAAGCTTTCAGACCTTAGCTCTTCATAAACCCTAGCGCCTGCAATTTCCTTCAACAAATCTAACCTTTCTGAGTCCTTCATTAATGTGAGATTCGCAATCTACATAATAAAATATTATAAAGTTATTAGCATATAAGTAATACGACGAAACGGGTTTTTGCATACAACCCCTAGCAAAATTGTTATTTACGAAATTAACTTGTAGAAATAGTGTCGGACATGCATTAAAATGATGTTTATTATTACTAGTTATTAATCAGATTCCTTATTATAACAAGTTAATAATAGTTTTTCGCGTACATAAAATTTATTTTTGCAAGGTCATATATGCAAAATTTCCAAATGAAGGAAAAATAAGGATGCAAAGCTTTCTTTACCTTGCCCTGCTCAACCACATAATACGGGTTTGACCGTGAAAAACCAGCACTCTCCAATAAATTCATTACTTCATCTTTGCTGAAATACACACACAATAATTCGAAATTTTATAAAGAAAGAAACTCATAAAAAAAGGAACATTTTCTTTGTCAAAGAAAAGAAGAAATTATTAATATATTATTTTTATTTTTGGAAAAATTCCTTACGTGACATGCTTTCCATTCAAGAAATATTCATCTTTTTTCAGAGTGACAGTCCTTCGTAACCTCACCTCTTCTCTATCAACCTATTTTGACAAGTTATGAAAGTAAAATAAATAGCATTATTTAATCATAGTTGGAATGCATTGACATATGTAGTATATTAATAAATATAACGCATATGAAATGGGAAATAACCATTAATAAATTTTAAACAAGTCAAAATTGGGTCAAACTTAGTTTAAATTGCATAAAATTATGCTTTATAAAGCTTCTTTGTACAGATTGAGGTTTAGTTTCCAAAATATAAACGCAAATATGGGGTTATTTAAATTGAAAAAATTGTAAATTAAGCACACTGATCTAGTGAATTTATTATTGTGCATAATTAGAAACTAACCGGTATTCTATTGTCAGAATTATCAAACACTATCTCCACAAAAGCAGATACTACTTGATGTCCAGTCCCTTCCTATCAAATATATTTATATATAAAAAATTTAGGTCCTCTAAAATCTATTAATATTTTATAAGAAAGGAAAAAATGATTAAAATTAATTTAACTAATAATCCAGTAAAGAGAAGCTCACATGAAGAAGCGCGTGCTTCTCTTTCATATGGAGAGTCTGAAACAGATCACTAATTACAAACTGTATAGCTAAAAATGTAAATAAATTATGCAAATTAGCCCGTGTAAAATGATGAATTGAGTAAAAAAAAATTTGTATGTTGAATTTACAATCTTTACCATGTTGAATTCAAGAAATTGGACTTGCCAGATCCATTTTCACCAACTGCACATAGAAAAGAAAAACTCTGAACTTGTTAAATTAAGGAAATTAAAGCCTAAAATAAAACAGTAAATTTTGGAATGAAAATACTTACTGACTACATTTACTTTCGGACTGAATGGATCTGTAGATATTTCCTCTTTGTAGCTCTTAAACCCTTCTATAATAACCTGTTAAATTACCAAAACATTGAAAAAATAAATCCACAAAAAAGAACAAAATTAGAATCACAAAAGAGAAACCCAAGAAATTCAGGAGATTTTACCTTCTTTATATACATCTCCTACAATCCCAATGGAACAACAACACACCGCAAAGCGCTAAACCTTAAACCCTAAACCCTGAAATTCCAACAATTGAATGTATGAAAGGGGTAAAACCCTAATCAAAACCTAGTATCGGACAAGTACTGAACCGAATTCCACTTTTTCAGAAATAAATTGACATGGAAATAGAGAGGGGGAATGTGGAAGTTTAGTATATGGGGAGAGGAAGAGAGAAAATATGGCGGGAATTCGAGTTTTATATTTAATTTTTTACCAAAATCTCGAAAATACCCCTGCTATGTATGTTAATATTGATTACATAAGTCACCAATTATTTGCATATCATCTCTTTCTTAATTAACTACAACAAAAATAGTAACTATATTTTATGCAAATCTGACAAATATCTCTATCTTAAAAAAGGCAAGTTTGTAATTTTTATTAGGTAAATTTGTTAAAAAAAGGTAAAATACTTTTCATTTTCGTGGAGTATTAATTACTTTACTTCTATTTAAACAAAATATGAAAATATAAAACAAAGAAGACAGGAATTAAATTGCATTATATTGAAGTACAGAGTTTAATGATGCATCACTCATAATGTTCATTGATCATCTTCCAATATCAAATAATTGCAAAAAAAGAAAAGAAAGTTATCGACCTCTAAGATTGTATGCATTCACTGACCAAAATAAACATACAAATCGCCTCAAAAAAAAAATCCAACATATCCAGATTTAAACAACTCTCAACAAGCCCTCATAATTACACAATCATACACCACAGCAAAGAAACCAAACAAAAATAAAAGAAATCAATGTCTATTACCTATACTTCATCCAATTAATTCCTCTCTTTAATAAAACCAAATATCAACAAAAATGCAAAATAGAAACTTCCCCATATCCAATTTTCACGTGCTGCTGCTGACAGTAATAGTGAAGAAATAAACCTTCAACACCACCGCGAGAGCCAATTGCAGGAGGAAAATTGCAGAGACAATGAGAACCCATTTCTCTCCTGCAGAAGAAACGATGTGAGCTTTTAAGTTGACGGACACGAAGGCCGCCGACATGAAGCCCGCGATGGAGACGACAAGCCATCTGAATATCTCCAGCGGAATGATCGAGAGACACTGTGTAGAAAAATATGAGATTTTTAGGGTTTATTTGGAAAGAGAAGATAAAAAATATCAATTTGTTAAGAGAAGGGTGGTATTGAATATTTATAGAGTAATTGTCATTCAGTTGATGGTTATGAGTAATTGTCAAATGGATAAAAAATATTGATAAAGATAAAAAAATATCAAATTGAAAGACACTGGACAGAGAAAATGAGATGATGGAATTTAGGGTTTATTTTAAAGAAAAAAATTCAAAGGTTTTAATATTTTTTTAAGCTTTATGTAGTTATGGGGTTGTTTGCAACTGGAAAGTAAAATGTACGGGGTTTTTATAAAAACGAGAAAATTAAAGGTTTTTTGAGAATTTTTCCATTTAAATTTCAGTTCAGCTTGTATGTAAATTAAGTGTTAATTTAACCTATTTTAGCCAGAAATGATATCCATATACCAAAGAAGTATTATATTACTATATTCTGACTCTGGCAATTTTATATTATCCATATATTATTGTAATTAAATCCCGGTTAAATTCAACCGTTTTCATTTTTAACCCAAATCAGCAAAAATTACACTTCTTTGTACAATTAAACACCCACAAAGGCGAACTAAATTACAAAATATATTTTTTTTTCTTTGTCAATAATTAAAACCTAAAATTTTACCGAGGCAGGAATGAAGACAAACAGCGAGTACCCATAAAGACACCAAAGCTGCACGAGTCCAGACGGGGCCGAAAAGTACTTCAGAACCAAGAACAGCACAAGAGGCACGAGAGTAACATAACCGTAAAATAGTCCGGCGGACCAAGTTACCAGATTTATATCATAAGCCCACTCTTTCTTGTGCCATTTGTGCTCGAAGTAGGCCACGAACGTGCCGATCGCGGCCGCGGCGAAAATTAGGGTTGTGGAAATCCAAAATGGCCCGTATCTGCAATTAAAATAATTAAAATATATAAATGAAGTTATATAAATAAATAAATTAATAAACCTCAATTAACCCTTAATTGTGTAATTTAGACATTATTTAGCTAAGCTTATCCAAAAAGTTTAAATATTTGAATTGTATAAAATAATAATCCTCAATTAGCCCTTGATGGGGCAATTTAGACTCAATTTTCTTGCATAAATAGAACCCAATGTAGCTTAAGCTTACCCTAACCAAGCATTGAATACCAAACAAACAAGAAAATATACAATTAAACCCTAAAATATGCAATTAAACCCTATTATTAACCCTCAATTGAACCAAATTTATCTTAAATCATTCTCATTTACACATACACAAACCAACCCAAGAAAATACAAAAAAAGGTTTTAAAAACGAGAACCCACTAATTAATTTCACAATAAAGAGTATCAACTTACAGGTCGGGTTTTTCGGTGGTTTTCTCGTTGAAATTTCCGTTGAATGGGAAGAGAGAGTCCCTGATCCTCTCCAGTACGTCTGACGTGTCAACGTCAAAATAGGGTTTGTATGCCTCCACTGTGAACAACTGGAGCCATCCAGTTGACTTGTCCGGATTCCCGCTCCCTCCTGGTCCAGAAAATGTATCTGTACATAAAGAAAGAGATTGTTTTTTGGTTTAGTAATTGAGATATTTAATTTTTCAAGGTGCATGAAGTGAGAATTTATGGAATTGGAATGAAATGTGAAGTGAAAATACCGTCAGCGTCTTGTGGGGGACGGTAACTGATAGGAATTTTGCCCTGTGGCTCAACTGGCGGGAAATTCTGAAGGTTTGAGTCTGCAAAATCACATTAGAAATCAAACAAATTATCAATTCACAGTATAAACATACAGAAATTCAAGGCCCAGCCGTAATGAAAACAAATTCAGGATCAGAGTCAGAGTCAGAGTCTCACTTGCGAAATGGACAGGCACTTGCTCAGCACCAACAGCAGACTGTAGACAAAAATAGAGCAAAAGAAAGAGGTGATCAGAAAGAGAAATAAAGGAAAAGGAAAAGGAAAAGGAAAAGGGAAGGGGGAAGTTGAGAGTACCGGTACGGATCCGGCGCCGTTGTGGTCGTTGATGGAGGTGTATCCGCCGCCTGACATCATTTTAACAACTATCGTCGATCAAGAAGAATGTCGATGTCGATTTTGAGAGAGTCCTCGGAAATTAAAGCGCGAGAGAAACTTCGTGCGGAGGGATGGATGAGAATTGAGAAACAGAAACTTCAATGGCGATTTTGGGAGTTGAGTTCTTTAATTGGGCTAAGTATAATAGATTTTTGGGCCTGTATATTTTTAAGACTGAATTAAAGGCCCTTGTATTCTCATTCTGGTACATGTCTCTAGACTCCTAATTTAGACTTTTTTTTTTTTGGGCTACTCTATTTAAAAATAAATCAGCAAATACCACTAATTTCAAAATAATAGGGTATCTATCATTTCCGTCATATATTATTCCGCCACTAAGAACATATAGATTTTATAATTTTTCAAAAATGAAGTTAATTAGTGAAAAAAACGTGTTCCGCCACTGTCACAGCAGAACAGGAAAAAAACGCAAAAATAGAGAATTTTTTTTACACTAATTAACCATGTTTAGCCAACCAAATAGAATTTTTTTGAAAAAACTGAAAATCCACATGTTCCGTCACTACTAGTGTCGGAAATGTTAGATACTCTATTATTTTGAAGTGAGTTGTATTTGTTGAATTATTTTTTAATAGAGTGGTATATATAAAAATAAAAATAAAAAGTCCCTAATTTAAGCCCAAACTTATTTTCTTTTTAGCATTCTAAACCTTTTTGTTTTCACTATTTTTTTGTATATACACTTTACAAAGCAAGAACAACAGACTAAAATGGAAATATAGGAGAGAAAGAAAGGAGGCTGAAGAAAAGAATACGAATAAGAAGGAAAACAGAACAGCAGAAAGGAAAACGAGAATCGATTCCGTTCTGTATGAAATACAAAACAAGAGAAACTGGAACTGATTCTCGCCCCACGCCCATGCGTTCCTTCTCCGCCTCGATCATGTCCAGCCCTTCTTCTTCCCGCTTCAAAGTAGTAAAACTCAAAAAACTCGAACACACAACTAACCCATTGATTGCCCAATAATTTCCAATTCTCAATCCCTTCTCTTTCTGCTTCTTTTCGTTTTGCAGTCTAGAGGAAACAGTGCGGCGTGGCACCGCAGCTTCTCAAGTCGAACCACGGATCAACAACCGCCGCTGGCAACCGGGCCCCGCGCCTCCCCCCGCCGTCCGTACACGCCTACTCCGCCTGGACACGGTCCGCCGTGTGCGCATGGATCCCATCCGCCGCAGTTCTTCGCTCCTCCTGCGCCGGGCCCAGGCCATCAGTTGCCTCCGCCAACACAGTTCCATGGACGTGGTCCACCGTACACCGCTGTTCCGCCGCCGTACTGGCAGCAGCGTCCCCAGTCTGAGATGTATGGACCTGGTCCACAGAGACCAATGCGTGCACCAAATCAAAATCAGAATCAAATGAATCAGCAACCTTTATTGGCATTTTATAAGAGAGAATGGAGATTTTCTCCCACTAGAGTTCCACCTCAATCTGGTACAAATAATAAATGATATATTCCTATTCATTCAATTCTGTGCTATTTTATTTAAATTGTAACATCTTTTTTAATTATATCACATAAATATGATAAAGTTTTGATCTTTGTTATATGTCAGAGAGGTTTCAGATTCTTTCGTATAATATTTTGGCGGACTATTTAGCAACAGAGCATTATTACAAACTTTATAGACATGTGCAGCTTCATTATTTGAACTGGGACTGGCGCAAGAATAAATTATTGTTCGAGTTCCAGTTGTGGTCCCCTGATATTTTATGCCTCCAGGTAAATTTTGATGTAAATTTTTTTTTAATTTTTTTTTTAGTTAAGATTGGGTTTTTGGCAATTAAGCCCAATTGAGTCTCAATTGACAATGGAATTATGCATTAAAAGGAACTGATTGACTGTTGAGCTCTGAGCGTAAGTTGTGCGGAATTTTTTTTTTTTTTGTGTTATTAATTTTGATTTTTGTATAATTATAGGAGGTAGATAGATTCCCTGATTTACAAACTGAGATGGAAAGACGTGGATATAATGGTATCTACAAGGTAAAATTTATAATAAATTTAGTATAAAGTATTATTATTTTCAAGTCCATTTTTATTTTTTTGTTAGCTTTTTGGACTTTAATTCCAAAATTGAGTGTAAACTATATAACAATAAAATGATCTTAACTGTTTATTTTATTTTGGCAAACTATGTATAGGCCAATTATAGTCCTTGGTATCTAAATATAATTATATACACTTAATAATTCAAAATTGTTCAAATTTTAATTTTTAAGACTTTAGTTTCATGTTAATAATACAGATGCGCACTGGAAATGCTATAGATGGATGCGCTATCTTTTGGCGAACAAACAGGTTTACTTTATTTACTATTTATTTATTTTTAATAGTAAATGCTTTTGTAAATATAAAAATATGATATTATGACCTTGTATTATTCATTTTTATGATGCAATCAGGTTCAAATTGATGCATCATGAGTCAATACAGTTTAATGAAATTGAACTTAGAGATAATGTAGCTCAGATTTGTGTACTAGAGGTATGTATTTGTTATTTATTTATTTATTTACTTATTATTTATTTCCTTTAGTTGATATGTTAAAGTACACAGATTACCTTACTAGTTCATTTCTTGATACATAATATTTTTTTAACATTTATGTTTTTTATTTGTAATTTTATTAAGTTCTTTTATTTTTTTATTTTGTTTGGCCAGTCCACTCTTCATAAAACCCCTGAAAATGGCTTATCTTCTTTGCCCAGGTTTGTTACTAATTAATCGTTTAGTTACATTGAAATTTCTTCATTTTTTTAAAATTAGTTCCTTTTGATATACATTTTCTAGTCATTTTGTTCTATATATACATAAATGGCTTTTCTGAATTGGATTATACTTATTGCACAAGTCGGTTTCGATTGAGCTCATAAGTTTTATTTTTTTTGGGTAAGCAAAATTTGAAGTCAATAAAGACATGATTTAATTAAGGCTATTATGATTTACTTAAGACTTGATTTACATTTTGTTATTCAGCTCAAATAGAGTTGTTGTGTGCAATATACATGTTCTTTTCAATCCAAAGAGAGGCGAAATAAAACTCGGCCAGGTACTTTTCTCTCTCTCTCAAATTGAATCAACATTTTGTTAGAAATTAATGTTTCTAATTAATATTTTTTGTCAGGTAAGAACTTTAATTGATCGAACCAATAAAATATCTAGGAGATGGAATGATGCGCCGGTTATTCTGTGTGGAGATTTCAATTCTACACCAATGGTATATACTTTGTAAAATAAAATATGTAGAAAAAGCTTGTCAATTTATCACACGCACACACAAAACATACTAGCGTTTATCTGACATGCTTTTATTTTCAGAGCCCGCTTTACAAATTTATCTCAGGGCAAAAGGTATATTATATTCATATATTTTTTTCCTTGTCAAAACCTCTAATGTGCCACTAAATTGTTTTTTTTAATTTCTGAAATTTGCACAGCTGGATATATCAGGTCTCGCGCGAAATCAGATTTCAGGACAAGATTTAAATGATGCTAGACCTAATTTCTCAAGGTAATTTGATCTTAGCCAATTTAGTATATTATATGCTTTATACAAAAAAGGCATTATCCATTCGTTTTTAATGCCCTGGTTTATTATTATTCCTCCATTGGCCTAATTTAGTGCAATTAATTTAAATAAATTTACCACGCAGGTTTATCTCATCCAACCGTACCAGTCAAGAAACTGGTACAGAAATATCAAATATAAATTTAACAGAAAAGGCTCAGCTTAATGAGCAAATTAATGATCCTACAAATGAAAATACCAAACTGGAGGCAAAACTGAAAGATGGAATTGAGAAGAAAGATTTACCTCCTAGCACGGATTCCAATGCGAGTCAAGATTTACAAGAAAACAATGAAGTTACTAAGCCCTCAAATTCTGATGATTCACTTCAATTTTCAGATTCATCCCTTGAAGAATCAAAATTACCAAGTTCTAATGATATGGAACTAGGTTTTGAACAAAGCAACCAGTCAGAATCTTTAGGAGACAGTAATATTATGAAGGGCGATTTAGTAATTAATGGACCCGTTGATTGTTCTTCTGAGCCAAATTTATCTTTAGAAAATTCAGAATCTAATAATTTACGTGAAATTGATGAATCATCAGTTAAATTGGATTTTGGAGAAATTAGCCGATTTGGATTGTCAGAAAACGAAAGTGATATATTCAAGGATGATTTTGTAATTAATGAAACAGATGAGGAATTTTTGAAAGAACTGCATGGAAGTGATGAAGAAGGTTCTTTTAGTGGAAATAACAATGTATCTATTGATGAATTTAATAATAATAATGATGATGGTTATTATATTTATGATCCATATAAATGGGCCCCACATGAAATAAAAGCGGCTAGCGGTAGTGAAGAATGTACTATTCTTGAACATAGTTTGAAATTAAGAAGTGTATATACAGATGTAGAGGTATGTATTTTGTTTAATTCTATTTATTTATTTTTTCTTTGTTTCTTGGTTCTTATTTTTTGTTTTATTTAAATCTAAAACTAAATGAAAATAATGTTTTTATTTTTTTTTTTGTAGGATTGTGCTGGTACAAAAGATTCGAATAAAGAACCTGAAGTAACATCATATCACCAGAACTTTATGGGCACAGTTGATTATATTTGGTAATTAATACTAAAACCTTAAAAATCATATATTTACGCAATATTATTAGTTTAAAAACCGAGATATATGATTGAGACTTCTTTTTAAAAGAAAATTAGAAATTATATTTGCGTAAATATTTAGTGATGTAAAATATGTTTGAATAAATTGTAGGAGTTCTGAAGGCTTGAAAACAGTTAAAGTGTTGGATACAATACCAAAACATATTTTAAAACAGACAAGAGGCTTCCCTACAAAGGTAATTTGTTATATACCCCTGCAAATTTTTAAATATGATATGTGCCCCTGCAAAATCTTATACCACTACTATCTCTTTTACCTCCTTTTGTTAGTAATTTTATGTTTTACGTATGTATATTTTTTGTATTGTTGTAGAAATGGGGAAGCGATCATATTGCTTTAGTTTGTCAATTGGCATTTGTGCACAAAGCTTCAGATAATTAATGTTGGTGAGAAAATCAATCCTCATAATTATGAGATTGTCTGTTTCTAGATTAGAATTAATTTCTTCTTATTTATTTATTTATTCTTTTTTATGAGAAATGTTCGTAAGTGAATCTAATTCTCCCACAATTGAAATGGAATATTTGATGACGATAATGCTATAAATAGAAATTAAATCCAGCAGCATAAAATGAAATATTGGAACACTCCAATATATTTGGTGATTGGGTATTTGAAAGTTATTTTATAAAATGCTAACATATTCAGCATTGGCTATACTTTGTGCTAAATTAATTTTAAATCGTATAGATTGAATATACCTTTTTAGTATGTTTGAGATTCTGTTTCACAATATTTCTAATATATATCTTTACCATGATATAAATATTTTTTCAGTCGTTGAATTATTACGTTTGTTGGCGTGATGTTGAATATAAATAGTTTAAAATATTATGAAAAAGTGATCTGTGATAAAAGAAAATGAAATGATATATGGTCGAAGACTCGAAAATTGATATAATACCTCGAATAACTAATATAACATATTCAAATATATTATTATTTTTTGAAGGAAATGGGACAAATGTAATTATTAAACTATATATAAAAGTAGTAAAAGAAAGTATAGGATAAATCATATAGACATAATGCACACCAAACCACACCAATATTTTAGAACGTTTGGAGGGGGCTTGAAATATCCCCCAACCCACCATTTTTGTAACAATTAAGTTCCCAAATACATAAAACCAATAGGCAGAAAGAAAAGGAAAATTGGATATAATAAACCAAACAAAAAAGTAATGGTTTTTCCCATAACATTAAATTATAATAATGGTTTTCCCAATGACATGTATTTTCTTCAAACTATACATAGAATAACTATAAGTAACAAGATTTATACAAAAAGGAATGGTTATGTTAAAACCTTATTTGTCAAATTAGTATGATAACACCTAGTTGTTCAAGTATCTCAATTACTCTAATTAGACTAGCTCTAAAAATTGGATATAATAATCATACAAGGAGACTTCAGAGGCCACCTGATTCGAAGTTTAAAGAAAATACATATCCAATTGATATAATAGGATGATCCAAAACATAATTCCAACTCATTTATTGGTTTCACAATGAACACTCTCATATTACAATAGAAGGATTTATATGCATTTATTCAAAAAAAAAAAAAGAATTTATATGCGTATCACAAATATTTCAATAAAAATACAGAAATTGCATGTTCACATTATTTCCTAAAAGTCAGAAAAGAAAACTCACCAATTTAATAAGGAACACTGTCACATGTTTTGCATCAGTAATTAGAGATGGCATAAGTAGCTTGGTCCAGAACTCCCGTTAGTATAGTATTATTTTTATTTATTATCAAATAGCTAACAATACTAAGTATCATTTCTTTTTTTGTTAGGTTAATTTCACTTCATTTGGGTCTTTTCTTCCTCTTCTCCCTTTTTGTTATTCTCAAATATAGTTATTAACAGAATAGTAATATTCCCGTTCTTCTGTGTCTGGAAGAGAGTGAATACCATCACATAGAGTTGTTTCTACAACTATACCTTGATCCACATCGTCAATATACATCTGAGGGTCAGGCGTTGTGATATCAGATTGAAACCCATTGTTTCCATTTTAGTTCCTTCCAGTATCTCACATAAAGATAGTTGCATTTGTTTTCCTCCTCCATTTTTGTTTTCTGTTATAACCAATATATACATTTCGTTTAATATCTACAAGAATCTTATCCACTTTTATACCATAAGGAGAAATATTATTTTGTGGTTTGGGCACACAGGTTGTGTTCTTTTTGTTAGTTACCTCATATTTCTTTTGCATGTCCGTTATGAATAGTTGGTAAGCAAACCTCAATAATGTTGGAAAATATGCAGATGAAAAATCTCGAAATATAATCATGGGACTCAGCAAAACACTTCTCTAGTGTCATGTAATAACATATTTTCCTTTTTGTGTATATTATTGTATAATAATCAATCTATTATGTATCCTAATACCATTCTCTGTGCCATTCTATATTTCAGGAAATATAAATTAAATGCACAAATGGGCAACTGAAGCCAAGCAAGCCATTCAATTTTGAAATCAGATCAGTTGAACTGTATATGTTAAAATGCACAACCTTTTTTTCTCTTCTAAAAATAACATGATAACATCAATCATAATCTTGAAACTATACCCCCCTCACCAGCTAGAATTTGAACCCTAATTAGACCCAAAATATTTACTAATTAAAATGGCTAACAAAGAACTAAAGCCTCAAAAGGCAAGGGTCGCAGTAGTTACCTGTCTTTTCCTTGCTACAAAATTGGCCGAACGGCACGTTTCCTGCATTTGTAAAATGCAATATTAAGTTAACTATATTTCAGTTACAGTTGAAATAACAAATTTAGGGTACGTACTTTTTTTTCTTCTTTTAGTGGTTTTGTTTGGTCAATTTTATTGTTTGAACAAAGGATATACCATGATTTTCTATACAAACCTTAAATCAAGAACCACCAAGTCAAAGTGGTACCTGTTTTTACTGAAACAGTTCTGTTGCAAATTAATAAAAAAATGAAAGAATGAAACCTGACCTGGCAAAAAAATACAAAAACATACTATATTTATAAAAAAAAAAATGAATCCTAAAATGCCAGCTTTTCACGTCTACTGCATCGATTTCTTAGTCTCTTCAAGGATACTCTACAAAAAGAATAGTAATATTATAATAATAATAATTCATACAAAAATATCATGTTCACAACTTGCAACAAATAAACACCCCTATTTTTCATGTGAAAAATCATTTTGCTATTTAACCCTCAAATTTTATCTATAACTTAAAATTTAGAACAGAATTGTGAATGTAATTCTCCTTTTAAAATATGTTAGATATAGTATAATAGATAAAATGAAATATTAGTAATTAAATCCCGCAGCATAAAATGAAATATTAGAACACTCGGATATTTTGCTTTTGGATATCCAATGGTGATATATTATAATGCTAGCTTATTCAACCTTGGATCTACTCATGCTAAATTAATTTTTAATTGCATAGAAAAAAATATACCTTTTTAGTACGCTTGCCATTTAGTTTCACAATATTTGAAATTTATATCTTTACCATGTAACATATTTTTCAGTCGTTGATTATTTATATTTTTATTTATGTTTACTGACATATGATGATGAACATATATAGTTCCAAATACTATGAAACATAGTCAGATTAAATAAAATAATATTTGTTTCATTTATTCAGTTGAAAATTGATTAATTTCTTCGAAAAATTAATATTCGCTATAACATTAATTCATTTCTTCGAAAAACGCAGTAATGGCGTGAAAAAGCCTCACTGATTGTTGCAGGACCCAACCCATATACAAATACATTAAAATATATATAAAATAGTAGAAAGTATAAGATAAATCATACACACACAATAACACACCAAACCACACCATTTTTTAACAATCAAGTTCGAAATACAAAAACCAAATCAGCAGAGAAAAATAGTGAGAGATCTTTAGAGAAAAATAGTGAACTTTGCAAATGAAGAAGACGCCCTCCAAAATGCAACCTAGCTATGAATCCAATATGAACATCCAGACCCAGTGTATTTATATCATTTTCTTTATTCAAATGGTTGAGAGATTTTCATTAAAAAAAAATAGCATTTTATTACAGCTCGTAAATAAATAAAAATAAGAAAATTATATTTATCAACATTTCGATAAAGATTAAAAAAAATTTAACTCTAAATAGAGTCGAAAAAATTACATTCTATCATCTAAATAGCTTGAACCCTAGCATCATTTGCCAGTGCATAGCAAACTTGTGCAGTTGTCTAAGCATGCTAGTTAGTCTTGTTGTGATAGGTAGTCTTTTCCATCATTTTATATCAATTCTCGCTCATACACTTACCTAATAGTGTAATTACTATAAATTGATCTCACTTATTTTACCAAAATGAAATTTATGTTGTCGTTGTATTGTATATATGATAATTGTTTTTTTCTCAACACGAATTCATTTGAACCTAGTAAACACCCATAGAAGAATCTCAAGTAACCTAATTGTGGTAGATAAATTTGATTTGATTAGGTTATTTTTGTTGTGATATGAGTACAAAACCAATAAATTGTTGGAGGCACACAATCAATCTAGTAACTCTTGGACTTGAGAATCATTTCAAGAGATTTAGCTTATTATGCATTTTTTGTTTCGCGAAGAATAATTTAATGTTTGAGGAGTATTTTACTTTTGGTTTCTTCCAGTATCTTAGAGAAAGATGATTGTATTTTAGTTCTTCCTTAAGATTTTTCATTCTGATTTTTAACTTATTTATACATTTTGTCTTACATGTTGTAAGGGTTTAACTACTTCTATATGATGAGAACAAAGAAGACAAATTTTGTTTGAACATACAGTTTGTGTTGTTTTTGTTAGTTAAGTCACATTTTTTTTTTTTGCATGGTCGTGCAATGGACATTATGGATGATTAGCAGTTAAGTCATACTATACCTTCGTTTCCACAAGTTATTTTCTTGAACAAAGTACAGACTGCAATTATGTGAATTTATTTCATCAAGTTTATGTATCTCGAAGCGGAAGTTTTATGTATCTCAAAGCGGCTTATAAGCTTTTACAAGATGATCAGTATATATTTTTTTATCTACAATAGAACATGCTAGTTCCATTTGTTGAAATAAAAGCATTTGTAAAAAAATATTTTTGTGTACACTTCGAATTTATCACATATATAGCATATCCTACAAAAATAAGAAATATTATGATTATCCTTTTTTTGTGAGATTATTATGAATATCCTTACAAAATATAGAAATATAACATATATATATCTGCAAAATATAACAAAATTTTATACGGATAGGAAAACATTTCATAAAGACAAAAATTATAATAATATTTTTGCCTATATCACCACCCTGAATATCACGTACATTGATCCATCATTTCCATTTACGTTTCGGAAGTATACATCCACAAACTGTCAATGTTTAATAATAAGCCCTATCGAACTTTCACATTTGTAATGCTTTTGTTGACATATGTGAAATCTATTATTACATTTTTTTTTCTTTTGGAAAATGTGTTACCACTCCTGTTAAATCACTCCGATATCACTCCGGGTCAACATCAATCTTTGACCGATGCTTATTGAATTATATACCAATTATTTCAAAAAAGAAGATTTCTCAATATCTAACTCTTATTATTTATTTATTTTTGAATTTCTGTGGGCGATTGCCTATTGAGTATTATAATTTAATAAAGTAGAATTTTGGAATTTAACTTATTTTTTTTTGTTTTTTCTGTGGCAGTGGCATGTATTTGCTTTAGCCTATAAGATTTACACATAGAATAATTATAATTAACAATATTTGTACAAAAATGATTTAGTTAATGTACTTTATTTGTCAAATTATAAAAATAATCTTGATTCAGTTAATGAGTTGATCCGAAAATTAATTACGACATATTTCCAGATTTCCCCATACATAATTGTTATCCATTAATATTAATCTCAATATAATTATTATCAGAAGTAATCTCCTTCCATATCTGAAAGAGAGTGAAGACCATCACATAAATTTGGATCCACTATCTCGTCTGGTCCGAAGGCTTTTATGTACAACTTAGGGTCTGTCATGGTGATATCTGCAGGTTCAAGCCTGTTGTATTAATTTTAGTTCCTTTCAATATCTTATATAAAGATGACATTTTTTTCCTTCATTTTTGTTTTCTGTTCTAACCAATATATACATTTCATTTAAAATGATACGAGCATCTTTTCCTCTTAAATCTTTTATACTAGGATAAGAATAAATACTGTTCAGTCTATACACAACGTCATTTGCTGCTTCCTTGCTTTGGAAAATAGCATACGCTTTCCCTATTTATACCAAAGAATATATATATATTTATGTATCATATCTTATCCATTTTGCAATAAAAATTAAGAAAAAATAATCAAATTAACCTTCAATTTAACCTAATATAGCCTCTAAACCATAAAATTCCAACTCAACACCAAACAAGCCAAAAGAATGAAAGAAAAAACAAAAAAGGGGAACAAATGGTCAAATCCATAGTCAAACTCAAACAGGAATATGTATCAGACCGGCCAAAAAAAGAAATAATTCAGTATTGTAAATTGGAGAAAATTAAAATAAACAAATATCATAAGTAGGGTCCCCATTTGAGTAATTCTTCACTGATTTTACAGTGCATTTTCGTCCTGTGTACTGCATAGTATCAAATCCTGTACGTAGCACAAAAGATGCTATCGATTGAATAGTTACGTAATATTCCAAAACATAGTAATTCTGTAGCGACGGATTGAAATTATATATTGTTTTCTCGTGTTTTTATATATGCTATATACTGTTTTTATTTTTTAAAATATATACTGTTTACCGAATGAATTTTATATACTGTTTATTTTCAGTTTATATATTTTTATATACTATTTTTATTTTTATATATATATATATATATATATATATAATTTTACCAAATGAATTTTATATATTGTTTATTTTCAGTTTATATGTTTTTTTCAGTTTTTATATATTCGCTACAGTGTTGCTACAGTACTCATCGTCGTGTAATATCAACTTCCATTACAAAATGGGCAATAAATTTTGGTTTTCGTAAATGAACATGAATAATTTCTCTTGGGATTGCATATTTAGGTTTATTTTACCTACTTTCTCATAAAGGAAATAATTACATATATTATGCCCTCTTCTATCCCAATCCCTAAATCACTTGGACTTTGACTTTCTCAAAGCGGATACCATTGCGTAGACATTTTCTTGGCAAGCTGGTTGGAAGATTATATACATTATGTCTTTGTTATTTGTAATTCTAATTATGATATGAAATTGAGCCTCTAACACATATCTAGTGTGGCAGCGGATTGTCATGTTTTGTATCGGATATAACAAACACCATGATATACATATTTTTTGTAAAGATGTTCCACGCCCAGTCACACAATATGTCCTTCTCCAAGTGTTAAATGATAGGCCGAGCTGCATTCCACGCCCAGTCACACAATATGTCACGGATCTACAACTTTGTCTTGATCGGCATTGTCAATATCTCAGGATCCGGCATCGCGATATCAGATTCAAACCCATTGTTTCAATTTCTTCCAGTATCACAAATGAAGATTTGCGTTCTTTCCTTCATTTTTGTTTTCTGTTCTAACTAATATATAAATTTCAGTTAATATTTACAAGAATCTTATCAATGTTTATACCGTAAGGATAAGAATAAATACTGGTTAGTGGTTTGGGCACACTGTTTGTGTTCTTTTTGTTAGTTAATTCATATCTTTCGCATGGCCATTATGAATATTATTGGTTGCATAAACCTCAATAATGTTGTGAAAATATGCAGATGGAAAAGAACAGTTCTCTGCAAAATGAACTCTGCTCAATAATGTTGTGAAAACATGACAGACAGACAATGCATGTTTGCACATTCTCGATAGATAATATACTGAAACATAGCTTCCACATATATTATCAAACAAGTATCAAAGTACAATACTGTTTGTCAAATTGTCAATTATAGCATTTTATATTTCCTAACACAAATCAGCGTAACAAACACAAAAAATGGTATACTTCACATATCAAAATCAAGATTGCATGTAAAACGGCCAACTCAAGCCAAGCTATTGATTCATCAGATAACTGTCTTTGTTAAAATGCATAAACTTTTTTTTTTCTAAAATTGGCATCATTCAGAAAGTTGAAACTATACCCCCTTAAAACTAGTTATGTCATCATATAACCAGCTACTATCAACACACTAATCACCATCTAGAATTCATAAACCTTAATTCAACCAAAATATTTACCACTAAAAGGTTAACAAAGACCTAAAAAGAACTGAAGGTTAAAAAAGCAAGAGCCGCAGTTTTGCGACACATGATTAGATATTTTAACTGCTTCTTCCTTTTTTCAAAATTGGCCTCATGGCACGCTTCCTGCATTTATAAAATGCAAATATTAAGTTAACTATATTTCAATTACAGTTGAAATAACAAATTTACGGTAAGTACGAATTTTTTTCACTTAGTGGTGCTATTTGGTCAATTTTCATGTTTAAACAAACAATATGCCCTGATTTTCTATACAAACCCTAAATTAAGAACCACCAAGTCAAAGTTGTACCTGTTGTTAGTAAAACAGTTCTGTTGCAAATTAATAAAAAAAGAGACAAAAAAAAAACAGTTCAAGAAAGAATAAAACCTGACCTGGCAAAAATAAAAAAAACGTACTATATCTATCCAAAAAAGAATCCTAAAAATGCAGCTTTTCACTTCTGCAGCATCGATTTCTTCCTCTCTTCAAAATGCATCTGCAAAAATAATAATAATAATAATAGTAATACTTCATACAATAATACCATGTACATAATTTACAACATGAAAACACCTTTATTTTTCATGTGACAGTTCATTTTGCTATTTGACCCTCCAATTTTATTTATAACTTGACACAAATTTTAGAATACAATATCTCCTAATTTATAATCCCAAAAGATAAAAATTAAGAATTACAATTTGAAAGTTATATTTTGTTACAACAAGGAATTATTGTGACGATTACTTTTTTACTATTTAACCCTCTAATCAGCACCGAATTTAGAATTGGGTGCCTCCAAATTTATAATCGCACAAAAGAAAAAGAAATACTTAAAAGTTGTGAATTGAATGGAGTGTACCTTGCTTACAGTCGACCTGGCCATCTCATATCTATCTAGAGTGAGAAACCAGTCCATCGCAAAGTCAAACTCTATTGTGTTTGCTTGTGAACAATGAGAGGTCGACACGGCTTTTTTCTGAATAAAATAAATAAAAGAAAATGAAAATGTTTAATTTAATGTCTCAGTTTGTTTCATTATTTAGTCGAGGCTAAATCAGGTCAATTGAGTCTTAAATTGATTATGTTGCACAACAGAGGGTTAATCAAAGAAAACTGAATTAAATTGAAGCTCAATTTAGGGTTTAGTTGACGGAATCGTGATCTAATTGACGCTTAATTGGAAAAAAATTGAGGATTAAGGATCATTCAAATAAATAAAAAATCAAAAGAGGATTTAATTGAACAAAAGAGAGGCAATAATTTTAATGTACTTACCATTTCTTCTCTCATGAGAATCTTCAATTTGTCAATAACGAAATGGCCAATCAATGACCTCAACTTCTTAGGGACCTTAAAAAGGCCCTTGCTGCAGAAAAGAGGCCTGTAAAAAATTTAAAATTAATAAAAGTGCAAATATATTATTTAATATAAAACTAAAGAAAAGTACCGTCCATCTGGCAGAATTAGGAATTCTTTATTCAGTCTATACACTACGTCATTTGCTGCTTCCCTACTTTGGAAAATAGCATATGCTTCACCTATTTATACCAAGAAATATATATAAATATATCATATCTTACCCAATTTTTCCATAGAAATTAATTAAGAAAAAATAAAATTAAAAAAAGACCATAAGTAAGGTCCCCTTTCGAATGATTCTTCACTGATTTTACAATGCATATTTGTCCTGTAGTGCGTTGTATAATTTCCTGCATGTGTCAAGTGAGAACAAAAGATACTATATTAATTTATTACCAAACTAGTCAAGTATATATTATATATAAAAAAATATTGACTCAATGTGTAATATTCCAAAATCATATAACAAAACGAAACAAAAGGGTTGCAATTTCATATTCAACCCAGCATAATGGCAAATAAATGTAGGTAATTGGGAATTCAAGGGTTTAGGCTTTAGCCCTTAGGGTAGCACAATATATATTTCCCATCTCTACTGTACAAATAATATTTTCAAGATCAGAAGCAAAGCAAGAGAAGAAAAATCTCAAAGAAAAAAGGAAAATCTCAAAGGTCTCTCTAAACCCTAAACCCTAAAATACTTTCAAGAAAACAGACGTTCCCCAAAAAGAAAAAAAAAGGAAAACTCATTTCGGTTTTGTATAAAATATAAATCTAATATTTAGTTTGCTTTATACCTGAATCTCAGAAGAAAGATACGTCGGATCGAAATTCTCAAAAAAGACGAGCGTTCCATCTTGCTCCGCTTTTTCCACCTTGTCATCCCAACTCTGAAAAAAGATCATCAAAATTGGAAAATCAAGTTATTTATACAAAATTAGGGTTTCGATAAACAGAAAGCGAGATTTGAGAAACTAAGGTTGCTTACCAATTTGAACCAATTGCGTTTATCCTGCAACAGAAAAAGGCAAAAAAATGAAACAGTAGTAGAGTTAGTTATGAAACAGTAATAAAAGTAAAGATGAAAAAAACAATTATTTTCTTTTCGGTTTCATTTTCTATTTTATTTCTTTTTCACCCAAATTTTGAGGCTAATAAATTCCATAACTAAGAAAAAAGAAGCAAAATCTTACTATTCTAGCCGGCTCGTCAACTGGACTCTCCAGTCTCCTCTCAACTGGACTCTCAAGTCTTTTCTCATTATTGAAATCCTCTAGAGGAGCAGGAACAGGAATAGAAACCTTCAATTTCTTCTCGTTTTTCAGATCCCCATTCGTTTCTTTCCTTTTTGGCAGAGGAGGCCTCATCTCAGATCCAGTAGCAATATTCCCTTTTCCTTTTCCCATTTCCTTACCTTTATCACCATATTTACCGCCGTTTTCTTTTCCTCTCCCCATTTCCTTATCTTTACCACCATCTTGACCCCCGTTTTCTTTTACTTTCCCCATTTCCTTATCATCTTTACCTCTCTCCTTTCTGATATCCTCCTCTTTTGGCAATTTGGTCCCTCTTTGAGTGGAAATCTCTCTTTTATCAATCTCGGTCTGCCTCTTCTTGCTACTCTTTCCATTTTCATCTGTCTTTTCGTCCTCTCTTGGTCTCTTTCTTTCAGGTTTTGGCAATGGAGACTGTACGAGCGGTGGAATGACTGGACTGGATCTGACGAGATCTTCTTCACGGTTGAAAAACAGCCTGACTGATTACCCACAAAAAAGAATATTAAATTAGGGTTTAGTTTAGCAGAATAAACGGTTTGAGCCTATACGGTTTCATAATATTGCTAATAAGTGCAAAGGAGTTTAAAAAGAGCCTGTAAATTATTCCTTAATAAATATTTACAAAACTCCAATAAACAAACAATATTCTTTTCCTTCACGACTTACTGTCTCGCAAGGCGATCTTTTCAGGCAGAATCTCCGAAAGAGTCTTGGTCTCAACATCAAAAACGCGCGAAAAGACGAAATCGGCCCTGGCGATGTCTTCTTCTGACGGCTGCGGATTCCGAGCGTCCCTCGACGTGCAGACCACTTTGCATTTGCCCGCGACCGTCTCCTGCAATATTAATGAGAAGAAAAGAAAATTAGAATGGGGTTGAAAGAAGTAGGAATGTCGTTAAAAGAACAAGAATGATCAAAGAAGAATTTCAAATGTTTTGTTGGGAAATTAGGTTCGAGGGAATTAAATGTTATGCCGGATGTAATGAGAAGAATGTAAATTGTTGGAATTATTAGGGCTATAATTTCTATTTTTAACTTTAATTTCTATTTTTTTTATTTTTTAGTTCTCGAAATTTTCTCTCTCCGCCAACTCATCTTTTCTTCCCCAAATATCACTCTCGCTTTTTCTTCACTCTCAAAGCTCTTGGTCTTTTTATCTTCTCCATAAATAAACCATATTAATAGATGAGTCATATTTCTCTCCTTGGTTGGAGAGTGATAGAGTGTGTTTAGTTCGAGTGGGCATATGTGTCTAGTTCGGTGCAAATAGAGGTTACGGACTAGGGTTTCACTCAATAGGAAGACGGCGCCAATTGCCCCACGGCTAGGGTTTCGCCGCAAGAAGAAGATGGCACCCAATATGTCGCATACAAGATCATACCAAACACTAAATACTCCAACTCTGATCCACGGTTAGGGTTTCGTCACAAGAGGAAGATAGCACCTAATAGCTCCATGGCTAGGGTTTAGCCTCAAGGAGAAGATGGTAGCTAATGCGTCATGGTTAGGGTTTCTCCGCAAGGTGAAAATGACACCCAATAGCGTCACGGCTAGGGTTTTATAACAAGTAGAAGATGAGACCCAATAGAAACACGGCTAGGGTTTCCTCACAAGTGGAAGATGAGACCGGCTAGGGTTTCGAGAGCCACACAAGCCGCCGGCACAAAAAGGATTAGCGGGATTAGAGGGAAAATGTATGAGGGGAGGGGTGATGAAGGCGGAGGGGAGGGGTGTGTAACAACCCAACATGGGCCGTTATTTGATTTATCTCAATTAGAGAGATTTGGGAATAAAATTATGGTTTCGGGTATAGAATTAGGGCTTGTTGATTAATTAGGGTTTGAGAAAGTGGATTAGGATTAATTGGTATTCTAGGGTTAAGGGATACGAGCCCAAAAGAGCATTAATGGAGACGGGCTTGAAGGAGGGAGTGGATGTGGGATGGATCCATGAAAGGAAGTGGGCGGATCCTATAAGGGGGAAGGGGAGAGAGGTTGTAGAAAAAGACGGGGTGTGTGTGTGTTGTGTGTGGGTGGGGGGGGGGTGTGTGTTTCATGTGTATTGTGTGTGTGTCTTTCAAGAAAGAAGGGTTTAGGGTGAAGTGTATCGTAAGGTATAATATGAGAAAAGGGTAAATACCTAAAGTTGAAAGGAAAGATGTTTAAAATTCTAAGAAGCTACAAAGGGCTACAACAAGTAAAAGAAGTTCACTCAATTTCGACATCTAACCTCAATACATCGTCTAAAACCCACGCAAAGTGACGTAATTAATTCAATTGAGAAAGAATCAAGTACCAATCGATTGAGATCGTAGACTCCATCTGCATCATCCGTCCCACATGCCAAGAATATCTCGTTCTCTAATGGTCTATAGTCCCCTAAGTATTCTTGAATTTCTTCCGGATGGAAGAACCACACCACCTCTACCATCTTTTGCTCCTCCCATATTTTAACGATTTTTCCAATGTAAAAATAGAGGCTCTTCGCTTCGAAGAATGCATGGTCGTAAAGACTATACGTGAGGTCGTCGAGTTTAAATGATCGGCCCTTCCTTGGTCCTCCAACTCCTCCTTCCATGCCCTAGTCTCAACTCAAAACCCTAGAATAGAAAAAGAAATATATGTATCAATGAAAGAATGTAGGCCACTTGATTTGTTATGGGTTGGATTGCGTTGGAAGATGCAAATGTAGTATAATGGGATTGGGTTCTTAGTTTGATCAAAACCCACCGAACCCAACGCATGAAAACCCTTAGTACCAACTCTTTTGTGGAGCTAGACTAAGCGTTGACTAATTAGATCAATTTAGTTTGGATCGAACAAATTAGGAAAAGCAACAAGAATGAGGATTAAGGCTACTTTATTCTAGTGCTTCATTATGTGGATTCATCAAACCAACCAAGAAAAGGGGCAAGAATGAAGATCAAACTCAAAGATGCTTTAGTCTAGTGCTTCATTCCTTGAACTCAATTCATCTTTCCAAGTTAGTTAAGCAACTAACTAAGAAAACGGACAAGAATGAAGGTCAAAGATGCTTTATTCTATTGCTTCCTTCTATGAAGTCAATTTATCTTTCCAAGCATATTCTCAAACGAATCATGAATGATCTCTTGAGTTCATAAGCTACCAAGTTCTCCTTCGCTCCATTTCAAATAAACATCTTCAATTAAATTTTGCATTACTCTCACTCATCCATCCCTCTTCATCCCTTCTCTATCAATCATATCTATTCATAGTTGTTTCCCTACGTAATTGAGAACAATAGGCATGTCCATTATGCTATTTCCTCAATTTATGAGGAATCTCTTAATATAGACACCTAAATGTGGTATCTTGGTCAAATAAAGCCAAACAAAACTTGGAGCAATGCAAAGTTTAATAATTTATCTTGATTCAAGATGGAGAAATAGAGGTAATGGATCATTGATGTATTGCATATCCATCATGAGAATATGTTTGGAAAGATCAATAGGATTGAGAGTAGGAAGAAAGGCTTTGTAATACTATAATTGAAGGTAGAAAGATGGTTCATTTGATTGATCCAAGTTCCTCATGGAGTGTTAAATAAATTGAACAAAACAACAAGATGGGCGAGATCATTAAGCAAAAAGATAAATAGGTTATAACTAAGTCAAAAGTTTGATTTTGGCCCCTCATCTATTGCTTTTATTCACTTTGGCCCCTCTTCTATTTTTCGAGCCACTTTGTCTCGTCATCTTCTCTCTTTGTTCACTTTAATCTCTTCATTAGGTAAGTGATGATTTGGTAGTTAATGTTATGACACGTAGATGAATGACATGGCAAAAATAGATGAATGGCGTGGCAACAAAAATGAAATTTGAAAGCCACATCCTCTTTGCTTTTTCTTCTTTTTTCATATTGACGTAGCAACAAAAATAGATGACGCGGTTATACAATTTTACAAAATTTGGTAATGGCAAATATTCTGATTTTTAATTCTTTCAAATTTTATTGACACATCATATATTTCTATCAAATCCCTCTAAGTGGCAAAATTAACTGCCACATCATCACTTATAACTAAAATGGGGGCCAAAAGTGAACAAAAAGGAAAAATTAGGGAGTAAAGTGACTTTAAAAAAAATGAGAGGCTAAAATCAAATTTTCCTGTCACTAATTTAGGATAATGTAGTTTAGATGACGTTCACGTCAAACTAATTGAAACTACAACTCTTAACACGCAAAGACTAGTCTTTCATTACAAACATAAACAGGAATACAACCTCATATGTACTACAGTACCACTTTGATTAGGTCAAGTACGAGAAATAACTAATATGCATATGAATCAAACACACGCCTACTAGTCTTTCATTACAAATGCAAGAAAGCTTACAATCTCATATTTTACAGTACCAATTTGATCAGATTCTTTGAATTCACTAAAGTGGAAATCGACTTGTATTCACGGTTCAATTGAGGGCAATTGAACCTTAAAAGCAGGTTTATTCATAAAGAAACTTTGGCATTATCTTAATAAAATGAATAATGTACCTTTTACAAGTATACAGAAGCACCCTTTGCAGCAATCCAATTGGTGCTAAACCATAAATCCTCCTGAAAAAATAAAAATAAAAACAGATGAAAAGACATCAGTAAATAAAAAAAAGAAGGGCAAAAATCAGTCAATTACTGGTAATACCTAAATTCCATCACAGAGTAACATTAACAACATTCAATAACCTCATAATTTCGCAATTTCAGCGAAAAAAGATATTACGCGAGAACAAAATCAAGAAAAGGGCGATAAAAATGAAAATCCCATTTATGGAAATCGACTAAGACTGAAAAAGAAAGAAATAAACGAATTCGCGCTACCTTTAATCCAGCATAATTCTCTTCTTCGCGTTAAATCTTCGAGAGAGAGGGATTTGAGATTTTAGGAGAGAAAGAAAGAAAGAAAGAATGATTTGAATCAAAGGGGTTAAGAGCTAAGTTCTGAATGTTCATTCCTGGCTCTTGGGGCTCCAATTAGAGGTATTTATTTTGTAAAAGTTGAATTTGCATGCAGGACGGCAATGTGGCAACGTAACATGATTGTAGCACGACACACTTTAAATATAGTATTTTGTTTCATTTTATATATTATTTTCTTATTTTATATACTGTTTTGCCATTTGATATACAGGTATTTATTTTTTGTGTATTTTTTATTTTTTTAACTTTTATATACTGTTTTCTCATTTTATATATTATTTTCTCATTTTTATATACTGTTTTCACTTTTTATGTATATACTGTTATTAGAAAATAAATTATATATATTGTTATGTATATATTGTTATTAGAAAATAAATTATATATACTGTTATTGGATCCCGTCGTGAACGGTCGTGCTACAGTGTGTCGTGCTGTATCAGGTCCCTTTGTAAAAATACAATTTATTTTGTAAAAAATTGATTAGTAACATGGAAATATGGAAATAAAACCAGTATTTGTAATTTTTATCAACATAGAATAAATGAGTATATAGTATATTTGCGAAATAAAGTGTATTTTTGTATTAAATTCAACAGATGGTAGCAGTTATTAATAAGTGATGACATATTATTGAAGTTAGTACTAGAAATTATTTGATGGTATAAGTCTAATAACAATATAACTTGATTAAAATATTGATTTTGTATCATGAATTAGTGATGTAAGACAGCAGCGTATGTTTTAACATGTGGCAGTTTTATTTAAGTTCCATAACATAATATCAATGAGTAAATAAAATTGCAAGAACAGAGAAAGCTCCTGTTCACAACACTGCAACAAACAAAAAATCAAGAACCCGAAATCCAAATTTCCAAGGCCACAGATCCAAAATTTATTTATACAATAAACAAAAACAAGAAACTCAAATATCACAGGAGTAAATAAATTACACAAAACACCAACATTTTTCAACAGATTGTGTGCATTTATTCAACCAGCAGAATCATTTCCGCAACCCTCGATAACAAAAAAACAAAAATACCGTACTCAAAATTAAACAAAAATAAAAGAAATAGAGTTCGCTTTCTACAATATAATTCCATCCATCACAAAAAAAAACAATAAAATTTGCACGGATCTCAAAGCATCTTAATTTATTTTCTCTCTTTAGGCTTTGGAAGGCCATGTAGCTTGAGCAGACATGATAATACCGACGATGACTCCAAAGAGACCCAAAGCGCTTCCGAAGATCTCAATCACCAAAATTTTTACGAAAAGGGTCGAGTTTTGCGCATCGGAAAGCGCACAGCTGCTGCCGATTATTCCAACGCAAATCCTATAGACAAGAAAAGAAAAGCATATATTCGCATTTCAATTTTAGTTCCATCATTTAAACCATAGAACTAGAGCTAGATGGCTTTACACGGCAATCAGGCCTGGTATTTTAAATTCAATTAAAAAGAAGGGACAAATGCAGCTTTAGTCCCTGCACTTTAATTGGATTTTTCAATTTAGTCCCAGTATTATCGATTTGGACTTTTTGATCCCTTAACTTTATAAAATTATGCATGTTTACTCACCGAATCAAGAACTAATCATGCATGTTTTCACAAAGGGACAGCGATCAAAAAGTTAAAATCAATAGTACAGGGACTACTAAATTGCAATCCAATTACAGTACAAGAACTGACGATGCACTCATGCCTAAAAAGAAACACTACTATGCCTAACTACCATATATTACCACAGCATAGACATTAGACACTAGGGCTATTTATAGGATAGAATTCCATATCCGTATAATTTTCATTCCTTCAAGCATCTCGATGAAATTCAAATTTCAAAAGATGAAAAATGAAATGCTTACTTTACCAGGAAGCGAAAAAGGTATAAATCCAGGTCAGCAATTAAAAGGAAACATTACTAAGCCTAATAAACAACCATACCATACAACAATACCATACATAAAGCTGTCCAGGGCTAGTTCTAGGGTCGGATTCTAAATCTGCACAATTTTTGTCATGCTTACTGGCCCGCAAAAGGGGATCGAAAAGGGTTTAATTAAATCCAGGTCAGCAACCAAAATGAAAGAAAAAACATCACCAAGCCTAACAACCAACCACACGATACAATTCTAGGGCTGGATTCTAAATCTGTAGAATTTATTGTTTACTTACCCGCAGAAGAGGTTGGCGAAGCCAACGATGATCCCGGAGGCGAAGATGGCGTAGCCGGCCCTCATGGACTCGGCCTCGTACATCTGATCATGAGAAACGCTCTCCAGTTTGGTCTGGAGAATGATCGCCACGATGACGCCGTATATCGCCACCGCCTCGCAGAAGATAACACTGTAAAAAAGATGAAAATAGAATGATGAGAGAGAGAGAGAGAGAGTTGGATGTTGAATTGATGGGTAATTGGGTGATTTAGGGATAATTGAGGAAAAGTTGAATGCTTTGAGGGTTGATGTTAAATGATGAGACTACGTGATGAATGATAAAGTGTTTGTGAGAGAGGGTGCAGGGTTTTAGTTGTTTGTTTGTTATAAAGAAAACTATATATATATATATATATATATATATATATATATATATATATATATATTCCAAACTTTTTATTGCCTTGTTTTATGTTCACAATGAATGATTTAGGGAAAGTTGAGGTTGTTCGTATCTTAAATGGGTGTACAGATGCATGATTTAGTGTTAACTGGGTGAAAATTGGACTCAATTGAATCTGAAAGTGTGAAAATTGGACTGAATTGAATCTGAAAGTGTGAGAATGAGGTCATAATGAGCTTCTTGAGTTGTAAAATCAGGTCAAAACGAATCTTAAATCGAAGTACAATTGTAAAATTCAGGTTAATTGAAGAAAAATTGAATGCATTGAGGCTTAATTACATAATTGGAGCTTAGACAAAGTAACAATCAGAAAATTGACTGTAAATAGAGGTTTATTAAACATTTTGAAGGGCCTTTGACTAAGATGGACATGAATTTCACCCAATTCAAGCTCACTAAGTTCTGATGCAATATCAAAGATCAACAAAATATCAAAAAGAAAGTACCTGATGAGATTCTTGGAGGTGATTCTGGGAGCCTTAATCGCCGCTCCAATCAAGCTGCTCCCCGTTATATAAATCCCCCTACATCCCAAAAAAAACCCAAATCAAACCCAAACCAAATCAAAACAAAACAAAACAAAATTCTGAATCTGAACTATAGCATACCAAGCGGCGCCGAGAACGGAGACGCCGATGGAGATGGCGATGCCGATGGCGGCGAAGGTGTAGGGCGAGATGTGCACCAGCGCTTGCGTCCACGAGCTGCGGCTGTAGTATCCAGTCATCTCTGAAGATCAAATCTCCACGATTTTCTGTACAAATTCACGAATCGAAGAAGAAGAACAAAATCTGTGAAATCGGAGGCTGAGAAGAGAAAATTAGAAATGGGAGAAGAAGAAATTCAGATCGAAAAAAGAAGAAAGGAAAAAGATTTGATGCATGCGGAAATTATATAATAGATTTACTTTTTTGCCCTTGTGTATTGAATACGCATGCGCAATTAGTGTTCGATAAGTAGGGGTAAAACGGTAAATTAGAGAATAATTTTCTGTGCGCATCAAATATGTTCCTGTCCGAAACATTTTACCCAGAAAAAATCGTTTACTCGATCGCATGCGTTCGGCACGTGCTCTGAAGTTGGGAATTTTACATATAGGCCCTTGTGCTATGGTTATATTTTAGATGGCGTACATAATTGGATAAGTATTTTTTTTAATTAAATTTTCCATATTTTATAAGTTTCTTTTAATTAATTTTTCCATATTTTATAAGTTTATTTTAATTAATTTTTCCATATTTTATAAGTATTTTTTTCAACAGTCATATTTTAAAAGTATAGCCGCTGTAAGTGTATTTTTGGAGGATGGATAAATTTTTTTGAAGAGTATTTGAGGTCTGGTACTTTAGAATTTTGTGTACCAACAATATTGTTACAATTGAAATATGTTTTGATGTCATTCGAACTTTTTAGAAAATGAATTGCTTGATTCCTTATGTTACTGAAAAAAGAATATAAGAATTTCATAGCAATTTCAATGTTTATACATGAACAGAATCGTAAATATTACACTGAGAGATCACTTTTTCTACTAGTAATATACTAAGCTGGGTGTAAAGTAGATTTTTTTTACATTGAGAGGTCTAAATTTCATTTACAAAAAAGTGAAAAATTTGCAAAAGGGAATTTAAGAAGAATCACTTTTTTCCACTTGAGCACAACTCCTGGATAAATAAACCAAAAGAAATATTTTTAGTAAATTCCATTAATTGGTTTGAGATAGACAATATAGTTTTTCTAAATTTATACAAATTGTGCCAAATTTAAGCAAAGGATTAATTTTATTATATATATTACATACACTAGCTCTTTTTTATTTAGTTACATAATAGAGGCATTTGAGAGATCTACTAAGACTTGTACACCAATAAGTTGAAAATTTTCATTTCAAGAAAAACAATTAAAGATAAATGATATTATTTTTATCACCTCACTAATTGATCTTTGGTGCTTGATAAAATTGCGGGTCCCTGAAAAACTTATAAATTGTTTCTGCTTTTTCCAATGAGAGATCCGTATTTTCCAAAATTGATCCCTTAGATTGTTTTGCTATTGATTCAATTGACCCAAAAGCATGCGAAAGCTATAAAAACACACAGAAATAAAAAATTATTTATGGGCTAGTTTGTTGAAAATAAAATCAAATTACATTTAAATAATAATAATAAATAATTTGTACCGCATTTGCATCATGATTATCAACGCCTGGTATTGCAGTAACAACACGTAGAAATACATCCATGTTTAGAACAGCTCTCTTGCGCTTAATTTCAAGTAAAAATTCACGATTAAATATAGTAATAATTACTAGAATTATGTATGAATATGGTAATAATTCATTCTGCTCACCTCCCTCTTCATCATTGCAATAGCATCATTCTGCTTGCATGCTGTGGAAAGATGATCATGATGATGTCAGAATAGCATCAGCAAAGTGAAGAAAATAATCATACAAAAAATGATAATGATATGATATATTATTCTTGAGTAATCTCATTGCAGAACCACAAAATGTAAGCTCATATATTCCTTTTTTCCAATTTCTTAAAATATACCCAAAATATGCCCTATTTCTATACTCCTGACAACATTTAGGAATAAATATAACAAAAATGAAATGAAAATCAAGATGATAAAGATTCGAAAATTATAAAAAAAATAATAATAAAGAAATTACCGCCACGAGCATGTGAAATGTTGACGATCTTCTCAAAACCCATCTCTGGATCTCGCACCGGTACGAAAGTTGGTCTGCCGAGCTCAAAACCGTACCTTTAATTGGAGAAATTCTTTTATTAATAGCTTCATTTTATACCTATTTTTTCAATTTTTTTTTTTTGTGTTTTTTAGCAATTTTTTGTTGTTTAATTGCAGAATTGAGGGTTAATTGGGATGAAATGGAGTAAAATTGTGGCGTTATTTGTACCAAAATAGAAGCCACAAACAAAACCTTTATTAATATCTACATTTCATACCAATATTTTCGTCTTTTTTTGTGTTTTCTTAGCTTGTTTGTTGTCTAATTGCAGAATTAAGGGTTAATTGAGGTGAAATAGAGTAAAATTGTGGCTTAATTGCTAAATTGAGGGCTTAGTTGGGTTGAATTAGGGCTCAGTTGTACACTAATGAGAAAAAAAAGTACTTACTTGAGAAATGACTGGTTGAATGAATCATTTTGCTCTCTAGTTGGAACAGCAGCAACAACATAAAGATACTTGAACTGATTCTTCAGCTTATTTACTCTACAATTAGATCACAATTGTAAAAAATGACATGATATATTATTAGTGATATATTGAGGTTGGACAGATTAAATATGAACTTTCATTTGTAAAAAAAGATATTAATTATTTAATTCCAATTATTTTTTTACCTGGCAAGCACAGTGCTGCTATTTTCACAATCCCAAGATGTCTCAAAGACAAAAGCAACTGACGTGCCTCCACAGTTGATAATAAAATCCTGAAATTTATTTTCACAAAAAAGAAAATTAATTGATTGCAAATTAAAAAATTTATTTCACTTTCCTTGTTCAATTTAGGCTTAATCGAGGCATATTAGTATTACTGATATTATGTTACTCTAGAGAGAGAGAGAGAGAGGTACAGGGTCAATTGGTAGAAAATTGAGGCGGTAAGAATATGAATTAAGAAATTGAGAAATAAAATTGAGAAAAGCTGGATGCTGTTTCTCTCTCCAGGAAGTGCTCATCATGCAAACCCCAGATACTACATGAAACAAATATTTTTTTAGAAAATGATAAAATTCATAATAAAAAAAATTTAAGAACATTGGAATCGAAAACCCTAATTCGTTAAAGTATTTGCAATATGTGATAAAATAACATTGAACATACTCAAACTGATCAGATTAGCAATGAAGGAACCCTAATTTACCAATCTGGAAATAAAATTGAGTGAGAAAGGCAAAAGTAGATCCTAATTTCCAAATCTGATTATAGTAAATTAAATAATACAGATAGATAGAATTCTAAAATTAAAACATTACAAGCTGAAATAAACCAATTAAGACATAGATAAAACTAATCGCATCAGTGACAGTGTTCTAAAATCCAAAAAATTCATTTAATCTATTCAGAACTTAAAAGGAAAAATTCATTCCCAATTAAAAACTAAGAATCTAAAGATAAAAAATGTTCATATCACTCAAATTAGTACAAGCAAACCCTAATCCACTCATCAACAATGCAACTGGTAGTACAGATAGAGTAAAAATAAGCAAATAATACTTCTAAATCCACTAGATTACTGAAAAAACAAACTAATCTAAAACAAAGAGTGAAAACTAAAATCAAATTCACAGAACAAAAACCTTTGCCGAGAGAAGAATCCATTTCACAATAAATCCAGCGAACAAAAGAAGCCTGATCTGAAATCGAGCTAAATTGATCTGGAATTTAATCGACCTCACTCACTTAGCATAAGATAATTAAGCGCCAAAGTTTTCGCTGCTTAAAAGGATTTCGTTGCAATTAGGGATAAATTAATATATGCAAATATCATATTTGCCATTATAAAAACTTAAATATCATATTTGCCTTTGTAAAAGCTTAAAAATATCATGTGCCGTTACAAAATCTTAAATATCATATTTGTCATTACAAAAACTTAATATATTAAATTTGCCATTAAATTTATTCAAAACTTAACACCATCTATTTTTTTTCATTAAAATTAACGGTCCAATTTATTTCATGAATTAGATTCATATTAAACATCTCTCTCTTCGTGATTTAGATTTATATATAAGAAAAAAAAATTCATGGCAAATATGATATTTAAGTTTTTATAATGGCAAATATGATATTTCGAGTTTTTGTAGTGGTGTATATGAAATTATCCCTTACAATTATAACTCAGTTTTGGGCCAGGCTGCAAAAAATCTGTAGCTCAAAAATATCAGTTATAAACCGGGCCTAATTAGTTTTATTTTATTTTTTGTTCTCTTTTGGGCCTGTTCGTTGTTACAGAAAATAACTAGAACAAAAAAATAGATTTTTTTTTTTTTTTTTGTTTTTTTATGGAATTATTTATTTATTTGTGAATTATAATTTTAATAATAAATGTTTAATGCAAGTTGATTTGTCATTTTGTTTTTCCAGATGAGGACAATTTTGACAAAAAGAATAATTCTTCTGTTTCTAACTAGCTACCATGT
The DNA here is from genome assembly GCA_027726005.1 of Juncus effusus. NCBI lineage: Eukaryota > Viridiplantae > Streptophyta > Magnoliopsida > Poales > Juncaceae > Juncus > Juncus effusus. The sequence continues at coordinate 6,196,776 of CM050908.1, read as the reverse complement.
TTTGGGAACAACTAATAATTGTTCTGTTCTAAGTTCTAACAGATAGAGAGAGGTATATTTCAATTATAAAAGTGTACCTTGCCTGTACTGAATATTGATATTGAAATAAGTCAGGCTGGATGGAAAAGGTACATATGGCAGAATATATTAATATGAAAAAGATTCTTCAAAAATAATTATGATAAGGAAAATTAACAAGAAAAATATATGCAGATAATAAAAACTAATTTTTGTGAAATCAAATATTTTAAAATTAAAATATGATGCATGACAGTAGGTCACTTCAGATCTAAAAACTAATTTTTTGTGAAACATAATATGAAAATATGAAAATATGATGCAAGACAGTACGTAACTAGTCCAATAATTTGGACCACCATTCTCAAAATAAAAAAAAATTTGGACCGCCAATGTGTTGGGATAATTATTGCCCCTAAAAGCAAAAGAAGGCAAAGTGGAGTTGGAGTAATCCTGCTTAAAGTTTAAGAAAATTTTATATCACGATGGTAACGTAGCACATCAGATCATAACAGGACGGTATATATATTATTTTTGCACTTTTATATATTATTTTACTATTTTATATATTATTTTATCATTTTATATATTGTTTTTATTTTTTATGTATTTTTATTTTTTTTTTTACTTTTGAAATTTGTATATATTGTTCTAACATATTATTTTGATTTGTATATACTGTTTTTATCTTTTTATGTATATATTGTTATTAGAAAATAAACAAATTTTATATATATACTGTTATTACACCGTAGTAAGCTGTATATATACTGTTATCATGATCCGGCGTGCTACAGTGCCAGCATGACCTATCAAGTCCCTAAAGTTTAATGCTCTTTTAGTCTTTTTCATTTGTTTTCTGAGTTCCTAATTTATTACATAATGTGTACTATTTGATAATTTTTGCTTTTTATAAAAAAAAAAGGAAAAGAAAAGGGGGGAAATACAAAAGGCCTAATTAAAAAGAATGTACATCATACTTTTTGACAACTAGTGAAATCAAGTAAATTTCATTATATACGTACATATATATAAAGAGGTTGATGTGTATATCTATCTATATTCAGAATTTAGTGACTTTAATCTACATCATAGAGAAGTTTTTTTCCAGATAATATTAAAAATTAGGTAAACCTCCATATTAATGGTGAAAATTTTTCAACTCCTGTCACTTGGCACAAAAAAAAAAACAATTTAACATGTGTATAAGACATAAAATATGAGGCAAGTCGGCTTCATAATAAAAGCAAACAAAAAAACACTTCGTTGCTTAAGAATATATAAATGCCACCCAATTAACTGTCAAGTATGAAATTGACTATTTTCTTGGTCTGCAAATAAAGAGACTTTCAACTTCACAGTTTCAGCAAATATTGAATTGGGCTCACGATGAGGCATCGTCATCAGTGACAAATTTGAGTTTACAACAGACAGAGAATTCATTGATTGCTTGGTTTATAGTTGACTAAATTATATGTGAGCCGAGATACATATTTATAACATGTTAGATCTAGCATTATTATTATTTTAAAGAGATCTGATGTTGTATGATAGGTTTTCTCATTGTGCAGTATGACACGAAAAAATATTATATATAGATAGTAAATAATATAAAATTAAAAAAATAGTATATATTCTCATTTTTTTTAGGCAACAAAATAGTATATACGTAAAAGAATAAAAATAATATATAGAAAACAAAATATATATATTGAAAAACAGAAAATATAATATACCGTCACGTTTTGAGCGTGCTCAAGCTCATCGCGTTTTCATATTTCCTTTTTTTAAGAGGATAAACATGTAGATGTTACCGCTATCTTATAATATAATATGCTATATTGCTAGCTGAAAATCTGTAGGAGGTTTACGATTCTTTTCATTTTCCATTAAGATTTTGATATTGTATCATGCATATGTTTGTATAAATGTATAATAGTATAGTGTCACAATTCTAAATGCCACTTTGAGATGATCTAATTTGCTAGTCTGTAGGAGGTACAATTTTATATTACTTGAATTTGATTTACTCTTCCTTCATAATGAACTAAAAACTTGCATTATTGAATTTGGATAGAATGGATATTTACCTTAATGAATATTTAATTTTCACTAAAAGTATTTTGCAATATGACACGCAGATCAAATAATTTGTCAACTTCTAACTTATATGGTAAATATTTTTTTTGTGTGGAATAGCTTTTAATTTTTTTTTGTGAAATTGCATTTGAATATATTTTTGTGAGTTATTTTTGATATGTGAAAAAGGGAGACCCTAAGAGGTTGTTGGACGCTGTAAAAAGATAGAAACAACACAATATTCAACGATTGTGCCAAATCTTAATATCTCTTATCTACAAATGTTTTCCGAGACACCGAGTTATGAATTTGTTACTATTGACTCATGCTTCTTAGCTCTGTTTTTCTCTATTTGCGTTGTTTTTGTTCTGTTTCTTTCTATAATTATGTTTTTTTTTCTTTGATCTCCCGACTTTGTTTAAATTGTTGGAATATGATTTTATTTCTGGATTAATAAAATCTCAGTAGGCATTTCGCCTATCGTGCTTCAAAACAGAAATTGCTTTTAAATATTTTTTGATAGCTACTACTTAAAATAAGCATTTTTATCTAAATATAATTTCTCGAAAGATCTAGATAAATTTTTTTGAAGTTGGCAATAAAAAACAAAGAGCCCACCCATTATAATGTCATTTAATATGGTGACGCTATCAATCAATGAATTGAAAGACTTTATTAAATATGTGTTATATAAGATTGTATTCACCATAACTTAAATTTGAAAATTTCTCAAAATTCTGGTTAACTTACCGCCTGAGTAGCAAGTTTTGGATTTGTCATTATCATTTATCAAGCTTTGGCTTTGTCATTATCATTTATCACTCATCCATAAAAGATACAAGGAAAATAATGATTTGTTGAAGCTTGGACTATCATGCTCAAATGTCACACAAAGAAAAATTTAAACGTGACATGATGACAATTAAATATTTTAAAATAAAGTATTGTAGTTGACTTGCAACATTTTAGTTTCTCGTGAGCCGTGACGTAAGTTGTGATTCAAAAAAAAAAAAGTAATTTAGAAAGAAACCCTTTTTTTTCATAATAATTTGAAAAATCTCTACTTAAAATATTTTTAACATGAGATATGTCAGATATACAACTCTTAGTAAAAATATTAAATTTTATGTAAGGACTAACAGAGAATCTAGAGTATAGAGAATAGAGAATTTTTAAAATATCATAAAAAACTGTTATTTTTTCTGAAAATTATCTGTAAGAAAGTAAGAAATAAAAAGATGCATTTTTCAAACTTGTATATTTTTCTTGTTACACGATGGAATACATTTTTCAATGCAAAACTTGATATGTTAATTGTTGCTATTTCAGCTTGAACAGAAAGATTTCTTTTTCTCGATATTTTTCTCCTCATCAATGAAAAAACTTGACCTTTTCTGTCAACACGGTTATATATTCTTCTACTAAATCATTAAATGAGATAGAACAATGAAACAATACTCTGAGTTACATGAATGAATCTATTAAATCCAGCAGCAAATTACAATTCAGAAGGTTCCTGCATTAAAAAAAAAATATTGTTCCATTCATTCAATTTGAGGCCTTTCAATTTATAATATTTGAAGAATGAAGATCTAAATTTTAATTATTTATAGTTGTCATTCCTTTGCTTCCTTTTTTTCAATTTTTTTCATTTCAATAGTGTCACGGATTACCATAACTGATCTCATTCTAGAAGGTCAAATGCTTCAATTTTATTCACTCTAGATTATCTATTTCTTGAGCCGTAGCTGTTTATGTAGCTCAATGCCCTTCATTTTATTACTCAATATTTCATTTTGAATGGAAATGTTTCTGCAATCTTGTTTATTATCCCAATTTTAAACTTGACTTTTGAAAGTTTTTGAAACCTTTTGACGACAGGCTACACAGATATATACACTGACAAAATAAATCAGGGTGTCATCCCTTTTGTGTTTATTTATTCTTTATTATAATATAACCAACTGATTATGATTTTCTAGCTTTTGAAGAATCTAAACACGTCAACTCTATTTCTCCTCCATTTTGTAAAAAAATTTCTATCAGTGATTATAAATTCAGAATATGAGTTCAATTATGTTATCGAAAACAATAATTTCTCTTCTATAATTATTTCAGGATTAATGATTTTGAATGACAAAAATGCTAGATAACATGACCGAAATGTGCCGGCCATTGTTTGGCGCAGTTGGCAGAGGCGTTGGCCCCTCTTTCACTGAGAGATGGGTTTGAACTTGAGGGGACCCAGATACTTAGGGGTTGGATGCCTACGGGCTAATAATCAGAAAAAAAAAAACAAGACTGAAATATGGCAGATTGGAACTAATATTTTTACTATAAGAAAAAAAAAAATTGCGGTACAAAATGTACTTTAGGCTGCAGAGAGCAGTAAGAAGGTTCTACTATTTCCTATTCAAATATTTCAAATCGTAATATCAGAAGCCGCAATATCCCTCAAGCTACAACAAATTAAAAAACAACAAAAATAAAAGATAAACTTCTCTCTCTCTCTATATATATATACCACCTAATATGCACCACTTCTCAATCCTCTTCTTCTTCTTCCTCACCACAACACACAAAAACACAAATCACCCAAAAGGGAAAAAAATACCAAGAAAAAAAAAGAGAGCAAGAGTTTAATTCCATCTTAATTTGCAATAATGGCGGAACCAGGAGAGGTACACAGAATAGGCAGTCTAAGAACAGACAGCTCGATATGGCGACAAACCGGCGAAGATGTCTTCTCCCGGTATTTCAATAATTCTCACTCTATTCAAATCTCAAACTCCTAATTCGATGAACATTTGAAACGAGAGTAACAAAATCTTCTTGCTATTTTTTTACTTCTAATTCTAATACAAGAAGAATCAAGATGGTGATATGCTATTCACCTCTGTAAATGTTCTAGGGACAGTAAACAAACCTACTGATATACTGATATCAACTCTTTCGTCCCTATAAAAACCAGCCCTGTCAATAAGAACCGAGTTTAATTAAGTTCCATCTAGTACAAGAAGAATCAAGATGGTGATCTGATATTCACCTCTGCAAATGTTATACAGACAGTCAAAAAGCCAGTGATATACTGCTACTAATACTCCTGTCCCTATAAAAATTGTCAATAAAAAACTACATAACCAACAGACTAAACACTGTTACAACACTAACAACATGTTATACGGACAGTAAACAAAGCTCCTGATATACTGATATCGTCCCTATAAAAACCAGCCCTGTCAATAACAAAATACATAACCAACAGACTAAACACTGTTAACAACACTAACAACTTCGCTAAACCTTCTTAACCAGGTCGTCGAGGGAGGAGGACGACGAGGAGGCGCTGCGATGGGCGGCGCTGGAGAGGCTGCCGACGTACGACCGGATCCGGAAGGGCATCCTCACCTCGCCCGAGGGTTTGGCGGCGGAGGTGGAGGTCGAGCGCTTGGGCGCGCACGAGAAGAAGGCTTTGATTGAGAGATTAGTTAGAGTCGCTGAGGAGGATAATGAGAGGTTTCTTCTCAAGCTCAAAGAGCGCATTGATAGGTAAGGCAGAATTAGATGATTGATTATGTACTTATTAATTGTGTGTTTTTTGAGATTTTGATTTGTTTTTTGATTTAGTTTTTGTGTGGAGTGGGGGTAATGTCTTGAATTTAAAATGTGAAAATAGGCTTGAGTTTATTAAGTTTAATTAGGCTTATTAATTAGAAAAAGAAACAGATTAAAATTAGAAAAAACAAAATTATTAGGCTTAATTTTTTTTAATTAAGCTTATTAATTTGTTTTTAATTTTAATTTGTTTTTAATTTTTTTTGTTTTTTTGTTGAGTGCTGGTATATTTTTGAATTTAAAATGTGATAATAGGGTTGAATTATTGAGTAAAGAATTGAAATGCTTGCATAATTATAGTGACTGCACATGCTGTTGGTATAGTTTAATTTTGTCAGTAGGTAGAGTAGTAGTTGTATAAAATTATGTGAAGAATATAAAATCATGCTATGATTTGAGGAATATAATTATGCTCAAATGAGCAATTGTGCTGTAATTCGAAGACTATACAATTATGAACATATGCAAAGCTGTACTGGACAATACTGATACTGGTCAAAGACATTTTTAGGAGGAAGAATAAATTTTTGCAATTTTTTAAGAAAATGGAAGTTTCAATTTTGGAAGAAAATGGATTTTGTAATTTATTTATTTATATTTTAATTTTGGGAAATTTTACAAAAGTTAGGTCGCTTTCCTTATTTTTCTTTTTCCCCTTTTGTACTAGCACTGTTATGATTTCATTGTCAATCAAGAGACACAGAATAGAGACAGATATTTGGACTTTTTATCTTTATTTTAATGAAATTACTACTATACCAACATTCTTTTTATTTTTGTTATTTTCTTATCAGTTACTATATATTTGATACTGACATATAAACTACAAGAGCGTTATACTTTTACTAAAGCATAAATTTTCCCCAATTTTCCAGTAACTAGATTGATGTTGACTAACAGAATTTCAGTTGACAAATTTATCTTCTATTTACTAAGAAAATAAAATCAGTCGTCTGAAATATAATTTATTTAATTCCTTTTTTTCATACAGAGTTGGAATTGATTTACCAACAATTGAAGTGCGATTTGAGAATCTCAACATAGAAGCAGAGGCTTATGTTGGAAACAGAGGATTGCCATCTTTTTTCAATGCCATTATAAACACAATTGAGGTAATTAATTAATTTATAAATAAAATTAAAATAAAATGAATCTCCAATTCAATCTACTAGCTCAATCAAATTTGCCATAATTAAATGAACTTTCTTTTTTTAGTCTGTGGCAAATGCTTTGCATGTACTACCGAGTAGGAAAAGGCCAATGCCGATTTTACATAATATCAGTGGAATAATCAAACCGCGCAGGTAAATCAAATTAAATTTCATAAAATATAATTTTATTTCTTGTGAATTTCATTTAATTTTTTTTTTGTGTTATTTTAGGATGACGTTGCTTTTAGGACCACCTGGTTCTGGAAAGACCACTCTGTTACTTGCACTAGCAGGAAAACTCGATTCAGACTTAAAGGTGAAAAAAACTAAAAAGTTAACTTCATTGAAAATATATACATTTCGGATTGAAGTATACTAACATAGGGTCAATTTGGAACATTTGATGAAATACAGGTGTCAGGAAAAGTGACGTATAATGGTCATGAAATGAACGAATTTGTACCAGAAAGAACGGCTGCTTATATAAGTCAACACGATTTGCATATGGGTGAGATGACTGTGAGAGAAACTCTCGCCTTTTCTGCCAGGTGTCAAGGAGTCGGTGCCAGATATGGTATTAATTATATTTATGATAAAAAAATTTGGAAAAAATTATGAGGTAAAATGAAAGTTTGTTGAGTAAATTGTTTGGTTGTAGATATGTTGACTGAGTTGTCGAGGAGAGAGAAGGAGGCGAATATTATGCCCGATCCGGATATTGATATGTTCATGAAGGTTATATAATAAAATTATTAGTTTTGTTTATCTTTCTATGAATATTTGCTAAACTTTCTTTTTATAATATTCAGGCAATTGCAATGGGAGGAGAAGGACCCAATGTAGTTACCGATTACGCACTCAAGGCATGTTTTTCTTTCCTTTTTGTTAATTTTTGTTAGTTATATATACATACTTGTTAGTTGTTATATTTATATATATTTATTTATAAATTTATTTCTTATCGAAATTACTGTAGATATTGGGACTAGAAGTGTGTGCTGACACCATGGTTGGCAACGAGATGATACGAGGCATTTCAGGCGGCCAAAGGAAGCGTGTCACAACAGGTACATAAATACAATAAACAAAAAAAAATGTAATAAACAAATATAATACGATACATATCTAAAGTTGCATATTTTAACATGGGAGATGTCGGTGCGTCCCTCAAGAGCGTTAATCATGGACAAAATTCATATAATAAACACAAATAATGTGATAAAGAAAAACAATATAATAAACAAAAATATTATAATAAACAAAAATAACACAAAACATATATCTAAACTTATATTCATTTCTTTCCAGGTGAGATGTTGGTGGGACCTTCAAGAGCGTTATTCATGGACGAGATCTCAACCGGGCTCGACAGCTCAACAACATACCAAATCGTCAACTCATTGAGACAGTCGATCCACATTCTGCAATCGACGGCCGTCATCTCGCTTCTCCAGCCGGCGCCGGAGACCTACGATTTATTCGACGATATTTTATTAATTTCTGACGGGCAGATCGTGTATCAGGGCCCGAGAGAGCATGTCTTGGAGTTCTTTGAGTCGATGGGGTTCAGGTGCCCTGAGAGGAAGGGCGTTGCTGATTTCTTGCAAGAGGTATAGTAGTATAACTAAATAAATCACATGTGTTTGTTTTGGTATTCGGCATAACTGGTACCAACTGTACCTATAATGCAAGTTTATTTAATGAAAATTTTGGGGAATAGGAAGAAAAGGAAGATGGAATGAGCATATCTCAACAAAGAGATATATAATTTGAAAGACTAGAAGAGAGAAAAATTAAAATACAATCCTAAAAAGTTAAAGATACACCGAATAGGAACATGATTAGAGAATTTTTTTTTAAATAAAGATATAACAAACTTTTTGTACGTTTCCAGAAATAATTAATTAATTTCTTCTCTTCTTAAGGTTACATCAAGGAAAGATCAAGAGCAATACTGGTCCCGCCACGACGAGCCGTACAGATACACGCCCGTGAAGGAATTCGCCGACGCGTTCAATTCTTTCCACGTGGGTCGGAATATTTCGAATGAGCTCTCCAAACCGTTCGACAAGAGCTGCAGTCATCCTGCCGCTCTGACCACGTCGAAGTACGGGGTTAGTAAGAAGGATTTGTTGAGGGCCAATATCAATAGGGAGATTTTGCTGATGAAGAGGAACTCGTTTGTGTATATCTTCAAATCTTGTCAGGTGAGTTCATAATTTGTTGGGGAAATTTAGTTAAATTGATAGGGAGTATGATTTTGTTTCTATATACAAGCACAATTTATTTAAAGAAGCTCAATTAACATAAACTAGTGAAATCGAAATTTCGAACTTTTGATAGCGTGAGAAGCAAACAGTTGTTTCGAAGATGAATGATCTCGGCCTGTTTTGCACTGTCAATAATCAATGATGACCGAAAGAAGTATTATTATTCAAAAAAATTCTTTCATCGCACTACATTACATAGTCACACATATTGTCTTATCATAACTCATTATATATTTCATCGAGACACATATAATAAAATACCAATCATGTATATTTCATTATTCCATCAAGCATACCCTTATTTTTTATTATCAATTTTCTTATCTTTCTAATAATTTTCAGCTTATAATAATGGCGTTCATCGCCTCAACAGTATTCCTCCGCACGAACATGCACAAAGACTCCACATCCTCCGGGGGCATCTACATGGGCGCGCTCTTCTTCTCGATCATCATGATCATGTTCAACGGGCTCTCCGAGATCGCCCTCACCATCGTCAAGCTGCCCGTCTTCTTCAAGCAGCGAGACCTGCTCTTCTACCCCGCCTGGGCCTATACGTTGCCGTCCTGGATTATCAAGATTCCGATTTCGTTTGTCGAAGTGGGGATATGGGTGTTTTCGATTTATTACGTCATTGGGTTCGATCCTTATGTTGGAAGGTGAGAAGCGAGAAAATTTACTGTAGTTTGGGGTTATTTTGTAATTTGGGTATTGTTCTAGGTATTTATTATTTGCAATTCCCCAAAGATCCTAGACCCTAAACCTTGAGCTAAGAAGTGAGAAATATACTTAAGTGTGGGGCTATTTTGTAATTTGGGTATCATACTAGGTATTATTTGTAAATTTCCCGTAAATCTTTTTTTTCCACAAGGAAATTTCCCATAAATCTAAAGGACAGGCTGAATCATATTTTAACTTTTAAGTTTGATTTATCATTTAGTTAAGCAAGTTAGTTTAGTTTATCATGAATGTCTCTTTATTTTGCAGGTTATTTAGGCAATATTTAATTCTCTTAGCCGTCAATCAAATGTCGTCGGGTCTCTTTCGATTCATCGGCGGCTTGGCGAGAAATATGATTGTGGCAAATACTTTTGGGTCGTTTGCCCTCTTGATTATGATGGTATTGGGCGGTTTTATTCTTTCGCACGGTACGGGCTCAATAAACCTTTTTTATTCTTTAACTTCTAATTACTCATGCAAAGCAGCAATATGTGACAGTAATGTTATTTCTTTTTTTTTAAACATAGACAATATTAAGCCTTGGTGGGTATGGGGCTACTGGATCTCTCCATTGATGTACGCACAAAACGCCATTTCCACAAACGAGTTTCTTGGACACAGCTGGAACAAGGTAATGATATACAATCCTATGTAATTATTATATTAAATACATTAATGAAAAAAAACATATCTAATATATGGTATTTTTGTGATATTATGATGTGTGACATAGGTGATTAATGGATCTAATATGTCGCTTGGAGTGCAAGTGTTGAGGTCTCGCGGTGTATTTCCTGAAGCGAAATGGTATTGGATCGGATTTGGCGCATTGATTGGATTTGTCATATTTTTCAATGCTCTTTTCACTCTAGCCCTTGCCTATCTCAAACGTACGTATTTTTCGTTAAAGTATCTCATTTTTTATGCAAAGCATTATTTTTCTATATTGCATTTTTTGAAGAAGTCATTCATTTTGTATTTGATCTTGTTGTAATTTATATTTTCAAAGGTTAAAATTCCAAGAAAAGTGAGCAAAAGGTCAAATTTCTTTAACGAGAATTTATATTTTTTTTCGTCTTGCAGCATTTGGAATAACACAGCCGACCGTATCAGAAGAGGCACTGAAGGAAAAACACGCGAATTTGACCGGTGAAATTCTAGAAGGATCATCTAAGAGGAGACCCGCTCTGACCAAAAGTGCATCGGATTCCGTGCATGAGCTGAACATTTCAAGCCCGAGTAAGAAGGGCATGGTTCTTCCATTTCAGCCGCTCGCTCTCACCTTCGACAATGTTAGATATTCTGTCGATATGCCTGCGGTAAGCATTTCAATTTTCATCAAACATCATATGCTAATAGAGTTAAACAATACTCTATTTGTTTCATTCATGATCATTTTGATTGTTTCTACAACCACATCAGGAAATGAAAGCGCAAGGGATTCCTGAAGACCGGTTGGAGCTCTTAAAAGGAGTAAGCGGTTCTTTCAGACCTGGAGTTCTAACAGCTCTGATGGGCGTAAGTGGGGCCGGTAAGACCACATTAATGGACGTCCTGGCCGGACGGAAAACAGGAGGCTACATAGAAGGTTCTGTCACAATATCAGGCTATCCGAAGAAGCAAGAGACGTTTGCTCGTGTATCAGGATACTGCGAGCAGAACGACATTCACTCGCCACATCTGACGGTTTACGAGTCTCTCGTTTTCTCTTCTTGGTTGCGGCTGCCTTCTGATGTTGACTCGAATTCTAGACTGGTAAGAAAACCAACAAAAAGCAATGCTACATAGGATCGAGTTTCTACTACCTATTATTATGGTATCGATTGATAATCCAATAATCCGAATGATTAATTATATTATTTTATACCTTACAGATGTTTGTGGAAGAAGTAATGGAGCTGGTAGAGCTCAACTCTTTAAGAGACTCGTTGGTCGGACTGCCAGGTGTCAGCGGTTTATCAACCGAGCAGAGAAAGAGACTTACTATTGCGGTTGAATTAGTCGCTAATCCTTCTATTATATTCATGGACGAACCGACGTCTGGTCTTGACGCTCGTGCTGCTGCTATTGTCATGAGGGCCGTGAGGAACACTGTGGATACTGGCAGAACTGTTGTTTGCACCATTCATCAACCGAGTATTGATATCTTTGAATCATTTGATGAGGTGAGCGATTGTTCCATTTGGTTTGTTTTTTTTACATGCCTAAGTTTATTGGTGTTTAATCTAATGCACGTTATATTAATAATGTTTATTTTGTTTTTTATAGCTTTTTTTGATGAAAAGAGGGGGAGAAGAGATATACGTCGGTCCGTTGGGACGCCACTCGTCGGAGTTGATCAAGTACTTTGAGGTAACGAAAAGCAAAGAAGATTATGATATTTTATTATGTATCTAATAATAATGCTGTTAATTAATGATTTTTTATTTATTTTGTTAAAGAGTGTTGAAGGTGTGCATAAGATTAAAGATGGTTATAATCCCGCCACATGGATGCTTGAGGTTACTACATTGGCTCAAGAAGATATCCTAGGTGTTAGCTTCACTGAAGTTTATAAAAACTCTGAGCTCTACCAGTATGTACCAATTTCTCTTTCATCAACATTTTCTTTATTAATCCAATATTGTTAAAAATTTGAGCTGCTGTATTGACCTTACTAATCATTTTCTTATTATTATTCAAATGTATTTCAAATGTATTTCTAATTTTCTTACTAAGTTCTTCAAATATATTTCTAATTAATCATCAATTAAACACTTTTGATAAAAAGATGGAAAATAACAAACTTAGAATTGTTTATTATTACAATAGAATTGTTATGGCTCCTTAAAAGAAGGTCCAAAGCCATGCTTGGAAATCCATCAACATAGTATTTTATCATACGAGTAATTTCTTTTTTTTCCCCCTCATTTCAGGAGAAACAAAGCTTTGATTAAGGAGCTAAGCACGCCGCCAGCTGGATCAAGCGACATCCATTTCGAAACGAAATACTCGCAATCTTTCTTCATTCAATGCATGGCGTGTTTATGGAAGCAAAACCTCTCTTATTGGAGAAACCCTCCTTACACCGCCGTGCGGTTCTTCTTCACCACTGTTATCGCCTTGTTGTTTGGAACTATATTTTGGAATCTCGGCTCAAAAAGGTATTTATAAACTTACAAAAAAGATATATTCATTCTATACGTTGGTAAATATTTAATGATTTTGTATTTTACTGTGTGGATTTGTATATAGGACAAAGACGCAAGATCTATTCAACGCGATGGGTTCTATGTATGCATCGGTTTTGTTCATCGGCGTGCAAAATTCATCGTCTGTTCAGCCGGTCGTTTCTATTGAAAGAACCGTCTTTTACAGAGAAAAAGCGGCCGGCATGTACTCAGCTTTGCCATATGCATTTGGACAGGTACTTTTCAAGAAATAGTTAAAACAATATTTCAATTTTCCAATTATTTAGAATAACTATACATGCTTTTCTCTTGTGTAGGTTCTAATTGAAATCCCGTACGTGCTTGTACAAGCCTTCATATACGGCGTGATTGTGTACTCCATGATTGGTTTCGAATGGACGGCCGCCAAATTCTTTTGGTATATTTTCTTCATGTACTTCACGTTGCTTTACTTCACGTATTACGGCATGATGGCGGTTGGATTGACTCCGAATTATCAAGTCGCATCTATTGTTTCTTCATCGTTCTACAGCGTGTGGAATCTCTTTTCAGGATTTCTGATCCCTCGACCTGTTAGTATTTTATTATAATTGTTATATATTTATTTGTTTGCATTTGTTTTGTTTATTTCAGATTGTGTTATATAATTTACTCATGAGGGCCACAATTGATTAAAGATGCTTAGCCTAAGTAGTTGGTAGTATAGTAATTTTTGATGAAATGGAGACAAAGGATTGTACTCTCCTTTCATCATTTATCCCCAAAGAAATTTGTGGAGCAACTAAATTAGAAGCTATTCACAAATTGCATACCTCTTGACAAAATCGAACTAGAAAAATCCATATAATAACACGTATAAAATGGTAAAAGCAATAAAAAGCAAGCACAACAAAGTTATTATTGTCAACGTTATTTTGGCCATAAATGTAACGTAAAATAAGTATTTTACGTTCTTGTACTAATCTAATTCATGTCTTAAATCATCACAGACTATTCCTGTATGGTGGAGATGGTACGTCTGGATCTGTCCCGTGGCCTGGACTTTATATGGTTTGGTCAGCTCGCAATTCGGAGACTTGACGGGTATATATCTTGAGAATAATCAATCGGTTGCTGATTTTGTAACGAGTTATTTCGGATTCCATCATGATTTTCTCGGCCTGGTTGCCGTTGTGGTGGTTGCTTTTGCTGTTTTGTTTGCGTTCTTGTTTGGTTTCGCGATACAGAAGTTTAATTTCCAGAGGAGATAGATTTTAAGGTTTGATAGGAGAGATGAGATGTTGGTTTTGTATATAGAGATGATGGTTGGTGGAAATGTGTGGTGCAGTAGTATGCTTGGAATTGTAGTAATTTTTTTTGGTTAGGATGTTCATTATTGCTGTGGTATTTATTATCTTTTGTTTTGAAGTGCAAAATATATGCTGATTTTACTTTGTCTCAGTTTGAATGTAATTTTTTTGATAGGTAACAGAATGCAAAACAATAGTTTGCCAGATAAATTTTATAACTTTTGTTATAAAATGGTAAACAATACTTTCCAAGATAAAATGATAGGTTATTAATTTGTTAAGAATGGTATTGGAATAGGAAATTGACCCATCTTTAAGTCTAGTATTTCCCTTAGAAATTACAAAGCTGTAATGTTGATGCACAAAATAATTTATGGATAAATTATGTGACACTATTGATATGACCTATATTACTTTTGTCGAGAAATATACTATTTCAATTAACACTCTCCCTCCTAGAGCAAAACAACACCACAAGATGTGACCCTCACTGGAGCTCTTCCATGAGAAATTGGGTCGTCAATAATAATAGTTTCATTAGTCTTACGAAGCTCTCTTTGACATCTATGCAAGTCAAGATATGGAGTGGCTGAGGAAATTGGTGGATTGTACTCGCAAATTATGTCTCCTGATTCCTGAAAGACTTGAATATGCAAATAAGGTGTTTGATGAAATGCCTAAGAAAAGTGGTACTGATGAGGTATGCAAACTAGGTGCTTGATGAATGCACATGAGAAGTATATGATGATGTAATATTATATAATATAATGTAATATGGTATGATATAATATAGTATAATGTAATATATTGTAGTATCATGTATAGTATAGTGCAATATAGTATAATGTAATATAATATAAAATAATATAAAATAATATAATATAGTATGTTATAATATAATATAGTATAATATAATATAATATAAATATAATATAGTAAGAAAAGATATAGTATAATGTAATATAATATAGTATGATATAATATAGTATAATGTAAACTAGTATGGTATGATATCATATAGTATAATGTAAATAATATAGTGTAATATACTAATATTGTAGAATGTAATATAATACAGTATAATATAATATATTAAAATATAATATGATATAACATAGTATAATGTAATATAATATAGTATGATGTAGTATAATATAAAGTAAAATAGTATAATGTAGTATAATATAATATAGCATAATGCAATATAATATAGTTTAATATAATAAAGTATGATTATAATATAGTATAATGTAATATAATATAATATATTATAATACAATATAGTGTAATATAGTATAATGCAATATAGTATAGTATGATATAATCTAATGTATAGTAACATGTATAGTATGGAGCAATATAGTATAATGTACTATAAATATTATATGGCATATTGTAATATAATATAATATAGTATAAATATAAAGTAATATAATATAGTATAGTATAGTATAGTACTATGTAAAATAATATAGTATTATGTAATATAATATAGTATGATATAATATAGTATAATGAAATATAGTATAGTATGCTATAATATAGTATAATGTAATATAATATAGTATGATATAGTATAATGTAATATAGTAAAATATGGTATAATATAATAAAGTATAATATAATATAATATAATATAATATATTATGATGTAGTATAGTATAGTGCAATATAGTATAATATAATATAATATAGTGTAGTATAATATAACATAGTATAATGTAGTATAATATAATATGATAAAATATAGTATAATATAATATAAAACAATATATAATATAATATAGTATAGTATAATGCAATGGTTTAAATTGCGATACAGCGGTCCATAGCGTTTGAGCTTTTTTTGTAGCGGATCGCGGTAGCGGGCGCTATTGCGCCGCTACGACCTCATAGCGGGAAAATGCCATTTTGTATAGTTATAACAAAATTTTCAATATAAAAATCAAAATCAAAACCACCATAAATAAAGATATTACAATAATCCATAATTAAACATGCACCACACAAAATTCATTGTCCACATTTAAACATGCGACATAAAATAAACATATGAAAACTTAATTATCTAAAATAAACACACAAATACTTAATTATCCAAAATAAATATTAATATTTAAACTAATTATTTACTCTTCGGATGAAGAGAAATTAGCATTCATTATTTCATCATCTTCGGATGAACATGATGAATCAACTTCATCATTTTAGAAATGTAGGGTTTGGGTTTATCATTTTTTTGTCTTTATCATTTTTTTTGCCTTCGTTTGTCTATGGAGAAAGAAATGTGTTTTATTTTTTTTGGGTTTGGGTTTATTTACTTATTGGGTTTGGATTTAATTACTTATTGGATTGGGTTCGGGTTAATGAATTTCGGGTCTAAATAAAAAAAACACTATCCAAATAGCGCTATAGCGCTGGTTTTTTCCGCTATTTCAACCGCAATAGCGCCGCTATAGCGCCTGTAGCGGCGAAAACGCTATTGTTGCTATAATTTCATCGCGAGTTGCGTTTATGGGTAATTTCCGGAGTTGCGTTTAAAACACTGGTATAATGTAATATGATATAATATAATATTATAATATAATATAACGTTGTGTCATACTATATTAATAATTGTCATGCTTAAAAAATAAGAAACAAATCTATTCCCAATATTTTATTTCTTGCTATAGATAAATACAATCTTCTAGAATAACAACCAATTATGTAGAGAGTAAAAGAAGAAACAAATCAATTCCAAATATTTTCTTTCTTTCTTTCTCCGTTTCTCAGAACAAAAGAGTTTCTTTCATGATTTCAAGTATTGGAGATGAAGAGTCACGAGGGAATTAGAAAAAAAAGAAAGGAAAATAATTAGACCCTAAATTACGATTTTACCCTTTTATCATTTATTTTATATAGAAAAAATATTTACAGTACTTCACTTTCAGGCTAATTTGGACCGTTCGTCAGAACTAATATTTTTAATGTGGAGTACTGTAGACAAGCTCTAACAAATAAGCCCCCCACCCTCTCTCTCTATATATATACCCACCAAAATATTCAAACCGCTGGATCCCCCATAACAAGTCATACAGACTACATCAAAATCGAAACAAGGAATTTTTTTTTCTTCTCCACTCAAATTTCTCCCAATGAATTTGGGAGAGATGCACAGGGTGGGGAGCCTAATGCACTCGCGCTCCATGTGGCGCTGAAACAGTAGCAACATGTTCTCGCTCTCATTGAGGGATGAAAACGATGAGGAGGAACTGAAATGGGCGGCGATGGAGAAGCTCCCGACATTCGACCGGATCCGGACGGGCATTCTCTTCTCCCCCGAAGGGAAATACATGGAAAAACTCCCGACATTAGGTTGGATCTGGACGGGTGTCCCCCGAAGGGGAACATGTGCAGATTGATGTGAGGAATTTGAGCTTTCATAAAAGAAAGGTTCTCATTGAGAGGGTTGTTAAGGTTGCCGAGGAGGAACGTGAGCGGTTCATGCTCGAACTCAAAGATCGCATCGAGAGGTAAAACCAATTATCGGTTTTGTTTTTTTGATTGAAATGGTGTAGGCTCTGAAGTCCTACATCTTTCATTAATGTTATTACTTATTACTTTCCTTTTGGTATGTGATAATTATCTCCTAGCGAGAATTGTCGTTAAGCTAAAGAATCTTTTTTTAACATTGATGTTATGTGTTTAAATACTCCAAGTTCTTGATTTTTTTGAAAGAATGTTACCTAGGTATATATAATGAAAGCTAACTACAAATATTTGAGTACGTCAAACCAAGGAATTGTGATGAAAGTCAACTACATTTTCTTTTTGAAAATAACTCCATTTTTTGTTTTTGTTTTTTGTATGTCAAGTAGGCATTGAATTAATCATTTCGTTGATTAAAAAAGATCCCTCATTTAGCTGTTGATCAGGTTTGGCGATGGATTTTTATATAAAATAACTTGAAGAAAAGTAAGGAAGAAAAGGTGAAAGAATTACTTGATCCAAGAAATAAGGGCTGGTACCTAATGAGATATTTACTGGTCCGGTACCAGTATAAATAGCCAAATTGCCTACACTAGTGCTACCAACTGAACAGTTATATTGATAAAAAAAAATATTTACGAGGAAACTTGTTTTTCAAATCTTTTGAGAAAATAAATATTACAATTTATTTATATACATTTTTGTTGTGTGAAAAGGAGAAAATAAAAGATAATTTTCGGTCATTTCCTTTCGGATTTTCTTTCATGCTACTATTCCTAGCGCACAATTTTATCATGTGCAATGTGACGTATTTTTGCCCTTTCTTTCTTATTCTAAAGAGTGGGGGTCGAACTTCCGACAATTGAAGTGCGACTCGAGAATCTAAATGTAGAGGCAGAGGCTTATGTTGGAAATAAAGGATTTCCAACTTTCTTCAATGCCACTGTGAATACAATTGAGGTAATTTAAGAATCTCTAATTCAAATTACTCAAAAAATATGCATACCCGTAGTAAAACATAGTTTCCATTTCTAGTCTTTGGCAAACGCTTTGCATTTACTACCAACAAGGAAAAGGCCAATGACAATCCTCCATAATATCAGTGCGATAATAAAACCTCGAATGTAAAGGTCGTTCTTACAGAAAATAATTAATTAGAATTTGTTATGAATTTCTTGAAATTGTTTCCAATTTATTTTAGGATGACTTTGCTACTAGGACCACCCGGTTCTGGAAAGACCACTCTGTTACTTGCATTAGCAGGAAAACTGAATTCAGATTTTAAGGTACAAGAAATACATTCTAAATTTTAAATCATTTTTCTTTAATTCAAATGAACACAAACATGGTCAACTTTTTTTGAAAAAAATTGCAGGTATCAGGAAAAGTGACCTACAATGGTCATGAATTGAATGAATTTGTACCACAAAAAACAGCTGCATATATAAGCCAACATGATCTCCAGTTGGGAGAGAAGACCATGAGAGAGACTCTCGCCTTCTCTGCCCAGTGCCAGGGAGTTGGTAACAGATTCGGTAATAATATGCTTGATACGGATATAATTTCATGAGCTAAAAATATGATAAAAAATATGGAATTCTAACTAAATGTACATATTAAAATTGTAGATATGTTGGCTGAGTTGTCAAGGAGAGAGAAGGAAGCAAATGTCATCCCGGATCTAGATGCTGATGTTTTTTTTTTTTTGAACCGAGGAATGCCAGGAGCATTCTTTCTTTTTCCATTAACAAAGAAAGGTGTTACATTATAGTAATACAATCTCCTTGTTGGAAGTGGAAACTAAATGAAAAAAATAAAATAAACGAAATAAGAATAACTAAAACTAGACTCTGCTTAGGTTTCTCTGACGACGTTAGCAAAGCTTGATCCACAGGGAGGCCTCTTGTGTTGCTTTGGCCGCAATCATCTCCGGCGATCGCCTCTTATCCGTAAAGATTCGAGCATTGCACTCTTTCCAGATGATCCACGTCATTGCCGCCCATAGGTTGTCCCAACTTCTTTTTTCCTCCTTAGAGAGCCTCTTCCTGTTAGAGGTCCACGTTTGGATGATGTTGCCATTTGGGCGTAGTTGTATGTGTGCTATGGTAATTCTTTCTGCCAATCTCCACACTGCTGCCGTGAATGGGCATGTTAAAAGGAGGTGGTTTCTGTCCTCTCGATCTCTCTGCATAGTGTGCAGCAGTCGATGTGGGGCCATCCTTTCTTTGCGAGTAGATCCGCCGTATGAATTCATCCATGGAAGGCTAGCCATAGGAAGAATTTCACCTTAAGTGAGGCCTTGATCTTCCATAATGGTGCTTGCCATGGATTTTGTACCCCTGGGTTTCGTAGGAAAGAGTACGCCGATTTGGCTATAAATTTTCCTGAGTTTTCCCATTTCCAGGTGACTCCCCCTGGGGTTTGATCCCTGATGATGGATGCTTTATAGGGGTCTGCAATGGAAACTAGGTCCTTGAGAAAGAATGAAAGAGATCTTATATTTGTTTGACATAGCGCCTCTGTGCTCTGTATGTCATAGAGTAAATCGATTTATTTACCCCATAAGTTATCCTTCTCATTATCCAACTTCCATAAGAACTTTTGGAGTAGTGAGTTATTCCGAGATTCCAGATGAGGGAGACCTAGCCCTCCGTTGGTTTTAGGTAGACATACGTGGTCCCATCTCATGAGGCATTTTCCTCGGCAACAAGTTTCTTGCCCTTGCCATAAGAACTCTCGAATTAGTTGGTCCATGTTTTTTTAGCAACCACTTTGTAAGTTTCAGTACTTGCATTGCGTAGAGTGGTAATGCTTTTAGTGTGGCCTTTATGAGCGTTATTCGTCCTCCAAATGAGAGTAGTTTGCCTTTCCACGGGGATATCCTATCTTCCATTCTCTTGAGAAGTGGAAGGTAGTGAATTTTAGTCGATTTTTTGAGTGTCAAAGGAAGGCCGAGATATTTTTTTGGCAAAGGTTGTCTGTTACATCTCAAGACGGAGACAATGTTGTAGTAGAGCTTTGGTGGGATCGCAATAGTAGAGAAATTGGATTTTTCCCAATTTATGGAGAGACCCGTAATTTCAGAGAAGATATCTAAGGCAAGCGCGATGGTTCTTAAGTTTCCCCATGGGCTTCAAAGAAGATAATCGTGTCATCCGCAAATTGCATAACTTGCATATCGATAGGAAGTATTCTAATAAGATAATGATTGACTTTTTTGAAGATATCTTGCAGTATGTCAACCGCAAGGTTGAAGAGCATCGGAGAAAGCGGGTCGCCTTGCCTTAGATCTTTCCGGTGGAGAAAGTATTGAGAGATAGTTTAATTGACCTTGATTGCGGAGCTTGAAGAGACAAGAATAGCTTCTATCCATTTTGTCCATTGTGACGGAAAGCCTCGTGCTTTTAGAAGCTTAAGGAGGAAATCCCAAGAGATATTATCAAATGCTTTTCGAAAGTCTATTTTAAGCATAATAGATGAGATTTTTTTCTTGTGGTAGAAATGTAGAAGTTCTCTAGAGACGGCAAAGCTTTCAATAATTGCTCGTTTCTTAATGAAAGCCGTTTGGTTGGAGTGCACAAGATGCTGGAGGAAAGGTTGTAGCATATTTGCCAACACTTAGTTAATATTTTGATTGGGGAAGATATGACGCTAATCGATCTATAGTCTTCCGAAGAAGTTGGACTTTCTTTTTTGGGGACTAATGTGATGCAAGTCTTGTTTATCCTTCTGAGATCAAGGGTATTATTGTTGAAGTCTTGTATTAGTGCCATTATGTCTATTTTGATTACTTCTCAAATTTCGCTAGGAACTCCGACATAAGCCCGTCAGGCCCTGCGGATTTACCTTTCTGGAGGATCTTAATTACATTCTTTACTTCTAATTCCGAAAGCAGATTTCCCAGATGGCTTAGATCTTGGCCATGCATTGGACTGCCTGGTAGTTGGCTAACATTGCAAGGTGAAGTGTTAGACTCACTAATGCCCATACTCTGGCTGAAGAAGTCAAAAAAGACTTTGGAAATTTGGTTCGATTCTTTGAATGTTTTTTTGTTTGCCGTTATTGCCGGGATAAAATTCCTGAGCCATCTAGATGAGGCTAGCGCATGGAAGTACGACGTGTTATTATCGCGTAGTTTAATCCAGTTACAAGAAGCCCGTTGTTACCATTTAGATTCTTTTTTAAGCGCTAAGTCATGTATTTGCATTCTTAGATCTATTCTTAGTTTCATTTCTTCGGCTGAGAGTGTCCTCACTTCCTCTAGTTGGTCAAGAATCTGAATGACATGTTTGGATTTTCTGAGACTTGCGTTTTTTTCATTTGTTGTGTCTCGGTCCCACTTCTTGAGAGCTTGTCTGGTGAGGTGCACTTTGGCAAGAAAGGATTTAGCCGAGTTTAGTTTAGCTGCTATAGATTGCCATTTTTCTTTGAAGATTGTAGTTGCTTGATCATTTAGCAGCCAATGTCGTTCATATTTTCCTTGGACTGATAACAAGTTTGTCTCAGGTGGTCTCTCAAAGACTAGTTTGATAGGTGCATGGTCTGACGTAGGCATGGGAAGGTCCATTAAGGAAGAAATGACATTTAGGGAGAAAAATTGCTGAGAAATTAGGGCTCGATCTAGCTTAGAGAAGGTTGGGTCCGGTTGCTTATTTGACCACGTGAATAGTCGAGTAGAGAGAGGAATTTCTAAGAGGTATTGTTCATTAATGAAATGGTTGAAATCTAAAGAATGCGATTGGCGTCTACCTACACCTGTTGTTTCTTCCGGAGATCTTATAAGGTTGAAATCACCCGCAATGATCCCTGGATGTTCCATATTTTCATGAATGGACGAGAGTTCATTAAGAAAAGCTGTTTTTAGACTATCATCGGTAGGTCCATAGACGTTTGTGATAGTGAAAATGAAGCCACTTGAGAGAGAGAGAGTGAGAGAGAGAAAGAGAAGTTACCTACAACAGAGTTAATTAGAGTGAAGTCATTGGACCATGCGGTCATGAGTCCACCCCTCATACCTACTGATTCTTTGAACCGAACATTATTAAAAATAGATGGACAAACAAATTTCATATCAAAATAATTAGGACAGTCCCACTTGGTCTCTTACAAACAAACTAAGTTACACTTAGCATCACGGATCGAGTTTTTGACAACCATACACTTTTTCGAGTTGCCAAGCCCCCTCACATTCCAAGATAAGATAGAAAGAAAATTAAATAAAGTTCTAGTATTCATTAAAAACAAAATAATAGTTCTAAAAGCCCTTGCTGCTAACAGCCTTTGGCTCATTTGAGGATGTTCTACTCCTCATAATCAACTTTGTCTAGGTCATAGTTCTCCTCAAAATCGAATTTCAACTCATTCTCTACCTTGTCCCTAGCTGGAATAAAAGCACATATATTTGTGAAGGAATTATCATTGTCAGAATAGTTGTGATTTAATTTGAGAGTCCCTATTACTCTTCCTTTCTTTTTGTTTTTATTTTTTGATATTGGAGGCCCGTCAGAGGCGGCCTTCTTGTTAGGTACTC
The DNA here is from genome assembly GCA_027726005.1 of Juncus effusus. NCBI lineage: Eukaryota > Viridiplantae > Streptophyta > Magnoliopsida > Poales > Juncaceae > Juncus > Juncus effusus. Next base: position 6,173,463 of record CM050908.1, on the reverse strand, counting down.
TTGGCCTTGAGCAGGAGCCCAATAGATTTTCTTTTAGGCTAAAGGCCCCTACCGTGGGTTTGTTTTTAACACGCCCAAGCCCACATGAGAATCTTAATGAGTTAAGCTTTTCGTTTTTTAGAGTATTAGTTCTGAGAGATTCGACTGTCAGGCTTTCTAACAAGTCGTTCTTTTTGACTGTTTGGTTTTGATTTTTTGTGACCCTAGGTTTTTTGTTTTTCCTTTTCTTTAATTCTTTCGGATGGGACTCATCAAAAAATGCACTTTTTTAATAGTCCTACTAGACTTCCTAATACCCATGATAGAATTATTCAAAATAGAAGGTGGTAGACAACCCGGAGCCCTACCTTTTCTCTTTTTAATCGAATTTAATGAGGAAGAGGACAAAGAGGTCATACCTGTCTGCATTTCCTAATCCGTAGGCTGTATAGGCTGATGTTCCATTTGAAAAGCCATTTGACTCTTTCCTTTCTCCTCTTTGGTGTACTTTTTGCGTGATACCTCCCCTTCTGCATGCTTTCTTCTTTGAGCTAAGGAGACTTTCGTCACTTCTCTCTCTATATGGTCCTCTCCTTCCTCATCTCTGTCACTTTCTCGCTCCATGCATTGCACGCGAATTGCAGTTTCTCTTTGAACAGGAGGCACGTACTGTACAACCTGTAAAGCAGGATTGCCCAGATTTTCTCCAGTTTCCGGAATTTGGGTTAGCTGGACTTGGGAAGTCGCCTGACCCGTGTAGTTCACCGGCGTTGGTTGGCTCGTAATCAGTTCGATCACTCGAGATGCTAGATTGGCGGCGTCTTGGGGTGTTTGAACTGGGCTGCCTCCGTGAGTATCACGAAAGGTCGGGTTGGCGAAAAAGAGAGGCGCAAGTTCATCTTTCTCACGCGAAGGTGGTGCCAACTGCCACATTTTCATCATGATTTCGGACCATAGCCCATTGCCCTTGTCAGATGGTGGAAATATGTTTTGGGATTGTTGGGATTGAACTTGAGCAAAGGGAGTGGATTGGGGGGAAAGAGTTTGAGTTTGCGGCAGGTGGAAGGTCGGTGGAGGGGCTGGTGCTGAAGGGTATCCAATTTTCTTGTAGTGGTCCCATGCCGGAGTTGAGTCTGGTGGTCGAAAGAAGTATGCTTCTTCCTCAAGCACCGTCTCCGCCTCCAATGGTACCTTTTTGAGAAACCCGTCAGCACATACCTCCACCATTTCCGGTACCAAATTTAGGTTGGTTGTGACAATAAGAAGATCCAATTTTTGCATGGATTGAAGGTTGTCCAGGGGACCATGGGTGAGCCACTCTCCGAAAGAAGAGGTGACATTGTCAAGCTCTGTTTCACACCATGCATGATTAGGCAAGTAGTGTAATTTACACCAAAGTTTGTATTTATAGTGGATCACTCGACCTCCAATGGCATTGGACCACGGAAATACAACCAGTCTTGCTCGGTGAAGTACTCTCAGGTAGTTCTTAAGGAATGTATCCCTTGGTATGGATTGGGGTAATCGGAGGAGGTAGAGTCTCTTTTCCCAATACATCAACTCGTAAGGTTCATTCCATTTAGCACTACTTTCAATCAGTTGCTTAATTTCCTCCATCTCAATAGGGCCCACCATACGGGCTTCAATCACAACTGCACTTTCTAACTCTCGGAGTTCTTTTTGATGTGCAGGTGATCGTCGTATGAAACAAGTGACTGAGGCGGGTCTGTCCTTCGGCATCACCTCAGCCGCCGGCTTGCCGAGAGGGATGGACACATTGTGCTCCATCTCCTCCTACAGCCTCACCGGACAGATGCTGATGTTTTTATGAAGGTTCTGTGTACATACTTAAGTAATTTCTCGTAATTATTTTCCTATACAATTTTTTATGAGTTTTGCTAATTATTTTTTTTATATTATTATTTTCGTGTACTTTAGGCAGCTACAATGGAAGGACAACAAACCAACATAGTCACAGATTACATACTCAAGGCATGCTTTTTCTTGTTTCTTTTTTTAGCTTTCCATTTTGTTGTTGTGACTTAACCTATTAAATCCATCCTTTGTTGTTTGTTTGTATGAATTTATTTACTTATTTGTTAACCTCTCATAGATTCTGGGACCAGAAATATGTGCTGATACCTTGGTTGGTAATATATCCGGCGGGCAAAGGAAGCGTGTAACCACAGGTACCTATCACAGACGCATGGATAAATCTTTATATAGAATGGATGTTAAAATATAAAATTCCAAGTCTCTCATATAATATCCTTATTTTCAGGTGAAATTTTAGTGGGTCACTCAAAAGCGTTATTCATGGACGAGATATCAACTGGGCTTGACAGCTCGACAACATAGTAAACTCTCTCAGACAATCAATTCACATTCTGCAAGGGACAGCCGTCATTTCCCTTCTTCAGCCGGCTCCAGAAACCTATGATTTATTTGATGATACAATCTTGATTTCTGACGGTCATATCTTGTATCAGGGCCCACGAGAGCATGTGCTTGAATTCTTTGAGTCGATGGGATTCAAATGCCCTAAGAGGAAAGGTGCTGCCGACTTCTTACAAGAGTTATACTTAAAGTTCAATTTATTTGTTTGTCTTAATACCGATGGGTATACCATGAATATTCGGTGGACGAAAAAACATATGAGAAAAGAATGAGTAAACTTAATAGAGGAAATTATAGTCCTAAGAAAAATATATAAAGTAAATAATTGTATAACACAAATATGAAGTGCCAAAATGTGAGATTGCAAGTACCAATCCGGACTTTGTTAGTGAATAGTATAAACTAAATGCTGTTTATCGTATAAATTAAATGTATCACATAAGAATTTACTGTAGTTTCTAATTACTCAAAAAATTTACTGTAGTTTCTGAATATTTTAATCTAGCATCGTGGTAAAATTTGTTGATATTTTGAAGGTTACTTCGAGGAAAGATCAAGAACAATATTGGGCGCGTCATGATGAACCATACCAGTACGTGCCGGTGAAGACATTCGCAGAGGCATTCAATTCCTTCCATGTTGGCCGGAATTTAGCTAACGAACTCGCTTTACCTTTCGACAAGAGCAGCAGCCACCCTCGTGCTTTGACCACACCAAAGTATGGCGTTAGCAAGAAAGATCTATTGAAAGTGAGCTTTAATAAAGAACTCTTGCTCATGAAGAGGAACTCTTTTATCTATGTCTTCAAATCATCTCAAGTGAGTTCAATTTCTAAAACTTAATTAATTTAATATCTTTTGTTTCTTTACATCTAGCTATATTTTCTTGTATTTTATGTCATGAGACCTAGGGATCATATACAATTTTTTGTATTTTACATCACGAGACTTACCAATTGCTAAGAACCGTTTAAGCAAGTAGAAAACAATGGTTAGCCTTCATCGAACTTGTCAATAAACATTTTGTCTCTTATACAGCTAATAATAGTGGCGTTCATAACAATGACAGTGTTCCTCCGCACGAACATGCATCGGGATTCGGTGGAAGATGGCGGAATCTACTTGGGCCCCCTTTTCTTCTCACTCATAATGATAATGTTCAACGGGTTGATTGAAGTCCCATTAATCATCTCTAAGTTGCCGGTTTTCTTCAAGCAACGAGACCTTCTGTTCTACCCCGCTTGGGCTTACACTTTGCCTTCTTGGATTCTCAAGATCCCCGTCTCATTTGTGGAAGTATGAATTTGGGTTTTCACCATATACTATGTCATTGGATTTGATCCCGAGGTAGGAAGGTTTGAAATCACAATTTATTTACATATGGCCTCTTTTTACAAAAAAAATTGGAAAATTTGTTGTCATATGTAGAAAAATGAACCCTTCCTGCTTAGATTGTGCTTAATTGAGACATTTAAGGCTCTAGTAAAGTTTCAAGAAAAATAAAAACAGCTGTATGCCTAGTACTGGTTTTGATAGCTGAAGTAGCTGAGATTGCAAATTCCTACAAATTTCCCTTGATGAATTTTAATTTATCATTTGATTTCAAGAGTTTGATTCATCATTTATAATCTTTTTCTTTCTTCAGGCTATTCAGAGAGTACATACTTCTCCTTGCAGTCGACCAAATTTCGGGCGGTCTCTTTCGACTCCTTGGCGGCTTGTCACGAGACATTATTGTGGCAAACACTTTTTCAGCATTTGCCTTCTTGATTATTTTGTCCTTGGGTGATTTTATTCTTTCACATGGCCGTAAATGGAATCCTTAACTCTCCATTATTAATACAAATGGAGCAATATGTATATAGATATGATATGCGATGTTTGACCAATTTACAGATGATGTTAAGAAATGGTGGATATGGGGCTATTGGATCTCTCCATTGATGTATGCACAAAATGCCATCTCGACAAACGAGTTTCTTGGACAAAGCTGGAACAAGGTAAAGATACACATCATAACTAAGCCATACTTCCATGTAATATAATGAAGTATCCGTGTGTAACCAAAGCATACTTAACCAACTCTTATCTAATATTAAGTTGGTATACTGCCAATACTGCCATCAATTTCATCATGAAATGCTCAAAATTAATATAACTTATTGTCTACACGATATTTTTTGTGATTTTATAGATGCTTCCTGGATCGAATGAGTCCGTTGGGGTGACGGTGTTGAGAACTCACGGCATATTTCCTGAAGCAAAATGGTATTGGATTGGATTTGGCACATTGATTCGATTCGTCTTTCTCTTCAATGCTCTTTGCACGCTAGCCCTTGTTGGTGTTAATATGTCGAAACTCCCGTTAAAACCGGTTTTGTTACACAAAGAAAACTGTCGCACAAAAACTCAAAGTCTGAAATTCGTTTGTCTCGAACGCTTCAAGAAATAAAGTTGTCCTTTAGTCTTAATTCGTCCCCTAATTGTGCGAAATTGGTCTTGACGAACTTCCTTCCAGGATATCTCGAATTATAGTTGACGGCAAGATGCACAACTTGAAGTCAACCCCTTAGAACTAGGGCCGATTCAAAGAAGTCTTGATCTAGAGTTGTTAATGGAGGAATTGAGGTTTGTAGAAGAGAAAAATATGATAAAGATGATTTTTGGATGATCTTATGTTCTTTCAAACATTGGCCTTATATAGGCTTTAAGGATACATCATCATTAACACATACATGTTGATAAGTTCATGAATTTCAATTCTCAATATGATTCATGGACTCTAACCAATAAATATCACATTGTCCCATGCACATATTTCAACACAATGCATGTATCCAAAGGCTCAAGAATAATCTAGAAAACATGTGTTAAATATCATAATAATTATTCTATTGAATTATTTTCATTCTAGATTATATGTCACATGACTAATCAGTCTTAATTATTTGTGACCACTTGTGCACCACTTGCAACAAGATATTTTATCATTATTATTTCTCTTCTACTAAATATAAAAACAAATTTATTTTGAAAAACTCCAACAATTACCCACCTTTTTTCGAAATAAACAAAAGTTTTATTATATATATCAAAATAGTTTATTACATTTATACATAAAATTCTTTAGATCATAAATAACTTCCTAACTCTAACTTTCAATGAGGGTATCTTCCGATTTGAACCGTTCATCTAGTAGAGACTCATCAAAGTTACCCATATTTGTACAGTAGACCAAGCTTTGAACTGACGAACATCTTCGGATAACCGGACTCATCTTTACATTAGAGTTAATTGACTACCAAAGTTCATACTTAATGACGCCTTTGAATGGCCATGCGCCTATATCCTGTTTCATGAATGCTATCAGAACCCAAGCCCTTTGGTTCCTAGAAGCGGCCTCACTTCTATTCATCTAGGTAGACTCTATCAAGAATGTCCCCACTTTAGACATTCCAACCGATATCGGTTAATAGGTCTATTGAGAGCTTAGCTCATCCTACCATTTACTCGTGGGACCAAATACTCTTTAAAACCTTGGGTTGAAAAGAATCATAATGATTCTTAGTCGAGTATTTGCAATTGTTCTTCTAACGGAATCAGTCATTGAACCACAAGATCCGATGCACCCTCGGATGTTGGGTCGAAGTCTCGTTATTGACGATTTAACGTATTGGGCTTTAATCCCATCCCTAGTGACGTCTTATTAATCAAAACTCTCGTAAGAGGCTTTGTCAACGGATCCGCTAAATTGTCACTCGAACGTACATAGTCAATAGTAATTACCCCACCAGTAATCAAATGACGTACCGTACTATGTCTACGGCCAATATGCCGAGACTTGTCATTATATACTTCATTATACGCCCATGCAAGGGTCGCTTGACTATTTCAATGGATAGCAATCGGAGAAATTGGTCTTGTCCATAACGGTATACATCATATCCCTTAACCATTCCGCTTCTCTACTTGTCGTTTCTAAGGCAATAAATTCCGCACTCATTGTGGAATCTGCAATGCAAGGATGCTTCTTTGATTTCCACGAAATAGCCCCACCGGCTAACGTAAATATATCTCCGCTTGTAGAAGCGTGATCTTCACTGTTATTTATCCAACTTGCATCCGCAAATCCTTCCACTACCGAAGGTTCACCATAATATGTAATACCATAATTACTTGTGCATTTCAAATACCGAAGTAATCTATGTATTGCATTCCAATGCATTTCACTTGGATTACTTGTATATTGACTCAACTTTGAGACCGCATATGCTCTGTCTGGTCTCGTACATGTCATAGCATACATCAAGCATCCAATCACTTGTGAATATTTCAATTGATTTATCGTTCTACCTTTATTAGGTAATAAATTAATAGTCATATCAAAAGTCATTGTAATAGGAGTGCTATTATGACAATCAAATTTGTCAATCACCTTTTTAACATAATGTTCTTGAGATAGAGTTAAACTATTCTCTTCTCTAATAATTCTTATACCAAGAATTACATCCGCCTCTCCCATGTCTTTCATGTCAAATTGACTAGACAAGAAACTTTTAGTTTCATTCACTATTTCTATATCATTTCCAAATATCAATATGTCATCTACATATAAACATATGATGACTCCTCTTCCATTAATGGATTTACTATAAACACATTTATCACATTCATTAATGATGTAACCATTAATTATCAAAACTTGGTCAAACTTTTGATGCCATTGCTTTGGCGCTTGCTTTAATCCGTACAAGGATTTAACTAATCTACAAACTTTCTTTTCTTGACCCGGCACTACAAAGCTTTCCGGTTGTGTCATATAAACTTCTTCATCCAATTCTCCATTGAGAAAAGCGATCTTGACATCCATTTGATGTATAACCAATCTATGCACCGAAACAAGTGATATTAGCATACGAATCGTTGCCATACGTGCAACCGGAGCATATGTGTCAAAAAAGTTTATTCCCTCTTTTTGAGTATATATCCTTTAGCTACTAAACGAGCTTTATATTTATCGATTGTACCATCGACTTTCATTTTCTTTTTGAAAATCCATTTACATCCGATCGGTTTGCTTTCCGTCGGAAGATCGGCTAATACCCATGTATTATTTCCCATGATGGAATCCATCTCATCATTTATCGCTTCTTTCCAAAATATGAAATCATGCGACTTCATTGCTTCATCAAAAGTGAGCGGGTCCGATTCTACATTAAAACAATATGAAAATTGTGTAGAAACTTCATTTTCTTTTTCATTTTCTTCAACCAAGAACATATGAAAATCTGGACCAAAGTCCGTACTCTTTCTAGCTCTTTTACTTTTTCTAAACTCAACATTATCATATGACAGCATATGAATGACCCATCAAATCTTTGTTTAAAAATTTTTCTCTGTTTAAAAAAAGTTTTCTTCATTTTAGTAAAGTGCTTGATAAATATTATAGTAGGAATCTCCCAAGGACCCCAATGATTTCCTTCAAAGCTGTTTATCCACCATCACAACTGTGTTAAAAGGACAATGACTCATAACTTAATAGTTGAGTGTAAAATACAATAAATTATAAGTTGTCAGTTCAAAATTCAATGGCATAAAAAATGAAAATGAGTTAACGAACTCTCTCCATTCATTAAATTTTTTTTTTGTTTTAACATTTGCTATTCTACGCATGTATCCCTACTTAGGTGAGATGTTGGTCGGCCCCTCGAGAGCATTATTTATGGATGAGATATCTACCGCGCTTGATAGTTTGACAACATTCAAAATAATAAGCTCTCTCAGACAATCAATTCACACATTCCAAGGCACAGCTGTTATTTCCCTTCTTCAGCCAGCGCCAGAGACCTATGATTTATTTGACGATATAATTCTGATCTCTGAAGGTCATATCATATACCAGGGTCCTAGGGAACATGTGCTTGAATTCTTTGAGTCAATGGGATTCAAATGTCCTGAGAGGAAGGGTGTTGCAGATTTCTTACAGTTTATCAGGATATTGTGAGCAAAATGATATACACTCACCAAATCTTACAGTTTATGAGTCTCTTGTTTTCTCTGCATGGTTGAGGCTTCCCTCTAATGTTGATTCAGCATCTGTACAGGTCAGTCTGAAAGTCTGAATAACTAATTTTTGGTCTCGTTTACCAAGCCAGGCTATCTATCTTCAAGGCATATATCTGGTGGAACTTAGGTGCCAAGACTACCATAGTACCGACCATATGTGGCATTCCATAATTTAAATGAGATTTAGAGACGGGCATCGATTATTTTGCATAGTTTGTATGTACTATTTGAATAACTATGATGGTCTACCGCATTAGAAAAAAAATTATTTGGATGTCGGGTGGCCATATATTAACCAAATTAAAATTAGATCAGCTCTGCATACATGTGTTTCGTTAGATAATATGAATGGTACGTAAGGGTGTGATAAAATCTGTTAAATTAAATGGAAAAAAGATAAATGCAATTTGCATAACCCAGAGAATAAGAGAACATATAGGTGAAGTGTTATAGGTCTATGATATACAATTACAATCTATAATTACTTCATTAATTTGAGAAAAAAATTCACATGTACAGAAGTTTGTGGAAGAAATAATGAACCTTATAGAGCTCAACTCATTAAGGGACTCGCTTGTTGGACTACCAGGTGTTAATGGTTTATCAACTGAGCAAAGAAAAAGACTAACAATTGCAGTTGAGTTGGTTGCCAATCCTTCTATTATATTCATGGATGAACCTACTTCGGGGCTCGATTCTAGGGCTGCTGCCATTGTTATCAGAGCGGTGAGGAACATTGCTGATACTGGAAGAATGGTTATCTGCACTATTCATCAACTGAGTATTGATATTGTTGAATCGTTCAATGAGGTGAGATAAGGTTTGGTTTATTCCAATCCATGATTTTGTGCTTTATTGATAAGAGTAGTGGAGGATAAATTTAGTTCAAGTAAGACCAAACAATGAGTCTTGATTGTATTATTTTCAGTATTTGAGTGTTTAATTGCATATTTGGGAAATCATAGAACAAAAAATGCTAAAAATCAACCCCCAAAATGAATACAATAAAAGTCAGCCCTTCATTATTTTTAATTTCAGGATTAAATCTATCTCCGATATTTGGGTTTCTAGAATTGCTAAATCTAGAATGCACAATTATCTGATAACAAGTAAAAATTAATTGCTATATCGTTACTATCGTACAATACCTGAAAGTACCGGTTGGAAATGTACCCCATGAAATTAGAACTTTTATTTATCATAAATCTGAAATAAATTTAAAAATATTAGCAATATTTCTGGTTCATTTTTCCAGCTTTTTCTGATGAAAAGAGGAGGAGAAGAGATATATGTTGGTCCATTAGGATCCCATTCTTCAGAATTGATCAAATACTTTGAGGTGTAAGGCAAGAAGATAATTCAAATCTATCTCTTTAATATGTTTCAAAAATGATTACCGAAAATCTTTCTTTTTACTTTGTTATTTTCTTAAAGAGTGTTGAAGGTGTGCCCAAGATTAAAGATGGTTACAATCCTGCGACTTGGATGCTAGAGATTACTACCTTGGATCAAGAAGAGAAACTAGGAATTAGTTTCAGTGAAGTATATAGAAACTCCGAGCTTTACCGGTAACCACCCTCTTCCATTAACATTTCCTTGGGTTAATATAAATTTGAGCTTTTTGAGCAATCTTCAAATCAGTTTCAAATTAATTACAAATCAAACTCATTTTTTGGAAAATGACAAAAAAAGATCTGATCTCAATGAAGATGTTATGATCGAGTTCTTAGGAACGTTTCAAGTTATGAATTAGAAATCCATCAACATAGTATATATTTCTTTTTTTGATAAATATTCAATCTACTATTTTATCAGTAATAATTTTTTAAACTTTCATCCAGGAGAAACAAGGATTTAAATAAAGAGCTAAGCACACCACATACTGATTCAAGAGATGTCCATTTTGAAACTAAATACTCTCAGTCTTTCTTCGCACAATGTAAGGCATGCATATGGAAACAAAACTTAGCAACAAAATTCTTACCCGCTTTAGCAAGGAAATCAGCGAAAAAATTTGAAAATTAAGCTCTACTGCCAGCTTTTCTGGAGGTAGTGGCATTTTTATAATTTTTTCTAGGTCAACCCGTTATCAAACCCGATAAGAATATATATATATATATATATATATATATATATATCGCCAGGATTCCTGGCGGTAGAGAGGCGAAACCCGAAAATCCCACGCCCTGGATGAAAAAAGGAAAAAAAAAATTAACACGTCTACCGCCAGGTATTCTGGCGGTAGACATCTCTACCACCAGAATATATGGCGGTAGAATTGAGCATTTTTGGTTCTGATTTTCTCCTAGACGGGAGACGGAAAAAAATAAAAAAACCACATCTACCACCAGAATGTCCGGCGGTAGACACCCTAAACCCTAAATTAAAACCCACCCCCCCTCTCTCTCTCCCCACTTCTCCTACCCGCCTCCAAAGAAAAAAAAACCAAAAAACAAGCGATTTTTCAGCGATTTTGAGGTGATTTTGAGCCAAAAAAAAAGAGAAAATAAGGAAAAATTAAAGAGAAAAGAAGAAAGTTAAAGAAAAGAAAGACGGAAATAGGTAATTTATTATAGGTTATTTTCAAAATTTTAATAATGATTTATATTTATAAGAAATTTGTTGTTGATTTATTGAAAGATGATTGAAATTAGGAAAAGAAAGAATAAATTCTTGAAAGAAAATGGCACAGAACGGACCAATTCTTATATATTACGATGGTCGGATTGTAGCATTATCCAACGGAATCAATTATGACCCACCTGAACCGTGTTATATCCCAGAAAATACAACAGTGAATAGAGATTATTGCGAATTGTGTAATGAAAATTTTGAGAATATTGGCTGGTCGTATAGTGATGATCTTATAATCCGATGCAGGTTTCCCTCCGTTCAACGCGACAATAGGTTAAATTATAGGTTATTGAAAATTACTAATGATGCACAATGGGTTAAATTTGCGGAGCACGTCGTAAGAGTTGGGGTGGAATTAGAAATATATGTTGACCGCGTTCAAAGTAAACAATCTCATATAGGAACAAGTAGTAGATCAAATGTAGTTTCAGATGCAGACGAGAATGAGATAATAGAACCCATACAGAATGAAATAAATAATGAAGATGGGGATGATGCATTTGCAACCTTTGATATGGCATGTGTGGGCAATAATATACTTTCGGAAATTGAACATGATGAAAATGCATTAGACGAGGAACCAGAAATAGGGTCAGAGGACGAGGAAGAAATTTATGAGGATAACAAAGAAGAAAGGGAGATAATAAACCATCAGACGCGATTTAAATATACGGAAGACGGTGAAGTTAATGTGGGAACTTTCGGCGATCCGCCGGCGGCGGAGTTCGAAGATAGTTCAATGTGGGAACATGCGAGAAATGATGTTGTATCAGGTAAGCGCGTGAATGAAAGAGAGGACAAATCTTATATAAGGGGAATACATTTGAAACGAAATCAGAGCTTCAATCGGCCGTAAGAGCATACAGTGTCAAGCATTACCGAGAAATAGAAGTGGACCACTCAAACAAAACTAGATACATTGTGGTCTACAAGCTTAAAGATGAAAGTAGATGATGTAAATGGAGGATGCACGCTTCGATTAATAAAAAACAGAATTATGGGAAATTAAAACATTTAAACAACTGCATGTATGTATTAATCAGACACCTAGAAAAGATCACAAACAGTTAACGAGTGCGCTTGTTGTGGGGCTAATTCTAAAAATCGTTAAGCTGATTTAGATATTAAACCCGTAAGCATAATAGAAGCCGTTAAATTGAAGGTTGAATATACCATATCGTATTGGAAGGCTTGGCACGCAAAACAACACGTGCTTCGATTCTTATTTGGGGGTTGGAGGGAGGCTTATAATTTACTTCCTGAATTAATGGCGGCAATATCATCAACAAATCCTGGTACTCTATATTTTTTTAAAACTGGTTATCTAAATAGTGATGGTGAATTTGAGTTCGAAGGCTTATAATTTGCGTCCGCGTCTCGTACCACCTCCACGTCCACGTCCACGTCCCGTACCACTTCCACGTCCACGGCCTGCCTGAGGCTGAGCCTGAGTCCTACCCCGTCCTCTACCGTGTCCCCTACCCCGACCTGGCTGATTATGCTCCTAGATAAGCTGGCTGACGCCTACGCCATATTCTTCTTCTTCATCACCATCATCATCATCGTCGTCATCGTCGTCATCATCTTCTTCTTCATCATCATCGAGATAGTGCCATGGAAGCCTGGAGGGAAATTCATTAGACTCAACATATCCCGTCTTCATGCACCCTAACATGTTCCGCATGACGGCTCTCATCTTCTTCCCGCTCCATCTTTTTTGAACGGATTTTAACCCCATCTTGCAGGTCCATGTAAAGCTTTCCATCTTAAAATAAATAAAGTATCATTGTATTGTAATTAAAAAAATACTAACATATTAAAATTATTTAACTTCAAAAATAAAGTAACATTACCGTTTTTCTTTTGTCCAGAACAACCGGACGATACGAGATGAACCATGCGAGATGGTTGACTGCACAAATCTCAAGGACTCGTTTCCGTACCAACGCATGTAATCGAAATGCTTCGCCAGATTGTACGGCATTCTCTTAATTTTATGCTCGTTCTTCAACCAATATTCTCATCTGCCATATTGCCACTCCTGAATATATTCCGCGTAAACGGAAGGCCAATCACCCCCGCAGTAATGAATAATCTTGTGCAATGAATTATTGTATACACACCTTTCTTGTGAGGGTATTTTTTGATGAAGCCCGAACTATCGCATCACCCTCTACGGGCAATAATGCTCGACGATCCACAAATAAATTAACTTCGTCCGAATAAGCGTCGAATCTCTTTCAAGGTGGCAAATGGGTAGGAGTCTCTCGCGGTAAAGATCGTATGGTGTTCACTCAATCTGAGATTCATGAAGGTTGTCCAACTGGTCTCAATTTCCCCACAAATGAGTAGATCCGGGTTTCTCTTTGATACTAGGACTAATCCAAATAAACCCAACAGTATCATTATCATCTGGATCATCGTACATTTGTAAAACATCCGGGCCCGTTCCGTGCTCCGGTGTCGGTCGCCCGAAATTAAAATGTGTCTATGCCCACAACTAAAGTAACATAACACAACCCCCCATATTTTTCTTCCCAATTTCCGTGCTCTTGCATAACTCCCTGTATAAATACGCTAACACTGCACTACCCCATGATCAATCTTCCAATTTTTCCATATCCTCTAAAAATACCAGAGGAACAACCGATACACTATCTTCCGACGCCTCAGTAAACAACATATCATTACACAACGCGAGTATGTACGCGCGGCAATACTGTTCTCTCATTAGCTCGGGAGAGCCTTCTTCCAAATCAGCAAAATTTTGGACGAACCATTTTCTTTTGACCATCACGGCTCTATTATGCCTGTAGTCATTTTCGCCGGGTATTTTTCCGAGCAGATCCGTAATTTTTTGACTCCAGTTAACGTCTTTGGTACTCACACACATGGGATCCCCGTCAACTCTCATCCCCAACAAACACGATACATCCTCCAGCGTAATCGTCATCTCCCTGTGGGCCATGTGAAATGTATGTGTTTTCTTTATCCAATGTTCTTGTAGAGCGGTTAAGATAGTCTTATCTTGCGGTACATAACTGATATTTACAACTTGCAACAAACTAGCCTTCTTGAGATAAGGGGTGTAAAGGTTATTCCATGGCACCTACAAAAACGGAAAAAAAAAAAAAGCGATAAATACGTAAAAAAAAAATATTTATAAAATCAAATTAAAAAATAAATACCGTAAGGTGGTGTTGCCTGAAACGGAATGGTTCCGTTTCTATCACTCCATGTTGTTGGCCAAAAACTCTCGTCCTATGTTCGTCTTGCAATTCATTGAGTTAATGTATCGGCGGTCCATCTTCTTCGACCGTAGGAGCTTTCCTCCTATTTGTCCGGCGACTAGGTCGACTAGGTCCGGCTCTAGATGTCATAACTACGTAAATATAAATAAACTAATAAATAAATTTACTAAGAATAAATAAATTTACTAAATAATATTTAAATAAATTACATTATTAAGTAATAGATAATAAATTATATAATTAAATAACCACTACAAATAAACTATCAAAAAATAAGTACTAAAAATCGCTATTAACAATAAATTTTCCCAAAATAATATAAATAACTTCTAAATAAATAACTACTAAAAATAACTACTAACAAAATAATTTAAATAACAACTAAAAAATATTAAATTACCTAATCAAATCATATATAAAAAAAATAACGTAATTAAATAATATACAAATAAATATGGAAAAAAAATACGTTAATTTTCAATCGCAAAAAATGGCGATTTCTTCTCCTCCTTCTCCTCCTCTTCTTTCTCCTTCTTCTCCTTCCCCTTCTATAAACAAATCAACACCCAAAAAAAATCCTAATTCAAAACTCAAAATCAAACCAATTTTAACCAATTTGAAGCAATTTATTGAAAGAAATATAACTAATTTCAACAAAATCAAACTTATTTCACACTAATTTCTATCAATTTAAACAAATCAACAATAATTAACCCTAAATAAAAACTCAAAAATAAACTAAATGACTAACCTTTTCTTTTCTTCTCTCTATTCGCTTCTTTCTTCTCTTTGCTTTCCAAAGATTTTCTTTCTAATTTTCACAAGTTTCTAGAAATTTTTCCAACGATTTGGTTGAAAAATCGTGTTTTTGGTTCGTTTTTTTTGGGTGGCGGTAGAAGAAATGGGGAGAGAGAGAGTTGGGCCGTGGGTTTTAAAGAAAAAAAAATAACAATCTACCGCCAGGAATGCTGGCGGTAGACATGTTAATGTTTTTTTCCTTTTTCGTCTAGGGTGTGGGATTTTCGGGTTTCGCCTCTCTACCGCCAGGAATCCTGGCGGTAGAGGTATATTTTTTTTTTCTTATCGGATTTGATAACAGGTTGACCTAGAAAAAATTACAAAAATGTCACTACCGCCAGAAAAGCTGGCGGTAGTGATTTTTGGTTTTGTTTTGGGGGAGTTTGATTGGTTGAGAGTTGTCGGACCCCGTCTCGGATTTTGTACGAGGAGTGGTTTTGGTTTTCTTTCAGTGCAGCTCTTGTCCTTTTCTTCTTGCCTTTTTTTGTTTATAACTTTATATAGGCATTGTGTATATAGTAAACATATGGTGAAGTAAGTAAGTTTTGTAGTAATTCTTTGTTATTTTTTTATTAGTCTTTGTTTTTTGGAGTCTTTTGGAAAAAAATCGCCATTGTATAATGTCTATTAAGAATATTTCATGTTTACTTTTGGTTGGAATTTTAGCAAGGAGATCATCAAATTGGTGTGACAAACTCATACAGGATGACTCCTAAAAAAGTGAAGGGAAAAAGTTGGTATGACTAAGTTCATGCAAAAGAAATGGGATGATGGTTGTTGATTAATTATAGATAACTAACTTGAATAAATTTAAATCCTGAGTTTACATCAAAAATAAAACAACGGATTCTTGTTTACATGAATATAAATACATCAAATCAAGCAACTCATCTATTATCAAAATCATGTATTGTTATATCCATATATTTGGGATATCCATGATTCTCGAAATACTCCAAATTAAACATGCCCCTAATCTCGACCAACATCACAAATATGAGATATCATATGAAACTAGAGAGGACCTCGTTCCGCTTCGGTATTGTGTGAAATTTTCTAGTTCTGTGTTTTTGGATACTATTTGAAATTGTTTGTTCAGTAGATAGAAATTAAATATATGAACAAATAATTTGAATATCAATATAAATAAATTGATACTGACTTAGCTGACATATTTTGTGCATTTGCATAATTATTAATGAAAAATAAAATAATATTATAGTACAAAAATTTACAAGTCACATTTTATTTTCATTTTCAATTTCTTGTCTGCACTTTCAATTTTGAAATAATTTAGGACACTTTCTCATCTCATTCATTGACAATACTCTTTTAAGTATCACATTTTGTTAGGATAATTTTTGATGTGCAATTACAATAAGAAGAATTATGAAAGAATCAAATAAAATGTTACTTGATTATATAAATAAAATCATCAATAAAAAGAATATCAATTGAAATTTAAATATGGATATTCTAGTTGCAAACTAAAATCCAACTCTAAATACTTAAACAAATAAGTCATCACATAATAATATATATATATATATATATATATATATATATATATATATATATATATATATATATATATATATATATATTATGCCTACATAAAATCAGTCAAGTTCCATCCCTAGAAAGAGGGAATTTCTTTTATGTTTTATTGTGTTATATTTAGGAAAGAGTAGAACTCCTTTTATAACAAAGAAAAAGGAAGAGACTTTGTCAAAGGAATTAACTCTATTCCTAACTCCTCATTCAATGGTTAATTTGTGTTTTTTAACTTGATTATATGGAGATTTATTTATTCTCAACCGTGGCTCGAATTAGATTAAAATGGGGATTTTTATTAGATGGAGCTCGTCTACTGTTACTAGCTTTTGAGCCTTTTTTCAATGCTTATTTCATTAAAAAGAAATATAAATCACTGAGCAAAACAATTGGTAATAAGGTGCTAATACTAAAGTATAATATCAATATTATTTTATTTGAAACTATAGTACATACAGAATTGCATAAATTATGGACTAAATAGTCAATACCATTTATTAGGATGAGGCCCTGTAGTTATATTGCCCAAATCATATATATTGTTAGATCGTTGCTTTTATAAACAAAAAATGTAAACACAAAAATTCGCAATAGAATGAAAAGACGAGAAAAAAGGCGATTTTGAAAAACTTTTGAGGGGTGGCCAAACCCTAGCGGCGGCACCTCCCCCCGCCCCACCCAACTCCGGCGACCTCCCTTCTTCCCTCTCCTCTCTGCTTCTTCTCTCTAATGTCCTGTTTCTTTACCCTTTATGTTCGGATCAGTCCCTGTAAAGGGCGATCCGATTAAGGCAACTCGAGAAAAACCTTCGCTCCACTCCTCTGCCGCTCTCCTTCCCACCCCGCTGTCATGGACGACTGACGGCCGGACCGACTTTTCCTGCCTTGATCGTTCCCTCTTTTACTGCAACTGAAGGAGAAACCCTAGCGTCGCTACGGCGATTGACGACCGGACCGACTTTCCTACCTCGCTTGTTCCCTCTCAACTGCAACTGGAGGAGAAACTCTAGCGCAGCTTCTCTGCCGTCCTCCTTCCTGCCGTGCAGTCAACGACTGACGGCCGGACCGATTTATCATACCTTGATTGTTCCTTCTCTATGTGTGTGGCGGCGTGAATTCTATAAGGCACCCGCCGCTGCAATGCTGGCACGTAGAGTTGGAGGTTCGGAGAGAACCTTCACTGCCATCTGTTTTGATCCGAGGAGGGAATATTGTTATGAGATAAACCCTAAATTATCGCTTAGCAGGTATGTCTTGTTTGACATCAATCTGCTAGGTTGATGCCCGAGGAGCCGAAACCTTAGACCTAGATCTATTATGGGCGTGGTTAATTTGGTGTATTCCAATTCTCTCGTGGTGTATTCCAATTCTAATTTTAGAGATGTGATACCATTCAAACAGGATTGACAATTGAACATGTCTGATCAGCCAAACATGCTTCATCGGGCAACTCGATTATTTGTTGAACCAACATGATTTAAAGAAACATAGTCTAACAAAAGACAATTAATTTGAGTAACAATCTGGGGAAACTGAAGACAAGCGTAAGGGCAATGTGGAATAGTGTTTAGTAAGATTTTCAATACCTACAATCATCGAACCACGAATTATTTAGGCTAAAAATGATATAATATTGAGAAAAAAAGAAGAAGGAATGAGCATCTCAATTTGAAAAATTAAAACAAAGTAGAAGAACAAAAACGCAAAAGAGGTCACTAGATAAACAAACGACACACACACACACACAGGCAGACACATTGTTCCAGTTCGAAGCAACCCATAAAACTTAAAAAAGCATCTACATAGCAATTCCTATATCTAGCAATTAAACCATACCATCTCAGCATGCCACAGCACCCTTCGGGATAGTCTAATTCACCCTCCCAATTCCTCCGACTTCTGTGTCTCCCTCAGCTTTTTCGGTGCCTCAATCATCTCCGGATCCACAAATATCTCATACGCCCTCGGCCGCTTCGGCGGCGGTACCGGCTCGGCTTGCTTGACTTCTCCCAGGATTTTCTTGAAGTTGGGCAGGTTTACGAGACCCCAGAAGTATCGTTCCACGTGAGGGAATTCGGAGGTGAACTCTTTCGTCATGACGCGGGTGAAACCGTAGTGAAGAGCGCACGTCATTGCTATGTCAGCTAGGGTTATACAGCCGCCGACTAAATAGTTTTTTGTGGCGAGATGCTCGTTTAGAACGTCGAGGGAGTGCTGCAGAGCGCCAATGCGCTTTTCCACACACTAAAAAAAAAAAATTGATTAAGAATAATAATAATAATAATAATAATAATTATTATTATTATTATTATTATTATTATTATTATTATTATTATTATTATTATTATTATTATTATTATTATTACAACTTTGATTAATTGAGCTAAAATGTGCTAACTATTAAAAGTATTAATTGACGCGAAAGAAAGTACATGATCAGGGTCGCAAGGAGCCAAACCCATCATTGGGTAGATCCAGCTTCGTAGGCTGTAATCGATTTCCGAGTCAGCAAACTCCATCCATTCCTCAACTTGGGCCTGAAATTCAACCGAGTTAAATATTGTTTATTACACTTCTCAAGAAGAACACCTATGAAATTATTTGAACTTTATATGAAGCTTACGTGTTCATAAACTGAGGAGCCATATAGATAAACTGACGAGCCATGCAGAGTGCTGCCGTCCTTGCATTTAGCAACAACTGCATATCAAAACAAACATCTAAATTTTAAACCCAAATCTTAATTATTAAGAAACAAATATAAAATATGGTGTGTATCTTTCGAATAAAAAGTTGAAATATACTGTATCTAGCCATTGAAGTTGCTATCAAATACCGAGCCTTCAGGAGTCTCCAACTTGGAAAGCTACACGGAGAAATACACATATTTTATTTCATTTCGAGCATTAAAAACAAATAAATTAATTAATTAAATCAAACAAATTTTATTTTATTTTTACCTGTTTGACAGAATTCACAAGCACGACCTTCACGCCACAGTATTCAGCTGCAATTAGTAATTTGCAGGCATTTCTTTTGTCCAGTAATCCAGCGTGCAAAACCTGCATTCGAATGAACGACAGATGTTAATATCATTGTAAAAACAGTTCTCATCAAGTATTTAGTACACCAAAATATATGATTGTAAAAACAGCTCTCATTTAGTACACCAAAATATATGATTGGTTTGTCAGCCCCCCAAAAACAAAATCCTAAAAACATATATAAAGCGAGATATTCGGATCTTGACAACGAATTGACTGAATCAACATAATAGTGTTACATGCATGTTACAACAAAGGAAAGAAGAATATTGCACAAAACCTTGCACTAATTGAGTTCTGAACCCCCACATCCTACAATAATATTTCAGCTCACGAGAAAATATAAGTTCAGTAATTCAGCTACAAATAAACCCCCTCCCCCACCCCCCCCTCTTCCCCAGAAAAAAGCAAATAGAGGAAAACAGTTCTCATCCATTAAAATTTCCCTAATAAAACAAGAAAATATACATATTGTACGGATTTAAGATCCGCAATTGAGATTCAACATATATAGAGTAATTTGAGCTTGAAAATAACGCACCAGAGCCATTGGGTCGACGGATTCTAATCACTTGATCTGAGATCTGAACAAAGAAACAACAAGTCAACAATCTCAGTTAAGAACCAATAAATAAGCAAATCTATTGAAATTTCAAAATATTTCTACGGATCTGCAATGGATCGTTTACGATTTTGGGGATTTCCGATTGAGGAAGAAAAGGGGGGATCGAAGAGGAAGAAAGGTTTGGGAGGTTCTGGAGAGTACGAGTCTACGCGTCTCGCTTTACTAAGGACTCGTTTGGTATCCCCCGCCGTTTTCTGTTTTCAAAAAACAAAACGTATCCGGCAAAATGACTGTTTCCAGTTTTTTTTTTATATCCAAATACCAAAAAATAAACAGAATTTTAGAAACGAAAAAAAGTTATTTCTTCTTTTCTGTTTTTCACTGCCAAACATATAAATGTCCGAAACCACACAAAAATAATATGATAACACTAAAAAAGAATATTGACCTTGAAATATTATATTGCGCTAAAAAAGATAAGTTGGCGTAAAAAATAGTATATTCATATTAAAAAGGAATTTTGACCGTAAAACTTTATATCCACTAAAAAAAATAAGCTGACACTAATTAAAAATATTGACCATGAAATTTTATATTGCAGTAAAAATAAAATAACTTACTACTGAAAATAATATAATGATTCCGAAAAAGATTTATTAATACTGAAATCTTTATATTCACACTGAAATGGTATATTGACACTAGAAAAAATATATGCCGATATTAAAAATGATATATTAACATTTTTAATACTAAAATGATTTATTGACATTGAAAGTATTATATTGATACTAAAAAATAGTATTTTGATACATTAAAAACAATATATTTTCACTGAAAATAGTATATTGACACGGAAAATGATACATTGATATTGTAAACGGTAGATTGACACTAAATACTCAATATATTAACATTGAAAACATCATATTAACTCTAAAAATGATTCCTGAAAATAGGATATTAATACTCAATAATGATAAATCAACATTATAAACGGTACATTGATATTGGAAATTATATATTGGTATTCAAAACGGTATATTAATGCTGAAAATATTATGTTGATATTATAAACGGCATATTGGCGCTGAAAACTTAATATATTGCCGCTGAAAATGTTATAAATATACATTTGATAAAATAATAACTAGGAAAAATATTATCGGTTTTAAAAACAAAAAACAGTTTTTTTGAAAATAAAAACAGAAAAACAGAAAACTGATTTTTATTTTTAAAAAACGAAAAACGAAAAACAGAAAAACGGAAATGATGCCAAACGAGCTCTAAGAGGTTTTGTTTATGTTTTTTATGGTAATGGAGGGCCGGATGTTTTTATTTTCAGTATTTGGAGTTTGGGCCCGTGATGGAGAGTAGTAGTTAAAGTTAGGAATTGAGGGTGGTCGTTGGATAGGTGTTAAGAAGGCCCAAGGATCACTTCCTTGAGCTGTACTGTATCTGTATCTGCATCTTGAGAGGAGGGATGCTCCCAAGCTCTCTGTCTGTCTTCGGAAAACAAAGCTCCCGCGCATGTTTTCAAGATGCTCAATTATATGCTGAGCCCCACAGAATATTATTCAAAGAAGAAAAAAAGAAACTGATAAGCATCTCATGTAAAAAGGTTAAAACCAAGTTCAACGACAACAACTACAAACACACTAAATTACTAGATGCCAAGTACAGCAACAAAAACAATGCCAACACACACAAAAAATCATTAGATGACCAGACACACAGACACAGACTAACAAACACGCTCAGACCAACTGATTGATCCGCTCCCCCTCATTCTGTAGGTCAACCAACTGATTGATCCGCTCCCCCTCATACTGTAGCTCAACCATCTGATACACACTAAGCTTTTTCAGTTCCACATCCATCTCCGGACTCACGTATAACTCAGGCGGCGGCTCCATATCCGGCAGCGACTCGACTTGCTTGACTTCTCCTAGGAATTTTTTAAAGTTGGGTTGGTTGACGAGATTCCAGAAGTATCGTTCCACGTGCGGGAATTTGGAGGTGAAGGATTTCGCCATGACGCGGGTGAAACCGTAGTAAAGATCGCACGTCATTACTATGTCGGCTAGGGTTATACTGTCGCCGACTAAATAAACGTTGTCTGGGTCGAGATGAGCGTTTAGAAGGTGGAGGGCTCTCTTCGCACAGACCCTGACAACGTGCTCAGCCTACAATAAAATAAAAAAAACAAATAAAAATACATATTAATATTAAGAATATTAAGACTTTGATTAGTTGAGCTAAAATCTGCTAATCATTAAAAGTATTAAATCAAGTGAAGCAAAGTACTATAGCGTTGTGAGGATAAGGATTCATCCTGAGGTCGGCCCATTTTTTTAGGACTACGTCGATATCCCTGGTGGCATAGGCCATCCACTGCTCAATCTTGGCCTGAAATTCAACCGGGTTCAATTAATATTATTTATATTTGTAAAGACGAAAATCTATATATGAAATGGTTTGAATTAGTAAAAAGCTTACGAGTTTGTAAGCTGGGGGGCCCCAGAGAGTTTTGTCATGACCCTGCATAGCAACTGCATGTCAAAACAAACAGCATTCAAATTTTAAACCCGAATCGTAATTATAAGATAAGAATGCAAAATATGGTGTGTGCATTTCAGATAAGAGCTCAAAATATCACCGTATCTTGCCATTGCATTGCTCTCAACTATCAGGCCGTCGGGAGTCTCCAACAATGGAATCTACACAAAGAAGTACACATGAATTATTTCATTTCTAGCATACAAACAAATAAATTAATTAGATCATACATTTTAACTTTATTTTTACCTTTCCAAAGGCATTCCTATCACCGAATATAGCGTTCTCGAGAAATAAATGGGTTTTGCCAGAATCCCCCATTTGGTATTCCTTCACATGCTCGATATTCACGCCACAGTATTCAGCTGCAATTAGTGCTTTGTACGCATTTTTGTTGCCCTCTCCAGAGTGCAAAACCTGCATTTAAAATAGGTCTCGTTTAATATGATTGCAAAAGTAGTTCTGATTATTAGTACACCAAACTATGCGAAAATGAATTGTTTTGTGAGAAGAAATTGAGCTTGAAATAACTCACCAGAGCCATTGGGATCGACAGGAAGTGACCCGACTCTTTCCGAACGATGGAACTCCGGGATTCTAATCACCTCTTCTGAGATCTGAATAAAGAAGCAACGAGTCAACAATCCCAGTTAAGAAGAAGCAATAAATAAATAAGCAATAAATCTATTGAATTTTCCAACTATTTCTACGGATCCGTAATGGATCTTTTCACTTCTGGCGATTTTAGGGTTCGTCACCTTAGTTTTCCGGTTGAGGAAGGAAAGGGGGAATCGGAGAGAAATTGAAAAGGTTCTGGAGAGTTTCAGAATTTTCAATTATGTTTTATTTATGTTCTATCGTAAGGGAGGGCCTAAGTTACAAAGGCCGGATTATTATCTTTTTATATTCAGTATTTAGAGTTTGGGCTTGTGAGCCTTTATAAGTTAGGAGTGGATGGAATGAATCGTTAGATAAGGTACAAGGCGGCCCAAGGGTCACTTAATAATATTAGTATCAAGGAATTGATAAACAATCTGTAGATCCTTAGAAGTGCTTTAATTTGTATGCAGCTCTTTGATCATCATATTTAGTAACTTTTTTTCTCTCTCTCTCATTTCACCTGAAAAGGAAATACCTTAGAAATTCCTCTCCTTCCTCTTGCTTAACACACAAAAAAAATGATCGCATAAATGAAAGTGTTTCTTCGAATAGAGAACTTTCATTTGATATTCTGATTTCTTCTCTTCCAAAAAATCTCTTATTACATATTTAAAAAAACAGAGGTTTAAGAAGAAATTATTGGCATGTTTTGATTGAATTTAGAGATTAAAGTATTTCTAGAACTTATTTTTGTATGAATTTTAGTTTGAAATTTATTTGTATGGATTATGATATGTAATTTCAGTAATTTGTGTGGATATAAATGAATGTGATTATCCGACAATCACAAATTATTTATCGTTAGTCGCCAACAATTGTATTGGAACATAGAAGGCACGTTGTTGTTTTTTTTTTCCATTTTGTGCGCTTTCTTATATCCAAGTCTATATTTTGTAGGTCGTTTATATTTGAAGTATTGGAAGAAGATAGTTTGCCATTTCTTGTAGTATAAAATAATACTTTACTTGACTGTTCTAATAGTTGTAATCTTTATTGTTTACTCAACGATTATATGAAATGATAATATTACTTTTTTCAGCAACTATATCAATCAATTTAATCCAATCTCACAACTTCGTTCTATTATTCATAAAATATATATCCAAAACTTATTCAACAACCTAAAATTTATAGGATTTAGGATTTGCAAATTCCTAATCCTAGAGGTCATAAAAGTTCAAGATTTTTGAAAAATGCTTGTTTGGATGCAAACAAAAAATTATAGAAAAAAATGCATGATATACAACAAGTCACTATAAAATCAATGTTTTCCTTTGCACTTTAACAAGTAATTAACCTTTGAAAGTTCAAATAATAACAAGATTAACTAAAACAAATTTTGATAAAAAAATTAAAGAATCTTGAAATTTCACATACGTCCTTAAAAAAGACTACTAACTCATATTAATCCTTGCATATAATACATGTATACATTAGGGCCGGACTCTCTTATTATGTTTTTATTTTCAGTATTTGGAGTTTGGGCCCGTGATGGAGAGTAACAGTTAAGTTAGGCAACATTTCTTTCGTGTGTTTGATTGCATAATAACAGAGCCCGTCCTGTTGAAATGATAAAAATATATATTTATATATAATGTTTCATGCTGAGATTTTTTAAGATTTCCGTGTCGGACATGGTACTTGTGTTCGTGTTCGTACAACATTGATCATCACTTAAATATACGGATCACAATTTTATTATATGTGAAATTTGCGAATTATTTTTTTTGAAATTTGCTCGAATTTTGGAGGTAACCATCTTGAGGTCCTAAAAATCATACAAAGATGTATGTTTCGAACTTCTTTCATTTACTGAAAAGTTTCGTCTAAACAGGAGAAACATATTATTTGGGCAACCATATATTCTAGTATTTTTATTGTTCTTGAAACGCGCCGCAGGCTAGATGTGTTGAAATTATAACATTTATTTTCTTCTTTAAGATTGTTTAGTTTGTTATTGTGGAATTGAATTGATTGTTGGGGTCGCATCCTAATGCACTTGCTTGCACCGCATGTCTTACCTAGAAAAAACTTCCTTTAAACTTGAATTAATCATATTGTTATACACACCAACAGAGTTTGACGGTATTATTTTGGGGGGGCGGAGGGGCAAAAAGAATTTTCTCCATTAATTAATACTTAGCAAAAAAAAATTTGGGGGGGAGGGGAGAGGGGGGGCTAAATTCATAAAAATACATATATTTAAAAAAAAAACTTTCAGTAAAACACTACTAATATATACTACGTTTTCAAAATTTTGATGGGGCCATAATCCCTCCCAGTCCCTATTAAGCTCCGTCCTTAGTTATACATTTTCTTTGTTAATGTGGATTTATCCTTTCTGTGGCATCTGAAATAAATTGTGACGGCTTTTGTGAGATAATTTAAGAGTTGTATTGCATAATAAGATTAATAACGTTTGTCATCCTTAATAATGATTTACTTGTGTTTGAATTATTTTTATTAGGTGTTATTCTGATGCCTCTATAAAAAGGGTATTTAGGGTTTCTGTCCGCAGCCAGTGAGCTGTTGACGCATGACCATTCAAATAATCATTTTCGTGATCTTTTGTGGGCTTTTATCATGTTATGTGAATATTATGCTTTCAGGGATATTTTTGCAAAAAATGAAAAATCATCTGTTCCGCCACTACTAGTGACGGAACAAGATGTGTTCGGCCACTAGTAGTGACGGAAATGATAGATATTTCATTATTTTCAAACCAATGACAACTGTTGAATTTGTTTTCAAAAAAATACTATTAAAAAAAAAAGTCTAGGAATGGAGGGAGTGAATCGTTAGTTAAGGTACAAGGCCCAAGGGCCACTTTCTTGAGCTGGAGCTAATAACTAACAGGACTCATACCTGTGGAAAAGATGCACCAAACACCAAAAACCATACAAATTCACAAGCCCCGCCTTCAGGCTCCAGCCAAGCCCCAAATCCATTGAATACTAATTCTGTTTCCAACACAATATAGTACTAAATATATTTAAATAGCATGTGACGTTAATATAATAATATATTAATACTAAAACTATTGAGCTAAACAAAATATGTATCCAGGGTTCAAATCTTGTTGGCACTTTTCTTTGTTCATTTAAGTATTAATAGTTGTTGCCCTCAAAAAATGAATAAAATCTAAATCTAAAAATCCAGTCTAAGCTAAACGGCTGACATGCTCTAAGCCTAGGCACAATCTCCGTCAGTCATTCGGTCTTTTGTTACCTACGTTGTCAGTTCTACTTCTATTCTATTTTTGGAAAATTTCACGAACGAGTTGATTAAGCTAAGAGAAGCTTCTATTTATCTGAATGTGACGCAACCTTGAAAGAGTGTTCAAGAGAAGCTTCTCTCCACTTTTTTCCATTTTAAGAGCCTGTCAAAAGGTTCAATTACGGTACGCGCAACCGCACCAGAAAGTCGAATAAACGTTTAATTTCCCTCGTTTTCTTGCTGTATATATGCAAAATCTCAAACCTTAAACCCTCAAAATCATAACAACGAAACTGCACACCATAAATCGCTGGAGATAGATAGATATCGAGTCTCTAGTTCTTTTTATTTTTTTTAATTCTCATATCGAGTCTCTAGTTCTCTACACACGACACAATGATTGAGTATGGTGAACAGATACAGAAGATAGGGAGTCTGAGGAGGAACGGGTCGATATGGGATCGAGGAGAAGACGTGTTCTCACGCTCATCTAGGTACGACGACGATGACGAGGAGGCTTTGAAATGGGCGGCGTTGGAGAAACTTCCGACTTACGATCGGGTCCGAAAGGGCATACTCATGTCGCTCGAGGGGAACCACAAGGAGGTTGATGTAACGAGCATGTCCATGCATGAGAAGAAGGCGCTTGTTGAACGCCTTGTAAGGTCCCCAGAGGATGATAACGGACGATTCTTGCTTAAGCTCAAGGACCGTATTGATCGGTGCGGGATTTATTTAAACCTAGTATTTGTATTAATTTCTTGCTCTTTTAAGATAAAAGATTCAAAGTTGGTCTAGTAACAAGAAATTGCTACAAAATGAAATAGATAAATTGCGGGAATTTCTTTTACTGACTGTTTATTTATTTACTTTGTCTGTTATTAAGAGTGGGGCTCCAATTGCCGACAATTGAAGTGCGGTTCAACAATCTTGACATAGAGGCAGAAGCCATTGTTGGAAACAGGGGACTGCCGACGATTATGAACGACATTCTGAATTCAGTTGAGGTACTTCAAGAGAAATGAGTATTTTAATTATTCGAAATACTTGGTAAACAAAATCACACAGTTAATTCTGATCTAATTTTTATTTCTGCTTTTTTAGTCATTGGGAAATTTTCTCCACATACTGCCGAGCAGGAAGAAATGTATGTCAATCCTCCACAACATTAGTGGAATCGTAAAACCCAGCCGGTAAATTAATGGCGTTTTTCTAAAGACAGTGTTTTATATTTCTTACGAATTTCTATTAATTTTGTTTTCTGTTCGATTTTTGCAGGATGACTCTACTCTTAGGTCCCCCAGGTTCCGGAAAGACGACTTTGTTGCTTGCCTTAGCTGGAAAACTCGATTCAACCCTAAAGGTCGCTATGTCAATAATTTATCCACTCTTAACTTAATTCATTGTTTCTGACTGCTAACATAAGGGCAATTTTGATTTTTGTTAAATATAAACAGGTATCAGGGGAAGTTACCTACAATGGTCATGAAATGAATGAGTTTGTACCACAAAGAACATCTGCATATATCAGTCAACATGATCTCCATTTGGGAGAGATGACCGTAAGAGAGACTCTCGCCTTCTCTGCCCGGTGCCAAGGAGTCGGTAGTAGATACGGTAATATATTTTTCCTGATATGTTGTCATATTTCCTAAAATGAAGAACAAACTATTTATCTGAAATGTTATGCGTAAATTGCAGACATGCTAACTGAGCTGTCGAGAAGAGAGAAGGCGATGAATATCAAGCCAGACCGCGATATCGATGTGTTCATGAAGGTCTGCCGTGTGTACCAAATTCGAATAGGACTTTTTAACTATCAATTTTCATGAACTTTATTCACCTTTACTTTCTAATAACATATAGGCAGCTGCAATGGAAGGACAGGCAGCCAGTGTAGCCACTGATTATGTACTCAAGGTAATTCTTGTATTTAGCTTTTCATCTCATCTACATAACTACGTTACCATATCTATGTATAATTTTTGGATTACTATTGTTCTTTTATAAATTTTATTTTCTGTAGATATTGGGACTGGATATTTGTGCTGATACCATGGTTGGAAATGATATGAGACGCGGTATATCAGGAGGGCAAAGGAAGCGTGTCACCACAGGTACACAACCTGCAATCCTTGATAAAGCACATAAAAGACAGATATAAAATCAACATATAATATACATATCTTTATTTCAGGTGAGATGCTGGTGGGTACATCAAAAGTGTTACTCATGGACGAGATATCGACCGGGCTTGACAGCTCGACAACGTACCAAATCATCAACTGTCTGAGGGACACAATTCATATACTCCAAGGAACAGCCGTCATCTCCCTCCTTCAGCCGGCACCAGAGACGTACGATTTATTCGACGATATAATCCTTATATCTGAAGGTCAGATCGTGTATCAGGGCCTGCGTGAACACGTGCTTGAGTTTTTCGAATCAATGGGGTTCAAGTGCCCTGAGAGAAAAGGTGTCGCAGACTTCTTACAAGAGGTTGCTAGTAGATCTATTATATTTAAATTAGCAAATTATTTTATTTAATCTTCTTATTAATATGTCTCAAATGAACATCAATATATAATGTAAAATTTTATCTCTTATTCTACTTTTTCATATTTTGACGAAATGAAGTCTCTTGTATTCCAATATGCTCAAAAACAACTACAAAATTACTGTGTCAGGCTTTAAAGTCTCTATATATTGATGTTTTGCTTATAATTTTAATAAGGTGACGTCAAGGAAAGATCAGCAACAATACTGGATTCATGATGAGCCGTATCGTTACGTGCCTGTGAAGAAATTTGCAGAGGCATTCAACTCCTTCCATGTTGGCCGCAAAATAGTGAACGAACTTGCCACACCATTCGACAGGGCTAACAATCATCCTGCCGCTTTAACGACCTCTAAGTACGGCGTTGGCAAAGTAGAGCTATTCAAGGCCAGTTTTGCCAGGGAATGCTTGCTTTTGAAGAGGAACTCCTTTGTCTATGTCTTTAAAGGAGTTCAAGTGAGCTAATTTCTATTGTACTTTTATAATTACTTCAATAATTTATCCACATTATAAAATCTCAAGGTAGCAAATTGAAGTGATTTTATCCCTTCATAAACCTTGCCTTTTTTTATCTATATGTCAGCTGATTGTAATGGCGTTCATCACGATGACGGTGTTCATGCGCACAAACTTGCATCGTGATTCATTGGCAGATGGAGTCCTCTACATGGGTGCGCTTTTCTTTGCGGTCATAGCGATCATGTTTGCCGGTTTATTTGAGCTGGCATTGACCATCACAAATCTTCCTGTTTTGTTTAAACAACGAGACCTTCGCTTCTACCCTGCTTGGGCTTACACTATTCCCAATTGC
Source organism: Juncus effusus (assembly GCA_027726005.1). NCBI lineage: Eukaryota > Viridiplantae > Streptophyta > Magnoliopsida > Poales > Juncaceae > Juncus > Juncus effusus. The sequence goes on along the minus strand of CM050908.1, from coordinate 6,143,374 downwards.
CTTCTGAAGATCCCGATCTCAGTATTCGAAGTAGCGTGCTGGGTCTTCATGGCTTACTATGTTATTGGGTTCGATCCAAACCCTGGAAGGTGAGAAGCGAGAATTTATTTACGAATATTTCATGACATTCGGTGTTGAGTTCAAATGTATCTAACTTTTTTGTGTAAATTTCAGGCTTTTTAAACAGTTTATACTTCTCGTATTGGTCAACCAAATGGCTTATGGTCTCTTTAAGTCCATCGCCGGGCTGTCGCGAAACATGATTGTGGCAAACACATGTGGGGCATTTGCCCTCTTGATTATTATGGTATTAGGCGGTTTTATGCTTTCACGTGGTAAGTAACTACACCCCTTAGTTGTACAACCTAGTAACTAATTGATACTTATAATGCTAAATTGCTAATGGACCTAATTAATATATTCTCTTTCTTCAAATTGTAGACAATATAAAAAAGTGGTGGATTTGGGGCTACTGGATCTCTCCATTGATGTACGCACAAAACGCCATCAACGTAAATGAGTTTCTTGGACATAGTTGGAGCAAGGTAACAATATGATACTTGAAATTACAAAGATAGATTCAGTGCCTAAAAATGATGAAAAATACCTAGGGAATATTTTCTTATGATTAAAATGATATAGGTACTACCAGGGTCCACACAAGCACTTGGAGTGCAAGTGTTAAAATCTCGCAGCGTATTTCCTGAAGCAAGATGGTATTGGATCGGGCTCGGTGTGTTGTTCGGATATGTCTTTCTCTTAAATGGCATTTTCACATTGGCTCTTGCCTATCTCAATCGTAAGTGCGCCTCTTTCGAGTTTAAACAATTTTACGCTTATTTGTGATATTCATGGCAGAACATGTGTAATCCCTATATTATTTTTCTATGGCATGTAGCGCCTGGAAAATCAAAGCCTACTGTAACAGAAGAGGAGTTGAAGATCAAACAGGCGAATTTGACTGGTGAAGTTCTGGAAGAATCATCTCATCAGGGCAACAATGAACTCAAACGCAATAGATCAGAAGCTGCAAAAGAGATCATCAATTCGAGCCCGAGCAAGAAGGGCATGGTCCTTCCGTTTAAGCCTCTTTCCCTAACATTTGATAATATTAGATACTCTGTTAACATGCCGGCGGTAAAATTTTGGAAACTATTTATAGTTGTTAAGAAAAATACATGGTTGACAATTTATCAAAAGAAAGTATTGAAACAAACATTTTTCTATAATCTTGACAGGAAATGAAAGCGCAAGGAGTTACAGAAGATAAGTTGGAACTCTTAAAGGGAATCAGTGGTTCTTTCAGGCCAGGAGTTCTTACTGCTCTGATGGGTGTTAGTGGGGCAGGCAAAACAACGCTAATGGATGTCTTGGCCGGAAGGAAAACCGGAGGTTACATAGAGGGCAATATAACAATATCAGGATATCCCAAAAAGCAAGAGACATTTGCACGTATATCAGGATACTGTGAGCAAACCGATATCCACTCACCCAATCTAACAGTCTATGAGTCACTTGTCTTCTCCGCATGGATGCGTCTTTCTTCTGACATTGACAATGCGACAAGAGAGGTGAATATAATAAGCTCATATAAAATTTTCAATTAGAAAACCATGAATAAGCACAAATTTGATATCCACTAAAAGCAATGTACCACCAATAATATGTTCAATCTAAGCTTGCTAAATGTTTGTATATGCAGATGTTTGTCGAAGAAGTAATGGATCTTGTAGAGCTCAATTCCTTGAGAGAAGCGTTAGTAGGATTGCCGGGTGTAAATGGTTTATCGACTGAGCAAAGGAAAAGGCTAACAATTGCAGTAGAGCTCGTCGCTAATCCTTCTATTATTTTCATGGATGAACCTACTTCTGGGCTCGACGCTCGTGCTGCCGCCATTGTCATGAGGGCTGTGAGGAACACCGTTGATACCGGTAGGACAGTTGTTTGCACCATTCACCAACCGAGCATTGATATCTTTGAATCATTCGATGAGGTAGCTCTTCATCCTAATTCTTAAATTTGAGTTTGAAATTCCAAGCTTTAGTTATTTGATGTATATGATTTTTGATGCGGAATTTGGTACATTTTAGCTCTTCTTGATGAAGCGAGGTGGAGAGGAGATCTATGTTGGTCCATTAGGGTGTAATTCTGTGCACTTGATTGAGTACTTTGAGGTAACATAAAAAATAAATTAATCGATGTGTTTGTATGTTATTAAAAATGGTATATGATTTGATTACAATTATTATTATTTTCATCTACTTAAGGCTGTTGAAGGCGTGAAAAAGATAAAAGACGGCTATAATCCCGCAACATGGATGTTGGAGGTAACTACACAATCACAAGAAGAGATGCTAGGCATTAACTTCTGCGACATTTACAAAAATTCTGAGCTATGCAAGTGCGTAACTAATTTTTCATTTATTTCTCGCAACGAAATTATTCATGTGTGTATACACAATCTGGTATTTATGGGCAACTGGCTTTGCTTTTCAGGAGAAACAAGGCTTTGATCAAGGAACTAAGCACACCTCCTTCCGACTCAAAAGACCTCTATTTCCCAAGTCAATACTCACAATCATTCTGGACGCAATGCATTGCTTGTTTATGGAAACAAAACCTGTCATACTGGAGAAACCCTCCATACACTGCCGTGCGGTTCTATTTTACTTGTATAATTGCCTTGATGCTTGGATCAATGTTTTGGGATCTCGGCTCAAGAAGGTGCATATCTAAAAATTAATTATTGTACAAAAGACACCAAATATTTTGCAAAAGCATCTAAAATCCACATCTTGACTTTCTTTACAGGACAAGGGTACAAGATTTATTCAATGCCATGGGATCCCTGTACGGTGCAGTTTTATTCCTTGGTGTGCAAAACGCATCATCTGTTATGCCAGTGGTACACGTTGAGCGAACCGTCTTTTACAGAGAAAAAGGTGCCGGCATGTACTCTGCTCTTCCTTATGCCTTTGGACAGGTATATATATCATTCACAATAAAATAAAAGATTTATACCAACCAAAGAAGTTATACAACTAACCCTAACTGACTAATCGATCTTCTGCACAGGTTTTGATTGAAATTCCTTATGTGTTCGTGCAAGCTGTAGTATATTCCGCAATCGTGTACTCCATGATTGGATTTGAATGGACCGTTGCCAAGTTCTTATGGTACGTTTTCTTCATGTACTTCACGCTGCTATACTTCACATACTACGGTATGATGTCTGTTGGTGTGACTCCAAATTACCATGTCGCTACCATCGCCTCCTCCGCATTCTACAGCATCTGGAATCTCTTCTCCGGTTATACGATTCCCCGACCCGTAAGTACCATATTTTCTCAATAAAGTTTTGCATTATATTTTTTTGTTGATATGATAACTCAGAATTACATACACTCATGTACTTAACTAACTCAGAGGTTTTTTTTGCAGAGCATTCCTATATGGTGGAGATGGTATGTCTATATTTGTCCTGTCGCGTGGACCTTGTACGGAATGCTTTCTTCACAATTCGGAGACGTGACCGATAAACTTGAGAACGGAATGACGGTTGCCGAGTTTACTAAGGTCTATTTTGGATACGATCATAATTTCCTTGGAGTGGTAGCTGTGATTGTCGTTGCTTTTGCTGTGTTTTTTGCGTTTTTGTTTGGTTTTGCCATCCAAAGGATCAACTTCCAGAAGAGATAAATGAGAGATGTGATGCAGCACGTTTGAGCGAGATATTTGTTGCTAAAGAGAGATGCTTCTTGACGATGTATGCTATAGTATATTGATGATTGTATGTTTGTATGTTTTTGAACAAGAGTTATATGATTGTTGTGCTTATTGGCGAACCAGGGGCAGGAGATTTTCAGATTGACATTTGAAGTGAGAATATAGTATGGTTAATTTTGTATGTAGAGAAGATGATGCCTTTTGGCAATATGTGTAATATATTGTGCTTGCGATTGTAATTATTTTATAATTTATGGCTTCATTATTAGTTTATTAAATTTTGGGTTCTATTTCTACATCAAAACTTATTCTATTTCGAATTATATATGTTTAGTGATCTTATGTTGTCTGAATTAAACTAATTAAGTATTTTGTATACCTGGCAAATGTCAAGATTCATTAAAGCCATTCCAAAAGAGGAACAACCCTTCTTATTGAAAATGTTAATCGCCCCTGAGCTAATGCCTCTTATCCACTATATTTCTGCTTCATGAAAAAAATCACAAGTAATTTAAGAGTTCATAGTGTAATATTAATAAAATATTATTTTTCATGTTAGAAATATTTTTGGGCTTTACATAGCATCAAAATTTGAAGCTATCGTGTTGTTTGGTCCTCGTTACCTAAAGAGGCCCAATAAGATTATTAGGCTTGGATCATTCTTATCTACTTTTGTAATAAAGTAAAATTTGAAAGGGCCTAAACAAGTGCACTCATGTACAAAACCCAAACAGAGCACTTGAATGAATTTTGGGGCCTCTCTCATATGAGACTTTTTTTTTTTTTATAGCACTATTGGCCAAAATAAAGCAACAGTTGCCACTGGTTTGAAAATAATGTGGTAACTACCATTTCCGCCACTATTAGTGGCGGAACAACCTGTGAACAGATAGATTTTCAGTTCTGCCAAAAACGGTCCATTTGACGCACTAAACGTGGTTAATTAGTATTAAAAATCTTGTTCCGCCACTAGTAGTGGCGGAACATGTTAAAATATTTCTTTACCCCCACACGGCTCATGAATGGACAATTAGCGTAAAAATTGAAGAATTACTATGTTCCGCCACTATTAGGTGTAATTAGTAACGGTTTTTTATCAAAGAACCGTTACTAATAGTATATTTAGTAACGGTTTTCATGAAAGAACCGTTACTAATAGGGTAATTAGTAACGGTTTCTCCGAAAGAACCGTTACTAATAGTGTAATTAGTAACGGTTTTTATGAAAGAACCGTTACTAATAGTGTATTTAATAACGGTTTTTTTAAAGAACCGTTACTAATAGTGTAGGTAGTAACGGTTTTTTTAAAGAACCGTTACTAATAGTGTAATTAAAGCCCAAAATAAATAATGGCCATGGAATTCTCTTATGTATTAGTATTAGTAACCGTTCTTTAAAGCTTTAATGTAATGACAATATTAGTAACGGTTGTTTAAAAAAACCGTTACTAAATACACTATTAGTAACGATTTTTTCATTAAAACTGTTACTAATTACACTATTAGTAACGGTTCTTTCGGAGAAACCGTTACTAATTACCCTGTTAGTAACGGTTCTTTCATAAAAACCGTTACTAATTATACTATTAGTAATGGTTCTTTGATAAAAACCGTTACTAATTACACTGTTCCGCCACTAATAGTGGCGGAACATAGTAATTCTTCAATTTTTACGCTAATTGCCCATTCATGAGCCGTGTGGGGGTAAAGAAATATTTTAACATGTTCCGCCACTACTAGTGGCGGAACAAGATTTTTAATACTAATTAACCACGTTTAGTGCGTCAAATGGACCGTTTTTGGCAGAACTGAAAATCTATCTGTTCCGCCACTACTAGTGGCGGAACACAGGTTGTTCCGCCACTAATAGTGGCGGAAATGGTAGTTACCACATTATTTTCAAACCAGTGGCAACTGTTGCTTTATTTTGGCCAATAGTGCTATAAAAAAAAAAAAATCCTCATATGAAAAGTGTGAGAATGGCGAGAGTGAGGAGGACAAGAAAAGAAAAGAGAGAATATTTTTGTAGTTCACATAAAGGGAACGTTATAGATGTTCAAACAAAGCTTTTGTAGTTCACATGACGCTTTTGTGTTTGATGAATTGAAAATTCTGGAAGAATGTTTTTGTTCTTGTCATAATGAAAACGGCTTACCGATAAAGAAGTTTTTGTTCATGATCATATGTCTCTAGTGGTATTGCGTTTCTTCCTTAGCATGTTATGCTAATAGGGTGGAGTTTTGTGGTGTTTGTTTGAGTGGTGAAGTTAGATCAAAAAACTGCATGTAAGATGTTCGTTGAAATTCCTGAAAGAAGAAAATTTGTCATTAGACCCCTATATTCCTTAATAACAAGTTTTAAAGCCACAGTTTCAAAGACATTGATCTTGCATTTAAGCATAAGAGGAAAAGACAATGACGGTATTTTATTTCTCAAAGATGAAAAGCGTAGCTGAAATGTGATATTGCTCTAATATGCAACCATACAATATCTAGATGAGGATGGAAGGTCTAAATCTATAGGTTTGGACCATTCTGGTTATCAATTGTAACAAAATAAAGTTAGAAGGGCTATTTTGTACTTTAATTTCAAACATGAGCACTAAATCCGAACAGAGAGAACTTGGTGTGTTTGATGGCGTATATTTCAGTTGGAAAGAAAGGCAAAGAGAAGGGATGAAGAAAAGGATAAAAGGATGGCAGGAAGGATGAGAGGTCAGACTCTGGAACGTTATTCATTTCAGTTTTATATATTGTTTAGTTGTTTTATGCTTAATTCTATATTTCCTTTTTGTCTCTGAACAGGTATTCCCTAAGGTCATTGAATATGGGGCCTCGGAAATATATCGTGTGTAGTGTTTGGAGATGCATATACTTAATATACTTGGTATATTTGCAGATCATAAGCTTTACATTTTTGGTTTCATGAAAATAGGCTCCACAGGCTGCCTTTCATCAAAAGGCATAAATATTCCCAAGTTAGCTTTACATATTGACAATATTAAGTCCACCCAAATTCAAATTAGACCATGCAATTCGGTATAATGAGAACCATTAAATTGCTCTTCTTCTCTACTTTTCAGGGCCAAATTTATCGAACCACAAAACCTACACACACTCATGTCAAAAAAAGATCTTACAACTGTCAATAAAACTTCCTTCTCATTTCCATCTAATTTTTCTAAACGAAAACATCTAAACAAAGCCAATAAACAGAATCTTCTCCATTTTCAAACCCTTCCTCAGCCCCCAAAAATAGCCAACTCCTCCTTCAATAAAACCCATTCCCCCCATCCAAACCACCCCTAATATAATAATCCCAAACCCAAACAACCAACCACACAAAATAATCTCCATAACCATGTCAGAATCATCATCACGAGAAAGAAACAGCTCTGCATGGACCCAGCCCTCCGACATCCTACAAACCCTCACCCGCAGCGGCTCCGTCTGGAGCCAGTCCTCCGACTTTTTTTCAAAATCTACGAGATTGGATGAACAGGACGACGAGGAGGCGCTGAGGTGGGCGGCGCTGGAGAAGCTACCGACGTACACGCGCGTGCGGACCGGGATTTTGATGTCGCCCGAGGGGAGGAGGGTCGAGGTGGATGTTGGCAAGATGGGGAGGAGCGAGAAGCAGGCGCTTGTTGAGAGGCTTGTGAGGGTGCCGGAGGAGGATAACGAGGGGTTCTTGAGGAAGTTGAAAGATAGGATTGATAGGTAAAATATGAGGATTTTGTGGATTCGTTTTGCGAGTTTTTTTTTTTTTTTTTTAAAGGGAGCTGATACTGCGCAACGGATATGCGCGACTGATACTGTAACGACCCTGTAACGACGGTATATAAAAACTAAAAATAGTATATATAAACATATGAACTGAAAACAAACAGTATATAAAAATTCATTCGATAAAACAATATATATTTAAAAAAAAAAGAAAACAGTATATACAAACATATAAACTGAAAACAAACAGTATATAAAAATTCATTCGATAAAACAATATATATTTAAAAAAATGAAAACAGTATATAGCGTATATAGAAGCGTGAGAAAATAGTATATAATTTCAATCCGTCGCTACAGGGTCGCTACAGTACCCCCGTGTGATTTTCAATTTCCTTTTTTTAAATGAGTTTCTTCTTGTTTAATGACTTGTCGACTTTTTTAGTTTTTTGAATAATGTCGTATTTGAATAATTGAATTTTGGACTCATTTGAGTATTTGGTTTTCTTGTCTATCCGAATTTTTTTTTCCTTTTTCATTTCCTTTTTTTTATTAACTTTGATTTTTTTAATAAAATAAAATGAACTCTTTCTAATTCTATGTCAGTCAGACATAAATTAGAAGTTCTCTCCTTTCAGTAGTAAATTGCCATGAAGAAAGAGAGGAGCCTATTTCTAATTTCTTACTTATTTTTAATACAGAGTTGGGCTTCAATTACCGACAATTGAAGTGCGATATGAAAATCTCAACATCAAGGCAGAGGCTTATGTTGGAAACAGAGGATTGCCGACGTTTCTGAATGCCACTCTGAATTCAATCGAGGTAATTCACAGAAAAACAGTTTTTTTTTTTTAACTCAAATTACTATGAAAAAGTACAGATAATGATAATATTCATTTTTTTTATTCAGTCGGTGGCGAATGTTCTTCGTATATTACCGAGCAGGAAAAAACCAATGACGATCCTCCACAATGTGAGCGGCATTGTAAAACCTGGCAGGTATAAATGTTTCTTTCATAAGTTACTTGATATTTTCATTTTCTTTTCTAATTTTATATTTAAAAAAAGACGCTTTTTTGTAAATTACATGGTCTTTTATTTTTAGGATGACTTTGCTCTTAGGACCGCCAGGTTCCGGAAAGACGACATTGTTGCTTGCCTTAGCTGGAAAATTAGATTCAAGTCTTAAGGTTGATATACAAGTCGATATATATATATATATATATATATATATATATATATATATATATATATATATATATATATCCACTCTTATTTTCAAATAATTATTTCCCTATTTCTTGTACTGATATAATCTCATCTTTGGGTATTTGTAAAAAAAATTATAAATGCAGGTATCAGGAAAAGTTACATATAACGGTCATGGAATGAATGAGTTTGTACCAGAAAGAACGGCTGCATATATAAGTCAACACGATCTTCATTTGGGTGAGATGACTGTGAGAGAAACCCTCGCCTTTTCTGCTCGGTGCCAAGGAGTCGGTCCTAGATATGGTAACTATTTACTTTAAAATAAAACATATCATGTTATCATGAAATAATAAAAATGATATGTGAAATTCTAAGTATGATATATGTTGATGAATTATAGATATGTTGATCGAGTTGTCGAAAAGAGAAAAGGCTGCAAATATCAAGCCGGACCCTGATCTTGATGTGTTCATGAAGGTCAGCTTCATGTCAAGTTTTGTATTTTAATTTTCGCATAAACTTATTATTTACAACTTTTACAATATTTTAGGCAACTGCAATAAGAGGACAAGAAGCCAGCGTAGCCACAGACTATATACTAAAGGTACAATCATTTCACATTTCCATTACATCTATATTTCGTCAATCCCAATTTCCTAAAGTTCTTTCTTCTACATTTTAATTTTACTTCTTACAGATATTAGGATTAGATGTTTGTGCTGACACAATGGTTGGCAATGAGATGATACGAGGCATTTCAGGCGGCCAAAGAAAACGTGTCACAACAGGTACCAAAATACCCCTCTCATTTCTCGTAGTATTTTTATTTATTTATTTATCGTTATTAATATTATTGTTGTTATTTATGAATATAGAAACTAGCTTCATATGAAACTTATTATTATTTATTTATATACTTATTATTATTATTATTATTATTATTATTATTATTATTATTATTATTATTATTATTATTATTATTATTTATGACATTAAGAATACAATAACTAGCTTTATATCAAACTTATTATTATTTATTTATTTATTATTGTTTTTATTCATGGATTATATTCTCATTTATTTTTAGGTGAGATGTTGGTCGGTCCATCAGGAGTATTTTTCATGGACGAAATCTCAACCGGGCTCGACAGCTCGACAACATTCCAAATCGTAAAATCACTTAGAGAAACGATTCATATAATCCAAGGAACGGCGATCATCTCGCTCCTCCAGCCGGCACCGGAGACGTATGACTTGTTCGACGATATAATTTTAATTTCCGACGGTCTGATTGTGTATCAGGGCCCGAGAGAGCATGTTTTGGAGTTTTTTGAGTCGATGGGGTTCAAGTGTCCTGAAAGAAAGGGCGTTGCTGACTTCTTACAAGAGGTTGGTTGGTTAGTTAAATATTCCGTACCTCACTTGTTTATGTTTTGTTGATAGCTCGTGTTTTATCTAGAATTAGAAATTAACACAAATGAACATAGGAAAGTTTAATAGTATAATGTTATGTACTTTTGACATAATGATATAAAATTGTGGATAAATGCATGTTAGTCCCTGTGCTTCTATTGGATTTCAATTTGGTCCTTATACTATTAATCGTGCACGGCTAGTCCCTGCACTTTACAGAATTGTGCACCGTTAGTCCCTGACTCTTGGATTAATCGTGCATATTTTCATAAAATACAGGACTTAGCCGTGCAGGATTAGCAGTACAGGCACTTTGCAATCCAATTAATGTACAGTATATAAATAATCATTTTTTGAAAAACAATACATAAATATATTTGTTTTTGAACAACAATGTATTAAAAACACAAAACAGTATATATAAAAACAATATACAAAATACATAAAACAATATATAAAATACTATATTATATGTTTCATTATTAACACTTTCTTTCTTACTTTCATTAAAAGGTAACATCCAAGAAAGACCAACAGCAGTACTGGTCCAGCGAAACCGATCCCTACAAATACGTCCCTGTGACAGAATTCGCTGACTCGTTCAACTCCTTCCACGTCGGTCAGAAAATATCGAACGAACTCTCGGTGCCTTTCGACACGAGCAAGGGCCACCCCGCCGCCCTGACGACCTCGAAGTACGGCGTCGGCAAGAAGGATTTGTTGAGGGCGAATATCGACAGGGAGATTTTGTTGATGAAACGGAATTCGTTTGTCTATATCTTTCGCGTCGTTCAAGTGAGTTGAGTTTGTTAAGAAATATAGTGCTGCTTTTGTGGATTACCGATCAATTGGTCTTGAAAAGTTTATACAAGGAAATTCAAAAAAAAAACGTTTAAAGCCATGGAGGTGGTTCTAGTACTGAACAAGAAATATACCGAAAAATTCAATTTTATCTTCCGTATATTTTTATAAATGTTATATTTTTACTATTACTTGATGAAAGTAAGACCTTTGAGCCTACTCCATTTCCTCCAAATAAATATAACAAAACAAAAATATTTGAACTCAATGGCTCCCGAATAATCGACCAATTATACAAATTAAAACCACGATATAACAAACAAAACAATCATACATACCCCTCCATAACCTTCCAATTTTCTTTTTAATTTCCAACGCAGCTATTTATAACCGCACTAATCACAATGACGGTATTCCTGCGGACAAACATGCACAAATCCTCAATAACCGACGGCGGGATCTACATGGGCGCGCTCTTCTTCTCGGTCGTCGGGATCATGTTCAACGGCATGGCTGAGCTGGCGCTGACCATCATGAACTTGCCCGTCTTCTTCAAGCAACGAGACCTCCGGTTCTACCCTGCATGGGCCTACACTATTCCCACTTGGATTGTTAAAATTCCAGTTACTTTTGTGGAAGTTTTGACTTGGGCGTTTTTGATTTATTATGTCGTTGGGTTCGATCCCAATATCGGAAGGTAGTTAAATTTAAATACAAAGTTGAAGTTTGAAGGGATATAAGATTTTTGATTTTTTTTGGTGTTGTTGTTGGTAGGTTTTTTAAGCAGTATATGCTTCTGCTAGGAGTCAACCAAATGGCTGCGGGTCTATTTCGGTTCATAGGCGGATTGTCGCGAGACATGGTTGTGGCGAATACGGTTGGGGCATTTGCACTCTTGGTTATTATGGTGTTGGGCGGTTTTATTCTTTCGCATGGTAAGTCATGATTTTAGTTCTTACGCTTAATAATCTGCTAATAGTTATGATGTTTGTAATTGGGTAATTTGTTTGTTTTTGTAAATTACAGATAATATTAAGAAATGGTGGATTTGGGGCTACTGGATCTCTCCGTTGATGTACGCGCAAAACGCCATTTCCACAAATGAGTTTCTTGGACATAGCTGGAGCAAGGTATTGAAAAATTTGATAATACATATATATATAGTTATGATTTATGAAAGTTCCTAGCTAAAACTTTATTTTTTGTTGAAAATTTTACTTGCAGATACTTCCAGGATCCACAGAACCACTTGGAGTGCTAGTGTTAAAAGCTCGCGGTGTATTTCCTGAAGCGAGATGGTTTTGGATCGGTTTCTGTGGATTGATTGGATATGTTTTTCTCTTCAATGCTCTTTTCACACTCGCCCTTAGCTATCTCCAAAGTATGCATACCTTTCAAAACACATCATTTTTGACAAACTTAAAATGATTTTATTTAACAATTTTTAACTTTTTTGTTTTGTTCCAGTGTCTGGAAAATCGCAGCCTATCGTGACAGAAGAGGCGTTGAGGGAAAAACACGCAAATATGACCGGGAAAACTGATGAAGAATCAAGTAGAAGTAAAAATGCGTGTAAACACGTTTCACCAAATGCTGTGATAGATATCTCTAATTCGAGCCCGAGAAAGAAAGGGATGGTCCTTCCTTTTAAACAACTCGCCCTCACTTTTGACGATATCAGATACTCCGTCGATATGCCTCCTGTAAGCATTTCAAAAGAAGAAAAATATAAAAAAATAGAATTAAGTTAAGTAACCAATATGAATTTATTTCTATATGGAGAATTACATAAATAGACATGACATGAATGCAAAATAAAAAGAATAATAGACTTGCATCTAACCCAATATAGTGGTCGATGTAAAATTTGCCCACATAAATATTTGTGGTCAAAGTAAAATTTATCTATGTCATTAATTGGTTATAATTGTGCTTGATAATGTACATTATAATTCTATCAGGAAATGAAAGCACAAGGAGTGGCACAAGATCGATTGGAGCTCTTAAAGGGAGTTAGTGGTTCTTTCAGGCCTGGAGTTTTAACGGCTCTAATGGGTGTTAGTGGAGCCGGTAAGACCACATTAATGGATGTTTTGGCCGGAAGGAAAACTGGAGGTTACATAGAAGGTTCTATTACAATATCTGGATATCCGAAAAAGCAAGAGACATTTGCACGTGTATCAGGATACTGCGAGCAGAACGATATCCACTCGCCGAATTTGACGGTTTATGAGTCTCTTGTCTTTTCTGCGTGGTTACGTCTGTCTTCTGATGTTGACAATGCAACGAGAGAGGTGAGTAAAGAATCTCACCAAAAAAGCATTCAGTTGAAAAACATGAGCACAAATGAAACGAACAAAAAGCAATTTTTATATATGCAGATGTTTGTGGAAGAAGTAATGGAGCTTGTGGAGCTCGACTCCTTGAGAGACGCGCTGGTTGGTTTGCCTGGTGTGAATGGTTTATCGACCGAGCAAAGGAAAAGGCTAACAATTGCGGTTGAGCTGGTGGCTAATCCTTCTATTATATTCATGGATGAACCTACTTCTGGACTCGATGCTCGTGCTGCTGCCATTGTTATGAGGGCTGTGAGAAACACTGTGGATACTGGAAGGACTATTGTTTGCACCATTCATCAACCGAGCATTGATATCTTTGAATCGTTTGATGAGGTAATAACTTAGGTTGTCCTAAATTTGAATTTGAATTGAGTTTTAATTTCTACGTGATGCTGATGTTGGTTTAATTTCATGATTGGTTATAGCTCTTCTTGATGAAAAGAGGTGGACAAGAGATATATGTTGGTCCATTAGGCCGCAACTCCGCATACTTGATCGAGTACTTTGAGGTATCACAAAAAACACAAAAAATATTAAATATGAATCACATATGGCAAAAAGTTATATGATTTTGAGATCTATATGACATTAAATCTTTTTGTGTATCAGGCTGTTAATGGTGTGAATAAGATCAAAGACGGCTATAATCCCGCAACATGGATGTTAGAGGTTACTACACCAGCTCAAGAAAACATGCTAGGAGTCAACTTTTGCGAGATATACAAAAACTCGACTCTCTACCAGTGTGTAACTACTCTCTCATTTACTCCTCACATAAATAAATAGGCTATTTATTAACAACTGCATTTTTTCCCAATTTAGGAGAAACAAGGACTTGATAAAGGAACTAAGCACGCCGCCTCCCAGCTCGAGCGACCTCCACTTCAAAACTCAATACTCGCAATCTTTCTTGACTCAATGCATGGCGTGTTTATGGAAACAAAACATCTCGTATTGGAGAAACCCTCCTTACACCGCCGTGCGGTTCTACTTCACCGTCGCCATCTCTTTCTTGTTCGGATCTCTCTTTTGGGATCTCGGCTCAAAAAGGTATAATATAATATATTTAACAAGTTTTAGTTTTTACAAAAAAATGCATTGTGTGTGTATTTTTTGAAAGCATTTGAATATTTTCCTTATAGGAGCAAGAATCAAGATTTGTTCAACGCTATGGGATCCATGCACGGTTCGGTTCTCTTCCTCGGTATTCAAAATGCATCATCCATTCAACCTGTCGTGTCAGTCGAACGAACAGTCTTCTACAGAGAAAAAGCCGCCGGCATGTATTCTGCTTTTCCTTATGCATTCGGACAGGTACAAAATACAAACGTACATCATCATTAATTATAATTCACCCCCATTCACAAACTTACCTTTTTTTTAACCAGGTCGTAATTGAAATCCCATACGTGCTCATACAATCCCTAGTGTACGGGGTGACAGTGTACGCCATGATCGGGTTCGAGTGGACGGCCGCCAAATTCCTTTGGTACATCTTCTTCATGTACTTCACGCTGCTCTACTTCACGTACTACGGCATGCTGTCCGTCGGCGTGACTCCGAATCACCAAGTCGCCGCCATCGCCGCCTCCGCGTTTTATAGTATCTGGAATCTCTTCTCCGGGTTCATGATTCCTCGACCCGTGAGTACCACTTTGTTTTGTTGCTAGTTTTTTTGTATTTCATTTATTTTTGTATTTTTTTTGTTTTGGGTTGGGTTTTTGGCATAACAATTGTATATTTATGATCTGGGATATGATAGTGAATGAGGGCAGCAGCGCGGCACCATTTTTTGGATAGAGTATATAAATTCTTATTTTCTAAAAATAGGATATGCAAATCGAAAACATTAAATTAGGAAAACAGTATATAAATCATTGAAACAATATATAAATATATATATTCTTGAAAATATTATATATAAGAAACGGTGGACAATATATATATAAAAAACAGTATATAAATCATGAAAAAAATATCTAACTATATAATTTTTTGAAACTGTATATATAAATAAAAAAGTGAATAGACACCAATTGGATGTTTTTTACAAAACTAATTTACGGTTTTTTTTCCTCTTTTTGTAGAGAACTCCTGTATGGTGGAGATGGTACGTCTGGCTTTGCCCTGTCGCGTGGACCTTGTACGGATTGCTTTCTTCGCAATTCGGAGACGTGAATGAGAGGCTCGAGAGTGGCGAGACCGTCGCGGAATTTATGACGACTTATTTCGGATTCGATCACGATTTTCTCGCCGTGGTAGCCGTGGTGGTCATGGCTTTTGCCTTGCTTTTCGCGTTCTTGTTTGGATTATCAATCCAAAAGCTCAATTTTCAGAGGAGATAAATGAGGCGATAATTAGTCGATTAAGAAAGAGATTTTTGATTGGGTTGAGTAATTTTTGAAGAGAGATGTTTTTGTGATGATGAAATATTTTTTTCGGTGGTTAGTTTTTTGTGAATTCGTATTCTGACAGGCTTGATTTTCTTGGTAGTCTGATTTTTGAATATTTTGTGATATTCAAAGACAAATTTTAATGAAGAAAAGGAAAAATATTATGATTAATTATTTTTTATCGTTTAGTTGTCATGTTTCTACTGAAAGTAAAAGATTATGCCTGGCTGTCAGAGCCAAGGTCTCTTGTTTTGTTTAGAAGGGTAACTTTGAAGTAATTTGTGATTGTATATGATGAAATAAGACATGTTTGACATTTTAATATTTCGTATATATCCACGTAGAATCAGTGGTAGTTGCCCAAGGCCTTAGAAATAATTCTATGATACTCTGTTTTTTTCTTTATTTTTTTTATTCTTTTTTGTTGAAAACGTGAATTTGAATGTAAAATAGAAAGCATACGCATATGGCAGCTAATTTAGTCTTAAGCTGACAAGTCTACTAGTCAAGTCTAAGCTTCCAGCCCCTCAAGACTAAGAAAATCAAAATTCAATTCAGCATCAACATTTATACTTTGTACAGACCTCAATTAGATTGAATTTCGAAATGTTAAGGAAGCTTCCAGATTGAAAAGTATCGAGCTTCAGTCTCTCTATTTCGAGTCAAGTTTTCAAATAAGGTGGATGATATTATGGAACAAAAAAGCATGGTAATTATTGTTATGCACCTCCAAATTCCAATTGTACCAAAATATATATTGTTATGATCTTTATATATTGTTTAGTATACTATTTATTGTAAAAAAAAAAAATATATATATATATATATATATATATATATGTACTTTTTTTAATTTTATATATATAAATATATATTTGTGGATATATATATATATATATATTATTTTTGGCTTTTATATGTATTGTTTGAATATATTTTATATTATTTCTGAATTTATATAAAATGCTATATATACTTTTCAGGCTTTATTTTTTTTTTTTGAAGTATTTTAATTCTATTATTGGATTTATATGTATTATTTTGGATATAATTATTTTGGATATATAGTATTGTAGTTTCATGTACTTTTGTCTACTGGTAAATATTTACTGTTTTTTTAATGTTATGCTGAACAATGGGAAATTCCGGTCCCGGCAATCAAATTATAATGATGACTTAATCATACTACAAGCAGATTGGATGCAGTCCATAATCCAAAACTAACATTTTGACCCCTGACATGATTGCAAAAAAAAGATAATTTTGCCTACTTTTTTCAAATTGAAGCATCTCTCATGCCTTCTAAGAAAGGAAAATATCTAGAATCTATGAATGAAAAGAGGACATAAAAGAAGTTTGCACTTTTGAGTTTTATTTTCTGATTTATTCTAGAAGCGGGTGCATTAAAATGGCTCATTCAGAATAACCATATGGGGCAATTTGTTTTTTCTTCTCTGGCTGACCAAAAGAGCTTATTTAGCAAAAATGTATTAGTTGGAAGAAATTTGAACAGGGGCGACAGGTTAGAGCCTCCCCAAAACGTGATGGAATTTTAAATATACGATTTTTTGAGCTTTTGAACATATTTCTTTTTATATATTGTTTTACGTATGTATTGTTTTTCTGTAGTATATATTGTCTATAAAAAATGAATCTTATATATTATTTTTTTAATTAAATTTATATATTGTCTATTGCATTTGTATATTTTTTTTTCGAAAAAAAAAGAAGGATCATGCTGGGTGACAAGAAAGTCCCGTCGTGCAGCATGAGGTCATATTGTTGGTATTCATTTTTATTGGACTGTATTTTCTGCACTGATTTAGACGACATTATCCTATGTGGTTTTAATGGCGAAAATATTATTCTTGTAAATTTAGAAAAATAACATTATTGTTACAAAAAGAAAAAGAGAAATCCATTTGTAAAAGCAGCAGATATATGAAACTATAATTGTTGCAAAGATGCATGGATCATAACAATCATGCAGATCATAGAAGATATATTTGAACTCTTAATTAGTGTTTACATCTACTTTACATTTACATTTATGTGATTATTTTTAAATTATTTTATGAATTGTAGTGAAGACAAGTCATACAATTTCTAGAAGGTCAAGAGTGACGTATGAAACTATCTAGAATTTCTAGATGAGACTAATTAACGTTTATAATTTCTTATTAAGGTACTTAGGTACACGAAGAATTTTCTTGCATATTTTTATTTTTAACCCAATTTGTGATGAAAAATTGAAATGGTCATGGTCAAAAATAATTCAAAATGAGCTGATAGAATGACCAAACATATTTCATTCAAAAGATGATCTTTTTGTCATAAATAATGAATTCAAAGAAAAAAAAATTGATTTTTTTTTAATTAAATCATCTAAGATATGTTTTAATATGTAACTAAAAAGTTTAGAAGGAATATAGTCGCTCTCATCTGTATATTATTACTGTGCTAATAGAAACCAATAATCATTTTAGGCTGGTGAACAGGGGTTGTGTATATCAACTCTAATAAAAAATATCTTCACATGCTAAATTATTTAAGATGGAAAGAAAAGCAAGTATCTGGATTATGTGGGACTGTTGAGCAAATAAAGAAGTATGTTTACAAAAGCATCCTTGAAATATTTAATATTTATTCAAAGTATAAAGTTTAAGTAGCATTAACTTATTGTATATCCTTTTAAAGAAATATTATATATAGTTCACTAAACTTTCTATTGCTATTCAATGATATAATACAACACAATTCGAAAACAAATCATAGGAATTAACCATATTAGAATTTAATCTGACTGTTTTCTTTCTAAGAAGGTCCAAATAGATAAACTTTGAACGGTGTATTTGTAATATGTAGAGAAGAAATTAGAAGAAAAAGAATAAAGAAAAATAGCAAGATAGAAGCTTCTATTCCGTCTTCCCCTCGTGAGGAACCAAATCTTTTGTGACAGTCCTTCTCTAGCTTTCTATTATTTTTGTGTACAATTTCTTTTGTGGCACTTATTATATATTAGGTAGCATATTATCTATTTAACATAAAAATCACTATTCTTAATTTGACTAAACGACAATGTAGCAGCATGAACTTGTTGTTTCGAAACTTCACCGATAAACAAAATAAATTGAAATTCCATTATTTTGTTCAGACATTAAAATTGTTATGATCATATAACATTATGACAATCTATAACAAAATTTCAGATCGTAGATTTATCATTATTTTTGTATATTTATCACGTTGCAAATATTTTCACGTTGCATGTCTCTTTCGAATCTAGTGCATGATATGCTGCACCAAGGTATGATCGTAGGAAATCCATCGCATGGAATTTGGAAAAAGCTCCACTAACTTTAGTGGTCATGATGACTAAAGAACTAAATAAGATTTATGAATAAACGAATTAACTAAATTTACTTCACGTCACTATATTTTCTCTTTAAGATATTTGCACGGATGATAATCTAGAAATAATTATAATTAGATAATTACTTCAAATCCAAGAACTCAATCCATGACCAACTCCTTAATTTATTTCTCCAATTCAAACGTCCCTCCTAAGACCGCTCCCTCAGGTCACCTCTACAGTCTAACTCTCCATTTTTCCATTTTTATTCTTTTACCTTGTCTTTATATAAATATTCATACGCTCTATTTAACTCCTTAAACGAACCTCATTCCTAGAATATCCTGCCCTCTCTTTTTACTTTCTCTCACTTGCAAACTAGCATTGGAGAGAGAGAGAGAGAGAGGCAACCAAAGCAACAAAACCAAGGAAGAACCACAACCGATCCCACCTCATGGATCCGGGCGAAGGAATAACTAGTATAGGAAGCCTAAGAAGAGACGGGTCGATATGGCGGAGGAACGACGACGTCTTTTCACGGTCCTCACGAGATGAGAACGACGAAGAGGCTTTGAGATGGGCGGCGTTGGAGAAACTTCCGACTTACAACCGCGTCAGGAGGGGGATTCTGGCGTCCGCCTCTGGCGGACAGAAGGAGGTTGATGTGGAGAATTTGGAGGTTACTGAGAAGAGGGCGCTGCTCGAACGGCTTGTTCGAGTTGCTGAGGAGGACAACGAGCGGTTCCTCCTCAAGCTTAAAGATCGTATCGATAGGTATATTTTTATTTTTGTTTTAATAGTATGTGTTAAATATCAGAATGAAATTGAGGAAGAAAAAAAAGAATTGGTCCCATTTTGAGTATTATGAGTAGTGAGTAAAAATTAGAGTTGTTGAAGTGACCAGAGGAGTAGTATATTATCATTATAGTTTGATTTAATCATTTTGAGAGATTTGTTGAGTTGAATAGTTGTAATAGGCCCCTTACAAAATATTGGCTTTTTAGAATATGTCCCTTACAAAACATAAATTAATTCTTCCCTGCTTGTCATTCTTCCAAATATTGTGGTTTTAAATTTAATGGAGTGAAATGTCCTTTTTTGTAGGAAAATATAACTTTCATTGTATATCACACTATTTAATCATTTTGTCAATATTTATATTATTTTGTTTGACAAACTTAAATACTGGTAGTGCCGATAATATTTCATTGCTGAATATATATTTTGCAATATGCTTATATAACACTAATATGGGTTATTTTTTACCTTAAATAAAAAATTTACAAAAAATGTCTATGTTCGATTTTGTACAAATGGTTGTTTTGAACTCTGAGAATTCAAAAGTTATTATTTTTCTTTTTTTATCTCTATTCGAAATTAACTTGTGATTTATCTCCTTGATCTGACATTAAAAAAATTATTTGAACTCCCTAAGTTCAAAATAGAAAAATGAATGAAAAATGAATTTTTTAGAGTTCAAATATAATATAAGCAAAACTAAAAGATAAAATATTATTTTTACAATTGTTTTTATTATAAGGTTACTTCTGAAAACAAGTCAATAGTTTTATGAACTGGCCGTTGAACTTTTAAGTGTGCGACAACGACACATTTGACACGTATCATAGAATTTAAACCGTTAGTCTAATAATTATATTTTACCCGCCTTTCATTTTCATAGAAAAATCAAAAGTAAGAAAATTGACATTCTCAAGTCCCTTTAATATCCAAATTCAGACTCGTGTACTGACTTTTTGACAGTACCATCACAGTTTCTGACTATTATGTAATTTATATTTTTTTAAATATAATATTAATATGTAAGTTTAAAAATAATATATATATTTATAAAGAATATTTTTTTTATTAAAGCAGTATATATTCTTTCTAAAACATAGATTTTTATATAACAAAATACTATATATACATATTAGAGGACATAGAAAATAAGTATAATTTGTGCACGAGTTTACTTCAAAATGAAACTTAGCAAAATTAAATGCTCAGAAAACACAAGAAAAAGATCAATGATTCTAATCTTCAAAAGAAAACAATAAAAATATAATAAAAAACAGTATGGTACCATATAATTTCTATTAACCTTCAAATATTTTTCTATTAATCTTCTCTAATTTTCCTTCTTTTTTTCTTTTTTGAAGGGTTGGAATCGATCTTCCAACAATTGAAGTGAGATTTGAGAATTTGACAATTGATGCTCAGACTTACATCGGCAACAGAGGCTTGCCTACAATTCTGAATTCCGTCATAAACACATTCGAGGTACTTCAAAATGAATAACATTTAATAAGTAGCATTAATTAAATCTATTATTTTTAACTAAATTGATTAATTTCTTGTTAATTTATGTTGATTAGTCTATAGCAAATATGCTCCACTTACTGCCGAGCAGGAAGAAACCGATGCCGATCTTGCATGATGTCAGCGGAATCATCAAGCCCCGCAGGTAAATATGATTTTTATTTACATATCACAATAATATATTTACCGTACTGAGACATATCAATTCGAATAATTAGGTTGATTGATTTTTAAAATTTACCTCAATTAAAATAAATTGGAAATTTTCTTTAATTATAGGATGACATTACTCTTGGGTCCTCCTGGTTCAGGCAAGACTACCTTATTGCTTGCCTTGGCCGGAAAGCTAGACTCTGATCTCAAGGTAACAAAAATAATTATTTCCTCTGAAAAGATTGATAAAAAATCAAAATAATTTGGTTCTGAGAAAATTAACTTTTACTTGTATGATTATCAACCAATCAAAAACAGGTATCGGGAAGAGTGACTTATAACGGGCACGCAATGAATGAATTTGTACCAGAAAGAACAGCTGCTTATATAAGCCAAAACGATCTGCATATAGGAGAGATGACAGTGAGAGAGACTCTCGCCTTCTCTGCTCGGTGCCAAGGAGTCGGTACCAGATACGGTATGGAATATTTGTCAAATGCATACATATAGTTGAACAATTTAATTTCTTAAAAGGATGATTTTGATTTGGAGTGTTGAATTTTCAGATATGCTGACTGAACTGTCGAGAAGGGAGAAGGCGGCGAATATCAAACCCGACCCTGATATTGATGTGTACATGAAGGTTAGTTTTTGTAAACAAAACAAAATGGAAATGAATAGAAATATGTTTTAAGTGTGTAATTTTTGGTGATTCATTCTTGATATATGAATTAATTTTGTGCTTGTTTTACAGGCATCTGCGATGGGAGGCCAAGAAGCGAATGTGGTTACGGATTACATAATCAAGGTACACTTTGTTAAGTTAATATTTACCTATATTAATTTTATTATTTTTACAAGTATTTTTTCTTTTTTCTTTTTTTCAATCTTGTTTGCTAATTCTTTTGTTAAATTTCAGATATTGGGATTGGAAATATGTGCTGATACCATGGTCGGGAATGACATGATCAGAGGCATATCCGGTGGTCAAAGGAAGCGTGTCACTACAGGTGAGATGTTGGTGGGGCCGGCAAGGGCGTTATTCATGGATGAAATCTCAACCGGGCTCGACAGTTCAACAACATACCAAATTGTAAACTCGCTCCGGCAATCAATCCATATTCTCCAAGGAACCGCTCTCATTTCGCTCCTTCAGCCGGCGCCAGAGACCTATGACTTGTTTGACGATATAATCCTCATTTCTGACGGGCAGATTGTTTATCAGGGCCCGAGAGAGCATGTGCTGGAGTTCTTTGAGTTGATGGGGTTCAAGTGCCCAGAAAGGAAGGGTGTTGCCGACTTTTTGCAAGAGGTATATTTGTAGTAATGGATGTAATTGGATTGTGCGAATTTTGAATGCTTTTAGTAACCATAATAATTTGCTTTTATCTATAAAATAATCGTTATGTTCCATTATTTCAAGGTGACGTCGCGAAAAGATCAAGAGCAGTACTGGGCAAAACAAGACGAGCCGTATCGATACGTGCCAGTCAAAAAGTTTGCGGAGGCGCTAAAATCCTTTCACGTCGTCCGAGCCATATCAAACGAGCTTTCTGTGCCGTTCGACAAATCGAAGAGCCATCCCGCCGCTTTGACAACCTCGAAATTTGGAGTCAGTAAGAAAGAGTTGTTGAAGGCCAATATTGGTAGGGAGCTTTTGCTCATGAAGAGGAACTCTTTTGTCTACGTCTTCAAGGCCACTCAGGTATGTTTAAATGTTTGTCTAGACTTTTTTTTGGCTAAAAAAAGCTTTTCAAAGAGAACAAAGAGATTATATTCATGTGACAGCAAAGTTTATATGTACATCATCTTTTTCATAAAAAGTTCATACATCAACTCGTTTGTTATGATACTTATACAATTCAAATTCACTTTTTTCAGATCACAATTCTCTCATTCATAGCAATGACGGTGTTTTTGCGCACGAAAATGCACCACGACCAGGACGGGGGTACTATTTACATGGGAGCCCTCTTCTTTGCAGTAATGACGATCCTGTTCAACGCATTTGCAGAAATATCCATGACAATTGCCAAATTGCCAGTTTTCTTCAAACAAAGAGACCTCCTCTTCTTCCCCGCTTGGAGTTATACTTTGCCCACTTGGATATTAAAGATTCCAATCACATTTATTGAAGTGGGAGTTTATGTCTTAACTTCGTATTATGTGATGGGTTTCGATCCTTTCATTGGGAGGTAATACAATTGACAAGTATTTATAGTTTTTATTATGTTTTATGTTTGAATGAATATGACTTTAATTTTACTATCTTTTTTGTAGGTTTTTAAAGCAATATCTAATTTTGATGGGGCTCAACCAAATGGCTTCCGGAATGTTCCGATTGGTCGGCGGTCTATCGAGAAATATGATCATTGCAAACACATTTGGATCATTTGTGTTATTAGTTATCTTGGTTTTGGGTGGATTTATTCTTTCAAGAGGTATAGGAAAAGAAGTTCATATACACTCTACCAACAAACTTCAAATAATGAATTTACCCTTCAAAAACTGAAATTTATTAAATTTATCTTTCTAAAGATGAAAATTATCAAATTTAACCTTCTAAAACTCACAATAGTTGAAATATATCAAATTTACCCATCTAAAATAGTGAAATTGGTTACTTTTGTAGTTCTATTAAATTATAGATATCTTAATTTTTTTTTTCTTTTTACAGAGAAAATTAAGTCTTGGTGGATATGGGGTTACTGGATCTCTCCATTGATGTACACACAAAACGGTCTCTCAGTAAATGAGTTTATGGGGCATAAATGGGATAAGGTAAAGAATTCAACTTCTAATTTTAATCATATCAAAGATCATAATTAACTACAAATGAAGCCTGATTCTTCCTTAGTTAGCACTCAGTTACGCACTTAAACCTCTTCATTTCTGCAAGTAATCCTCAATTCAGACCAAATTATGTAAATATGACAACTCAATTAGGACCTAATTTAACCTCAATGAACCTGAATTCTGCAATTAACATAAAGCAAACCAAAGCAAAAAAAGATGAAGACCCGACCAAATTAATCAGCAACTCCATAGAATTTAACTCTTGTTTATCTATTTATTTTCCAAATTACAGCTAGTTAATGGAACCAGACTCGGAACCGTAATTCTGAACAATCGCGGAGTCTTCGCTGAATCGAAATGGTACTGGATCGGATTTGGCGCCCTGCTCGGCTACATCTTCCTCTTCAATTTCCTCTACACCGTCTCCCTCTCAATCCTCAAACGTACATCTCAATCCTCCTCAAATCCACCCAATTTCAATTTCATCTTTCTTTCAATTATACAACCAACCTCCCACTAAAAACATAACAAGAACTAAACTTTCCTTACTTACAGCATACGGGCAATCCCAACAAATTGTTTCCGAAGAGACCCTCAACGAGAAACACGCGAACCTGACTGGCGAGATCCTGGAGGGGTCCTCCAAAGGCAAGCGGTCGGGCTCCTCCGTGCGCCGCCGGGGATCCGGATCGATCGGCAACAGGAGCGCGAAGGCGAGGTCCATGCAGGAGATCATCGGGTCGGATAAGAAGGGCATGGTGCTGCCTTTCACGCCTCTCTCGCTCACCTTTGATGATATTAAGTACTCTGTTGATATGCCTGGGGTAAGTACTTGTGCATTTGGTTTTATATTTCCCTGCTAATTTGATATTTTGATTCTATTTTAATATTTTGAGTTTTCATTAAAAAAATTGTTTGAATAAAATGATGTTTTGAGCTAAATGTTTGAAATTTATGTTATGTTCCCGCCTCTCTCGCTTACCTTTGATGATATTAAGTACTCTCTGTTGATATGCCTGGGGTAAGTAATTAATTGTGTACTTATTTTGGAAAAATAAATTTAGAAAATGAGTTGTTTGGGACTTTCTTTTTTGGGCTTTTTTGGGTTTATTGGGAAAAAAAAGTTCAAATAAAATGCTTTTTTGAGGTACAATGTTTGAAATTTATGTTGTGGTTTGAATGTTAAGTATTTTCAAGATGAGAACATTCGTATCATCCGTTTCAAATCATTTAAATATTATTATATTATATTTTATATAATTTCAGTTAATTATTATATTTTTGTATAGAACTAGTTGAAAAAGAATATATTTTGTATATCAATATATATATGTGTTTATTCTATCTTTTTTGTATTAATATATATGTTTGTAATTATGTCATACTTTTTTGAATTTCGGTGATACTTGTAATAAATAAGCCGATGGTGGATATTATATCCCTTTGAAAATAACCAAAGTTATCTTAGTTGGTCCATGAATATTGATATGAGGCATCAATCTTTTTTTTAATATAAAATAATAAAAAGATTGTAATAAGCAGTGTTTTTATTAATTGAAGCTAAACACATTTTGATTCTTTTAAAAGATCAAAATAAAACATTGTTACTATGTTTACCTTCTTATTTTCAAAACCCAAAATCCTTACAATAAATGCCTTACAATAAATATTACAAATTATCAACTTATATTTCCTTGCAATCATTTAACAGGAAATGAAATCGCAAGGAGTGGTGGAAGATAAATTGGTGCTCTTAAAGGGAATCAGTGGTTCTTTCAGGCCGGGAGTTCTTACTGCTTTAATGGGTGTCAGTGGAGCCGGTAAAACAACACTTATGGATGTTTTGGCCGGAAGGAAAACGGGCGGATACATTGAAGGAGACATTAAAATATCGGGGTATCCGAAGAAACAAGAGACTTTCGCCCGGGTTTCGGGTTACTGTGAGCAGTTTGATATTCATTCCCCTCATGTGACTGTTTATGAGTCGCTTGTGTTTTCTGCGTGGCTTCGATTGTCTCCTGATGTTGATTCTGAGGCAAAAAAGGTATGTTTAATGAGTCGAGCTACACACCAAAAAATTCGCTTGGCTAGTACAAGTAACATATCATTTCACATACTTTTGAGTATCACAAATTCATAAATTCTGTAAAATTCAGAGGTCACTGAGAGAGTTGGTGAAATCAAAATATCATGCTTAAATATGCAACAATTTGTTTCTAAAGCAAGATCAAGTTGGATCAAATTATTTTTTTATGCCATGTTGGATCAAATTTAATCGCAAAATTGCAAGCTAATTAAAACATTACAAATCGCAAAAAGGAAATAAAAGTTCAAATGCTACAAAAGATTTTTTTTTCTCACATATTTGTTATTTCAATACAGTTGTTCATTGACGAAGTGATGGAGCTTGTGGAGCTCACGCCGTTGAGAGGCTCACTCGTCGGACTGCCTGGAGTGAACGGTTTATCAACTGAGCAAAGAAAGCGGCTGACGATTGCGGTTGAGTTGGTTGCTAATCCTTCTATCATTTTCATGGATGAACCGACATCAGGGCTCGATGCTCGCGCTGCTGCCATTGTCATGAGAACTGTGAGGAACACTGTGAATACCGGCAGGACTGTCGTTTGTACCATTCACCAACCTAGCATTGACATCTTTGAAGCTTTTGATGAGGTAGGATATTTGTAATATGTGTATTAAATATGTTAACCAAATATATTTACCGAGCTCAATTAGCATATTTAAAATCTTGAAGTCAAGAAGTTAACTATTCAATTATTATCTCATAATCAAGATGAACATTGTTTTGTATATATGTATTAACTTGGTTTATTTTCAATTGCAGCTTTTCTTGTTGAAGAGAGGTGGAGAAGAGATATATGTCGGTCCGCTAGGCCGCAATTCTGCCGAATTGATCAAGTACTTTGAGGTAATAACAAATTAGAAACCAAAAAATCTTCCTACTTTTTTCAGTTGATATAAACATTCAGCAATATTTTTTTGTTTTTAAATCAGGCTGTACCAGGCGTAACAAAGATAAAAGACGGCTATAATCCGGCAACATGGATGTTAGAGGTGACTTCACTTTCACAAGAAGAAACAATTGGGGCTGATTTTGCTCAGGTTTATAAGAACTCTGAATTATACAGGTGAGTAAAATGTCTGTTCAAAACAATTTAATCTTTTTAATATCAACTCTACCCTTCTAAAACCGTAAACATCACATTTAACATCTCAAACACAAATGAATTTGGATAAATTTAACACATCTAACCTATATATGAGTAAGTTCCATCGAATTTTAACTCTCGGGAAGGCAAATTCGATTTTTTCAATTTTGAAAAGATAAATTTGATACATTTTGAGTTTTATATAACAAAATCCCGCAAAAACATAACAACTTAATAAATTGAATTTCAGGCAAAACAAGGCTTTGATCAAGGATTTGAGTGTGCCGCCGGCCGGCTCAAGCGACCTCCATTTCCCGACTCAATACTCGCAATCTTTCTTCACGCAATGTTTGGCATGTTTCTGGAAGCAGAACTTGTCGTACTGGAGAAACCCTCCGTACACCGCAATGCGGTTCTTTTTCACCATCATTGTTGCCCTTTTGTTCGGGACTATGTTCTGGCAACTCGGACAAAAATGGTAAAATATATATCATTTGTATAGCATAATTCATTTTTTTAATTTGCCCTTTAAAGTTTAAAGAACATTGCATGATGCTGATCTCAGTTTTCTTTTCAATCTAACTTATGTTTTCATTCGATTTTACACAGGGAAACAAACCAGGATCTTCTCAACGCAATGGGATCTATGTACGCCGCAGTTTTGTTCCTCGGCGTGCAAAATGCATCATCTGTCATGCCAGTTGTGTCGATCGAGCGAACCGTCTTTTACAGAGAAACAGCGGCTGGAATGTATTCAGCTTTACCATATGCATTTGGACAGGTTATTTATAACTATATACTCAGCAATTGATCAATATATCTTAATAAAACTAAAAAACTAAAAAATTCTTGAAACAATTTCTTAATAAAACTAAAAAATTGGTCTTTTTATTCTAGGTGTTTATTGAATTACCATACATCTTGGTTCAAGCTGTGACGTACGGCGTGATAGTATATGCCATGATCGGATTCCAATGGACGGCGGTCAAGTTCTTCTGGTACTTGTTTTTCATGTACTTCACGTTGTTATACTTCACTTTCTACGGTATGATGTGCGTCGGCTTGACTCCGAATTACAACATCGCCTCCATCGTCTCCTCGGCTTTCTACGGCATCTGGAATCTCTTCTCCGGTTTTATCATCCCCAAAACGGTACGTTTGATTTTCAGAAATTACAATAGATTAAGGATTATTGTCATATATAGCACAAATATTGTATTTTTCATCATAAAAAGAAAAGAATATTTATTGGAACCTCAATTAAACCATAAATTATCCAACAATAATAACAAAATGAGATATAAACATATACAAGTGCAAAAATTCTAGGAATCATTGGTTCAATCCTAAATCAATTCCAAAAATAGTAAATAAGTATACCAAAAATAAAAAACAAAAAAAGATCACTTCTTATTTCTACTCACGGCATTGATCAGGATATGGATGCATGACTCTTAGAATTTTTATATAAGGGTTAGTAACATGCATATGAAAAAATGACTTACAATCCTTTTTCTCTCGTGCAGAGGATTCCTGGATGGTGGATATGGTACTACTGGCTCTGCCCGGTCGCATGGACATTATACGGACTAGTTGCATCGCAATTTGGAGACGTTCACGAGCCGTTGGGGGATTCTGGTCAAACCGTGTCTGAATACGTCCGGAGCTATTTCGGATTCAAACACGACTTTTTGGGAGTCGTCGCTGTCATGGTGGTGGTGTTCCCGGTTCTCTTCGCGTTCTTGTTTGGTTACTCCATTCAAAAATTGAACTTCCAAAAGAGATAAGTTAATGAGGGTGTTTAAGGGTTTTGGTTTATTGGTAGTATTTTTATTGGATGAATGATATGCATTGGGTGTTTTTAGTATTTTGAGTGATTTTGTTTGTTTGAGGGGTTTATGTTTATGGATGATGTATGTATAGATATAGTTTGTAAACTGTTTTTATTTATGAGAGTGTCGAAAAATTGTAATGATTCTTGTGTGGGTTATATATTGGTGATAGTCATTTTGTTGTATCTTTATTTTAAGTTAATAAAAAAACTAAATCGACTTGACGAAAAGAAATAATCTAAAAGTTGGAAAAAAGAAAATTGATAGAAACGGAGAACTTGACTCTCTCATTCATTCCATGAGAGATGAAGCTTAATAGAGACTGGGAGGGGTCATGATTCTTCAAGATTTTGACAGAATAATTTATATTAGTAGTGGTTGACTGGAGAAAAATTTTAAATGCATGTATTTATGTATATTTGCCCCTCCCCAAAAAACAAATGTGTTAAGTGTTAAATCAATAGAAAGAAATTTTTTGGCCCCTCAAATAATATAGTCAAGCTCCGTCTCTACATTAATCTTAATCAGCATCCAGTTACATTACGACAACTATCTTTTATCCTAGGATATTAGATTACAAATAAAAGTAAAAATAGCAATATAGATAGTGGCATTGCATTAAATAGAGAAAACATATACAATTACATATTTTATTGAAGGTGTTAAAAAAAATTAAATATTCAGAAAAAATAAGAGGTTTTTGAAATTTTTCCCAAATCATTTTCTGTAATCTACTAATACATGTCACAAAAAATCTTCTCATTGGAGTTGCTCATGCATTTGATTAGAGTGACAATAAAGCAAGGAAAAGCATAATCCTTTGACTGACATCTGAGCTGTTTCTTTTTTCACTACTTAACCTCTCTTCTTTATTGTTCTGTTCTCCTCTTTATTTTATTCCAGCCAACTGGCTTGGCACTTGGCAGCACTGAATGCAGCTCAGTAAGTGAAGGGGTGTAATGTAAATAAGAAAAAAGAGAGGGTGCAAGCAGGAAAGGGTTAAAGAAAGGGACTAAGCACAAGGTGACAATGGAGCGCCAGCCAAAGCTGGCCAGCCTGTGTTGTACTGTGTACTTTTCACTATCATAAAAGCAAAAGTGCAGCAAGGTCCCTGTACTTTGCTTATATTGTAAATACTAGAGACGGCAAATGAGCACGGCGAATCAAGTTCGGATAGGGTCAATTTAGATGCGAGTCAATTCGGACTCGGATTACTGCAGGTAATTTAGGTCATGTTCATTCGGATCAGGGTCGTTAAGTTTCGGGATATTTGGAGCAATGAAGTTTTAGATCATTCGTGTTTCGAGTCATTTCGTTTATAGGAACATTTGAGTTCTAATCATTTTGGGTCTAGGGTCAATTGAATCATATTCCCATATCAGATTTGGGTCGGGTCAATCAGAAGTTGCTGATCATTCTGATCAGTGTTTTGATCATTCAACTCAATATTTTATTTTCAGTTCAATATTAAGAAATTATAAAATCTGTAATTTCAATATATTTTTGTGAAGTGAGGTTAAGAATCAGGTTATTTTCCACTTATGTTGGGCAGGTAGTTCGGGCCAGATTTTGAGTTATTGACATCATAATTTTTGGATCTCTTCAGATTTGGATAGGTTGCTTCTGGCAGTTTATTATGAGCAGTAATGCCTAATAAATGAGCAGAATTGCCCAAAAAGACATAATATCAATTTATTATGCAAATATACAACTTGTCATGAGTAATTAAATTGATAAAAATGAAATTTAAACCTTTACTACACAATCTCGGTCGAGTTCTCCCCCAATTTAAACCCACCAAACTAAAACCACACCAAAGAACAAATTAAAGGCCTAAATACACAACAACAAAGAACCCACACACCAAAGAAAAAGAAAAAAATGGATATTACATTTATGCAAGAATTAAGTTAAATAAACTCAAGGAAAAAATAACCACCCCAAATCTCAATTACGGCGTCGGTGCGGTAGGCGGTGTGGTCCCACCTGACCTTCCGCCCTTTGACGGATCGTCCGAAGATTCTCTAACGCCTTCTTCTCCTTCTATAGTTACTCTGCTGGCGATCTCCTCCATCATTCGAAGAACTTCGGTGATGTCCGGCCGTGCGTCCGGCACCATCGTGACGCACGCCATCGCGATTTGCAATACTTGCACCATTTCCTCCTCGATGTTTTGGTACCGCATTAGTTCTACGTCGAACACCTCTGCGGTCCATTCTTCGCGGACTACTGATTGAACCCATCTCGGTAAGTCGATGCCCTCTTCTCCGAATGAAGCCTGATGGGCCATGAAAAAAAATTATTATTAAGAATAAAATACGTTGTCGACAGATCCTTAGACTAATAATGATGAGTATGCTGGTTGACATACAAGAGGACATGTATACAAATCAAATTCGATTGGCATCAATTAAATGAGTGGAGTTGTGTTTCTTTGTTACAAAAATTTCCTCACTTGAGGGAACTTCAAAAAGAAGAAGAAAACATGTTCATTGTAGACGGTTTTTAGTAAAGAACACAATTTGAACTTGAATAATCTACTCTTAACTATAATTTCACTAAATTAAAAACAATCATGAGACATGAATAATCATAGCAAAGTCAAACCAATTCATAACTTACTATAATAAACAAATGACAAGCCACTTTACCTGGTTAGGCGCTTTGCCGGTAAGCAGTTCCAGCAGCAGAACTCCAAAACTATACACGTCCGACTTGAACGTGGGCCGGCGGGTCTCCACGACCTCCGGCGCCCGGTATCCGCCGGCGGAGCGGGAAGGAGGCGTGGAGTTGCCGAAGAGAGGATAAAGGGTGAAATCGGAAAGTGCGGCCGAGTCCAGGTCGGAGCGCAGAAGCACGTTGGAGGCCTTGATGTTTCCGTGGACCAAGTGTGGTATGGTGTGTAGATGGGCCAAGGCCCGGCCGGTCGATAGCGCGACTTTCATCCGGCTGTCCCAGTCTAGGGGCGTTCGGCCCGAACCGCGACTTCCTGTTTGAAATGGAAGTAGATTTTTTTAGAAATTATTGAGAAATTGTAAACTATGTGATTAGTAAACTTTGGGTGTGTAGTGTTATAATTCGTATTTCATCTGAAATTTTTAAAAAGTTTTGTTTGTTCAATGTGACTGTTGAACTTCATCCTGTTCAATTAAGCTCTTCCATCAATTCAATATAATGAAGTTTACTGATTTTTTTCCAAAAAAATATCTATATAATTAAGTTCACTTATCAATGTATTAATGTTAAGATAAGATATGGAATGAAAGGATCCAATGAAAGCACTGAAAGTCTTCCATTGATGTGTACTAAACTTGGTCTTTTTCAATTTGGTTCCACAAAGTCAAGGTTACCAAATAACAAGGGCAAATCGAATATAGCAGCTGGATAGCAACATTATCCATTCTATTTTGTGTGCCCTCAAGCAGAAGGATAGCTTTTCTGGTCCCCAAATAAAATAAGAATCCAATGTGATTAGTGATGTATTCATTTTTTGCGAAAACTATTTGAAGGGCATCTGTACAAATTTCAGTTTTCCAAAATGATTAGTGATGTGTTCATTTTTTGCCGAAACTATTTGAATGGCATCCATAGATATTTCAGTTTTATAAGGAGAAATATGCATAAAAGAAAAGTTGCTAAAGGGCCCTTGGCAGGCACATGCAAGCCTAAAAAGCAGAAAGAAAAGAAAAAAAAAGCAATCAAAATGATTCTTTATTTATTAGTTACAGACTTTTTTCATTATATGCATAGATGCATGCTTGGATCTGGTTGTCAATAATCCTAATGCTTTGGCCCCCTCAAGAGACAAAAAACAATGGAGATGGTTAGGATTTACAGCACCATGATTGGTTCCAATCCATTAAAACAAAACTGGACATTTCCAGTTATAACAAAATGCAT
This sequence comes from Juncus effusus, assembly GCA_027726005.1. Classification (NCBI taxonomy): domain Eukaryota; kingdom Viridiplantae; phylum Streptophyta; class Magnoliopsida; order Poales; family Juncaceae; genus Juncus; species Juncus effusus. The sequence continues at coordinate 6,110,244 of CM050908.1, read as the reverse complement.
ATTAATGGACTATATATAATAATTGTAAAATATACATAAAAAAAAATCCTGAACAACATGATCAAAAGGCATAAGGTACATATTAAAACTGAGCATAATTAATTAAAGAAGTAGTATTTACACCATAAACTATATCAATTATCATGCTGTCATTCACTCATTATGCTATTTGGTCATGCTGTATAATATTTTTGCAAAAAGAATTAACTGTGGTGACTATTAATACCAAAGTTATGAGATGCTTTTCTAATTTAAAGAACCATAAATATGGCCATTTATAGGGACATAAATGCAAAAGAATAAAGAAAAGGTTATAAAGATAAAATTGACCAGATCTGGAAATCTGGAAGCTTACATAAGCAAGAGTCCAGTCATTCTTTTTGTGGGGATCACATTGACAGTTCAGTGTGCAATTTTGACAACTACCCCCCTTGTTTTTTTGCAATCCATATAATATTCTAGGAAAAAATATCAACCATAATTTCTTGTCCTATCTTAATTTCCAGAATAAATAAATAAGAAATCATGCTAATTGGAGATTTAGTATATAAAAATTGATTCTGAGAAAGACCTGACATTGAGATTCTCCTATGTATTAAATTGACCATATCATATAAATTAGGATTTTTTTCAATACAAAAAAAGAAAACAAAAATTCCTTAATTCAGACATAATCAGTTATAAGTCAACTTTTTAGTTTTTTTAATTTTAGATATTAAGTTAATAGGTTGGTCTGCCACATGGATAAAGAACTTAAAAATAACTGAAAAAATAAAAATTATATGAATCACGCACTCAAATCCTAAATTAATCCTAAAAGTACAAACAAAGAAGACGAAAATGAAAAATAAGTAAAAAAAATAAACTCCACCTAATTTGTGATTTTGGGATCGATTCAGAATATGGATGTATAACTCCTATAATTTTTGCGAAAAAAATTGCACCAAAAAACCTAAAAAATTGAAAATTTCCAAAGATTCTCCTCGGAGAAAAACTACACCCCATAACCATAAAGCAAGATGGCAACCCCACAAACAAGGTCTATTCTTTTGTGCAAATATTATAACTTATCTAATTAAAGACACAATATTTACACTACAGATCTGTGGGATTACCATCATACTTTTCGGTCACCGTATGCATCGTTTTGTGAAAAATCGCATAAAAAAAAAAAAACCAATCAACCGACAATAAGCAAAACCAAAACAAACTGACCGTGGAGCATGGCAGAGAGGCTGCCGGCAGGCACGTAATCCAGCACAAGCAGTTTCTCATCTTTCGAAAAATAATACGCGCGCACAGGCAAGATATTGCGTTGCTCAACTCTGCCGAGCATCTCGAAGTGCAGCTCGAACTCCTTCCTTGTCGCCACCACGTCCTTTAATCGCTTCACCACCACCGTCGTGCCTTCTTCCAGCACGGCTTTGTATGATGTCCCCATGCTCCCCTTTCCCAACACCTACGTGAATATTACAATTAGAGATAATTTCGTTAGTTTTACAAAGGTATATATCATGTTTAAGGAACAATATAGTTTTATAGTTAACTTCATGAGACCACCCTAAAGAAAACGAAGATTTGTTTTTATAGTTAACTTCATGAAAAATTATTATATTTAGGAATAATATAGTTTTACAGTCGATTTTGTAAAAAATATATATATTATATTTACAATTACAAATAATATAGTTTTAGAGTGAATTTTACAAAATATATCATATTTAGGAATAATTTAGTTCTAAAGTTAATTTTTTATTTTTTAGATTCAACCCATGTTTGATAATTGACTTTGCTAAATATATGCTAAATAATATTGCATTTGCCGGGACTCAAACCAATCACCTCTTAATCCACGTACAATAGCTTCTACCAACTAAAGCTATGGTCCATTTGTGCAAAAAATATTGTTTTATAGTAAGATTTTATGAAAAGAATATTATTGCTGTGAAGAATAGTTTCATCATTATTTTACTACAACTAATCCTATTAAATGTATTATAATAAACAATAATTTAACTAAAATATTTTACATAAATAAATTTATCTCAACTAAATGTAATGTATGTACCCCAATGCCTACCAGAAAATAGCATCTTTGAAAGTCTGATTAAAATATATCGTTTCTTCTCCCACTTCATTTATTCTTTTTTTACTAACACTGTCAGTTTGTCAGTTGATAATCAGAACATAATTTTCCAAAGAAAATCTATTCATTTATTATTAACTATCATATAATAAATCATGTTTTATTCTTCTCATCAAGAAAAAAAATAAATAAATAAATTCACCCACAGAGTAAAATGTTGAAACATTTCCATCTCCATTGCCTATTTATTCTTAAACATCATATAAAAAATTATGTTTTATTATTAAATATCATATAAAAAATTATGTTTTATTATTAAATATCATATAATAAATTATGTTTTATTCTCGTCATCAATAAATAAAAAAAGAGGGAATAAATTCAATACTCATCATTATTAAATATCATATAATAAATTATGTTTAAAGAGGGAATAAATTCATAGAACAAGTAAAAATAAAATATTTCTTTCTCCATTACCTCTGCTGAAGCACGTAAAAGGTCCTCCAAATCGAACGTATATCCAGCGCCCTTGCCCACAAACACCAGCCGGTTCTTCTCCGCCTCCGACGCCCCGCCGCCGCCCGCCGCCGCCTCCTTCTCCGACGACGTCACTCCCGAGTCTCCCGACGCTCCGCCGGCCGCCGGAGCCGGCAGGTCCCGCGGCGGCGGCGCCCCTTTCCCTGTCTCCCTCCTCTGTTTCAGTTTTGGTAAAATGCAGCATATTAACAAGAGGAGCAGGATTAGGAGGAATAATACGGCTGCTCCAATGGCGATTGCTATGATTGCTCCTTTAGAGAGCTTCTTCTTCTTCTTGTGGGAGTTTTGGGTCGGGGTTAAGTCTGAGGATGGAGAGGGGGAAGGTGAGGGAGGGAAGAACGAGCTGTTGCATGGAGGAAGAGGGAATCCACAGAGGTTGAGGTTTCCGGAGAAGGAAGAAGGTGGGAACGTATTGAGGGATTTTGGTATGGAACCGTTGAGTTTATTGTCTGAAATGTTGAATGCTTTCAGAGATTCAATGCTAATGCTCGGAAGAGCGCCGGAGAGCTGGTTTCCTTGCAAAAAGAGACCGGTTAATCGAGTGAGGTTGTTGAGAGAGAAAGGTATGGACCCAGTAAGGCCATTGCCGGAAAGATCCAGCCTTGTCAACCTTTCGAGCTTGGAAATGTCCGGCGGGATCGACCCACTAAGCGCATTGTCCTGCAAATATAGGCTTTTCAACGCGGGCAAGTTCGTCAAATCATCCGGTATCGACCCAGAAAGCCGGTTCGAGCGGAGCGACAACACATGAAGAGAACTGAGCTTCCCTAGGGTTCCGGCGGGAATGGGGCCCACCAGGCCGGCGCCGGGCAGGCGGAGGGCGATCACATGAGACTGGTTTTGGTCACAAGTAACTCCCACCCAGTTACAAGCCGGCGTGGAGAGGCTCCAGTTGATACGGCCCTCGTGTGGAGTTTGGTTAATGAAGGAGAGCAGTGCCGCCCTGTCTTGCACCGGTTCGGCGTTGGTGAACTTCACCGGCGTGAGGAGGAGGCAGAGCGAGATGGAGAGGAAGAAGAAGAGTGTGGTTGGAGAAGAAGAAGAAGAAGCCATTGTTGGTACAGAGAGAGAGAGAAGAGGATTGAGTGAGCGAGTGTTGTTAGGCCATGATGGAAAGCATGGAGAGAGAGAGAAGAGAGTCACGAGGGAAACAAGACAAGAGAGAAGAGAGTGGTGTGGTGGGCAGTTCGGTTTTTTTCAGTTTCTTGTACTGGACACTGTGGTTTTGGTTCTGAATGGAGATGGCTTTCAGTCTGGGTACTGGAGACTGTGGTTTTGTGTTGAATGGAGATGATTCTTGTCCTGATGACTTGGGTTTTGTTAAGGGTACATCCACTTGTTTTTTTGAGCCGACCCAAAAAACAATATTAATTAAGAAAATAGTTAAGTTTTCATATTATTTGCGAAATTAGTCGTTTCGCTTTATCATTGGGATGAAATAGCCAATTTTTTATTTTCCGCAAAAAATCGAAAAAATACGGTTTCGCCCCATGACAGGGCGAAACTGGCAAAAAAAATTGCTCTAAATTGAAAAAAAAAAACACCTGTTTTGCCCCACCATGAGGCGAAACAGTATTTTTTAGCTTAATTCAGTGGGGAAAATGAAAAAATAGATGTTTCACCCTGGTACTGGGCGAAACAGTATTTTTTTAGCTTAATTCAGTAGGCAAAATGAGAAAATGGATGTTTCGCCTGTTACTTTCTTCCAGTGGTTGGGCGAAACTACTAGTTTCGTAAATAATTTGAAAATTTGGTTATTTTCTTAATTAATCTTTTTTTTTTGTCAGTTAAAAAAAAAAGTCGGGTACATCAGTACATGGGGTTTGGGAACTTGTTAATTATTTGGAAATGATGTTCAAATATACCTTATTTTTTCTACATTTGTAAAGAACTCCTGTATTTTTTTTATTTTGATATATTTTTTGTAACATTCTAGTAGCTAGAGTTATTTTTAATATTTTATTCATTTTGTTTGTTTTTAACAAGTTTTTTTAGGGCTAGCATTGATGGCACATTTGTACAAAAAAGAGTTGGGGAATGCAATTGTTCAACTGCAATCAAGGGAAGAATGATGTTGAATTGCAATTATTCTCGCAAAACATTATGTTGAATTGAAAATAAAGCAAAGTAGATATGCTTTACAGAATCTTTGCCAACAATAATCTTTCTTTTTCTTTTCTTTTGCTACTAGCTATACATAATTAGGTAACAGGTACAGCATGATTGGAATTTGGTAGTTTGAGCTGTTCATATTTATTAAATTTTTTAACAGAGGATGATACTTATTAATGAAATGATTCTTGTAATTGTGAAAGAAAATGGTGATAGGCAGGATGCCAATAATGTAATGTTATTAGGTAGCCCAAGCGGATTGGTACTGCTTTGAAATTTTGAATAGGGAAATCTAAAAGCAGTATTTCTTCTGCTTTTCAATATATTTTTTATTTTTTGTTTTCATTATTTTACGTACATACAGTTTTACTGCCTCTAAAAAAATAAATTTTATATATTGTTGGTTTATTTTTATATATTATTTATCGCATTTACATTTTGTCGTGCTGCACGACGAGAAAGTTCATCCTGCAGCATCAGGTCCCTTTTGAATATATTTATAATCAAATTAGAATGTTAACTGAAGTTAATTTTGTTTGAATCAGATTCTATTTGATTTTATTGTGTTTTTTGTATGAATGTATTTGAATTATATGCATTGTGTTGAATGATTTTTTTTTAATTAAAAGAAAGAAGCACCTTCAATAATTGTATGTTTTTTTGTTTGATCCATAAAAGTGACTCTTAATGTCATGTCATTACTCTATTCAATAATCCACAAAATTTCAACAATTTGGGCAAATTAAAATTTTGATAACAACAAGAAAGTAACTCCTTTTTCGTAGCCGAATAAAACAAAAGAATTCACAGTAAAATCCGCATACTCCTTTTTCGCAGACCGCAGGCATACTAGAACATTCGGAAAATATCTTTGGAAAATCAAAACGATCCCTAGAGAGAAAGTTCTTTGCATGGTTGATGAGCAATGAAAAACTAAACACAATGGACATACTTTTTAGGAAAGGATGCATTCAAACAGAAGAATGCATCTTATGCAATACCAGGAAACACGAATCACACACACACCTCTTTGCAAAATGCACATTCACATATGTAATATCGGAAAAAGCACACAACATATTTGGAATCACTCCTCCCCTAGAGATCCTATCTCATGCAAAGCTTTATAATTGGATGATCAAGCGAATAAGCAAAGCACAAAGGAAATACTGGGGTTCCATATGTATCTTATGCTGCTGAGAAATATGGAAGGAACGAAACGTCCAAATCTTCCATAACAATAAAGACTCCAAAGAACAAGTATTCTCGCTCATACAAGGGAATGCGGAGCAATGGACAAAGATGACGGGCAAGGCATCAAGTCTATAAAAAGCCCAAAGCCAAAAGGAAAATCCGGATTGCGATAGGTTAGAATTTAGATTCGAAAATTTGTACGCACACGACTAGAATTCTGAATGTAGTAGAATCACTCAAGAAATTGCTTGTAAATAAATTTTGTAAACTTTTATGAATGAATGCAAAGTCTAAGTAGGCCATTTGCCTACAATTCAAAAATAAAAAAACAAGAAAGTAACTCAAAATTGATGACTAAATTAAGCATCAAATAAGCTTATACTTTAGTAACATCAGGAAAATTTACCCTAATTTACAAACCAGCAATGTTAATTTGCATAATTACATACCAAAAATTCTCATTTACATATTTTTCAAAAAAAATATCCAAAATTTAATTTTTTATAGCACCTTTAAAAATCTCACTCCATTTATTAGGGTTACAGCCCGGCCCCTCTCCCTGCATCAATAAAAAAAATTTGATTAACCAATCAGATTCTAATATAAAACTAAACTAATTACGACTCAAAAAATGAAAAATAAATCTAAAATAATCATGACAAAAACCAGATCTTCATTCAGTATCAAGGCATACGGATAATACATAATTGACGGTACCTGATCCTTGAATAAATTTCAAAGCCTTATTTCTAGAATTTTGGTTTTAATTTAGGGGTATTAAGTTTTAGGGTTTTGGGATAAGTTAAGCACCTTGTCGGAAATAATTTCATAAATTTGTCCTTCGGTGCAATCTATGTCCAAAGCTTGTATGCAAGCTTCCGCTACTACAAGCCTACTCGCTTCCCCCACAAGCTTGTCACCTAACATACAAAAATAATAAAATAAAATAATAATAAAATGAAATTAATGCGGAAAAGTATCATTCAAAAGACGTTTAACAATAAGCATGGTTGATGATGATGATGAAATTATTTAGAAGATTGATGAGTTCCATATAATATAAGTGACAGAAATTGTATTTTATACGATCAACTTAAAATAAATAAATGAATGAATGAATAAATAAATAAATAAATAAATAGATAAAACAATAGATAAATACATAAATAAACCTTGGCCAATAATAACAGCACGACGCTCGCCAGCTGTCGCCTTTAATAGAGTATTAATATCATACGAAGTGTAGGGGCCATCAGTTAATCTCCCAGCCCTATAACAAAAATAAATTTCATAAAACCGCACGATAAAAAACTAAACATATTTCATAATATAAAACAAAATATGAGGTTTTTGAAAATTAATTTAAGAAAAAAATGTCGAACCTAAGTATCGTAAAAGGGATTCCGGAGTTGCGGACGAAATCCTCCCCCATCTTCTTGTATTTAAGCACCCCAAATAGGTTCAAAATACTACAACAATATTAATTAGTTAATACATATTGATAACAAATTATGGCCTTAATTCTTAATGATATACTAAATATAGATAGAAAAATAAAAATAAAATAATAGAATAAAATAAAATAAAATAAACAAAAAATAAACAAAAATAAATAAAAATAATAAAAATACTACAACAATATTGATTAGTCGATACATTAATACCAAATTATAGCCTTAATTCATAACGATATACAAAATTTAGATAGATGTACTTGAATGGGAGTTCATTGCACTTTGTAACACCGATCGAAGAAACGAAAATGAATCTTTGCACGCTACGTGGCATGGCCGCTACAAGATTCCTAATTCCGTCCCTATCTAAAGAATAAAAACAAAAATCGTCTTATGTTAGTAACGGAATATAAAGGATGGCTAAATACTTGTTAAGTATTTCATATTTGGCTTCTCATATTTAAAAATCATCACCCATTGAATATGCATTAAGATTCATAAATTTATGTTATACATTTAAATAATAAAATTCGTGTATTTTAAAGAGAGGGGACGCCTTATTTATTACATAGCTCGGATCTCGATGCACATTCAATGGTTGATAAAAACCTAAGTATCAATAGCCAACTACTTAATTAAATATTTTAGTCACCCCCAAAATGTATACATATGTATGTAATACTTACAAGTATATATAAATGTATATATATCAATTTATGTGTACAGATAGACATACCAACTCGTTCAGGAGTGTTGTCTCCATCCCACCGTTTAGAAGGAAAAGCCGTGGTTCCGGTGCAGCATATAACATGCGTGACTCCCTATCAAACAAGATCCCTATATATGATCTTAGATAAGTCTATTCTATATTTTATCAGTGAGTTTTCATATCTATTTAAACCCCCACAATTTTTAAGAGTACCTTGGTTTTCAACTTAAATCTTGTTTTATTTTTGTTTGTTTTCGGATGGTGTTTAAGATTCTGAACTCGGATAAAATGGGAAATGAGCTAAAAATCAAGTTATTTTAGGTATTTAGAAAATTGAGGGGGTTGTGTAACAAAACTCACCTATTTTATTTGGGGTAATTGGAAATCACGCCGGGATACTCTAGCGACCCTGTAGCGACGGATTAAAATTATATACTGTTTTCTCACGTTCCAATATACGCTATATACTGTTTTCATTTTTTTTTTAATATATATTGTTTACCGAATTAATTTTTATATACTGTTTGTTTTCAGTTTATATGTTTGTATATACTGTTTTCATTTTTTTTTTAAATATATATTGTTTTATAGAATGAATTTTTATATACTGTTTGTTTTCAGTTCATATGTTTGTATATATTATTTTCAGTTTTTATATACTATCGCTACAGAGTCGCTACAGTAACGTCGTGATTTATCAGCACCCTTTTATTTGAGATGGCTTCTAACATCAAACATAAAAATAAAATAAAAAATAAAAGGAAAGGAAAGGAAAGAAAGGAAAACTAACATCAAACATGGCTGGATCCAAATCCTTAGGCTCTCTTGTATCTCCTTTCCATACCTATTATAACCAATAAATAATCAAATATAAATTCAACTTATGAACAATACAAATCCTAAGTCAAGATAATAAAATAAACTGAAATATGATACTTTGCCTGTAAATTAGTCTCGTCCTGTCGGCCAAAAAGAGAAACTGCCTTTTGGGGATCTCTTAGTAATAATCGCGATTTAATTTTTCTGTTTAAGAGAGAAGCTACCACCAACTGCCCTGAAAAATATTATACATAAATATCACAAAATGTTTTTTCATGTTTTTCTTTACAATTCACAAATAATACCAACTAATTTTACACTAACCCAATTAAACTCTCACTAGTTTATTTACTTGTATCATCAATTTCAAACAGAGTACATAAAAACTCATTACGAAATTTCAATTAAAAACAAATCCAATCCGTACCGACTCCGCCAGTTCCACCAATAACAAGAACCAACTTCGCCGAAGCTTCCTTAGAACTCAAAACCTCCTCCAGCTTCTGCTCCTCCTCCGCCGCCTGAGCAAGACACCTCGTACTGTTCTTCTTCGAGCTTAAAGAAATGGGGGGGTAAAAGCCGTTGAAGTTGTTGGATTTTGGATGTGAAAATGAGGATTTGTGGTGGGTTTTCTTTGGAGAGATTGAGAAACGGAGGGTTGAGTGAGGTGAGTTGAGGAGATAATACATGGTCGTTGGAGTTGAGAGAGAAAGCGGGCAGAGGAAAGAAAGGTGTATGAGAAACGGTTTGGTTTGGATTTTGTTATGTTATGGTATGTTTTTTTGTGGTTGTTATTTGTTATCAAGGCTCTAATGAGAAAATGTCTGAATTTGGCCCAAAATATTTGAGGTGACTAATTCATTTCTCTATTTTTTGTCCTTTAACCATTTAGTTAGTCTAATTTTAATATTACGTGATGATTTGTTAATTTTTTCGACCAGATAATGAAATGAAGATTTTTTAGAAAAAAAAATTGTCATATAATAACATGATGGACAATTTTCTGTAATGTTTTCGTAGTTGAGTTGATTATTTGTTTAGAAAAATATATTATTTTTATTAGAGAATGTACAATTTACTTTTTATATAGATTTTAACTTTGTTAGCAAGCATCTAATGAGAGAAAATGTCTGAATTTAGCCCAAAATATTTGAGATTGCTCATTTTTTCTTTGTTGTTTTGTCCTTTAACCATTTAATCAGTTTTGCTTCAATATGGACATGATGGTGGTACATGACGGTGCGCCGATTTTTTTCGACCAGGTAATGAAATGACGAATTTTTAGAAAGAAATTTTTTATCACATGACAATTTCTGCAATGTAGAATGGGCATAATAGAAAGATGTGATAAGAAAAAGGACAAAAGATTTGTTTTATTTTATATCTAGCATTTAGTAAACAAATGATCAAAAGTTGATTATAAATCTGATCTAGATCAATTGGTAACAATGTAACAATTAAATCTTCATTATTTAACTCCTTTTGAGAACAATGATAAAGTTGTTCTTCTTCACATTCGATATTCCTCTAATCCTCTGCCTTAATGTGCGCAAAAGAGGATAACAAATGGATCTTGGATGCTATGATGATAATAATATTTGACAGATGAATATTAGCGTATCAACGATGACGTTTGTAGCTATTTTTTTATGTGTTCGAAGAGCTCCAAGACCTTATTATATGGGTGGATAACACTGGCGATTGGAAATATAATGAATTTTCAGTATTAAAAGATTCACAACGGTGGTTTAGTTCTCTCGAATATCTAATACGATGGTAATAATAGATTCATTATTTTAAAGTAGAGGGATATTCATATTTAAAAATAACCTTAACTGGTATAGCTTCGAAATGATGCTTTTGTGTGTTTGTATATTTTCAGTTTAGTGCAGAAGATGAACTTATGTACTGTCATTTTGCAAAAATAACTTCATGCCTAATGCTAATAAAACACAAAATGAATGACGTGCACAAAAAATGATTATTTACAACAATAATATTTTGTGGTTGTTAGGTGGAGTAGTAGTTTGGAAACATCATTTAGCATAGCCACATAACTCATATATGTAATTTTTCACATTTTTTTAGACTTTTCCTTTCTAAATAATGGAATGAAGTAAAAATTTAATGTTTCATGTATTATTTTTTGGCAGCTTTCACACAGGCTGAACATAAAAAATAAAATAAAAAGTTCGATCTTAGTAGCTAACACGGCTGATTATATTTATTGTTTTGTACATGTCTTCATATGTAACTTGGGCCGGACCCCCCTGAATGATCAAATCACAACAAATTCTCAGTTTAAACTGTCCCAATTCTTTCTTTCAACAATAAATCACAATAGACAATACATATAAGAAGAAAGGCATCTATAATTATTAGCAAGGATAAAACCCTCTATCCAACTAAAATACCCAATCAAATATACAAACTAAACTACAAGAATTATTGCCATCAAGATCAAATTTATTGCCATCAAGATCAAATTTGACCGAAGCACGCACAAGCAACCCCACTAGCACTGCAGCCAACAACACTCATGAGAAAAGCCACCATCACTAGAACAATCCACAGATTGATCCATCTTGACTTCATAACTCACAGGTTGCCTGAACACAAATTTGCTCTCAACCCATAACGTGCGCCAAGTAAAAAAAATAAGAAAAACATTTATATCAAAGACATGCAAAATCCTCCAATAAACACATCAGGCTTGTGTTTCGTACAAGTCGACTATCTGTTGATCAGTAATAACCATGACCATATAAACATTACCCAACAGTTACTCCGCATGAAATTACTCATGTTACTGATTTATTAGACTGCAGAATTGCAGTAGTTTGAAGTTCAGTGTTCAAATGTATTTTTGTATACGTTCAGATGAACAATTCGATATTTAACTTTTATGTACATTTTTATAATTTAAACAATCTGAATGTTTCTATAGAAAAATCCAGTCAGTCAGACAATATACCAAACAAGCTAGAAACACGAACCAAAACACAGAAATTAACTTTCCCAAATCTGGCAAAACAGAGTACATCCAAAGCCCTTTCGCAAGTTTATCGAACTATAAAAAGGCTACCTATGTAACATTAGCCATCATGTATACAACAATGTCACGTCATAGTCATCACATGCGCCCTTTTTTAAGCTAAAAATGCATTTTAGCCAAAAAAACCATCCCAAATTTGCCTAAAAAGGACCAAAAAGCACATGAAGTAGACCTCAAAAGCATGGCGGCGGGGTGGTTAGTTGAGGACTTTTTCTCTTGTTAGCACTATTGAACCTTTATTATTTCGCCCCAAATTTTGATTTTTCATAGGGTTATTTCCATAATTTGACAAACTTATCATGGCTCGCGGAGGCGATCAAACCGGTCACGTTTGAAACCGCTAAGGCAGCTATTAATCCATCATGAGCGTTAAGTATCATCGTTTTACCACCTCTCACATCCCAAAGCTCCAGTGACTGCATCAAATGGAGTAACAAAAAATTAAATAGAGTAACGAAAAATTGAAAAACTAATTGTTAATATACCCATCGGGACAAATTCTATTTGAAAAATATCAGCTTGAAAGTATTGAAAAAATACCCTGAAAATAATCGAACCCAATATTGCTAAATTGCCAAAACTAAGTCCCCAATTAAAACCTAAATTAGTAGGCGGGGCGGACTTGCACTCAAATCATCAATATTTCTAAATTGCTTAAAAAATGTAAGAGCACTAAAAAATATCCTTAAAAAGAAAACCTATTTCACCACCCTCGATACTTTCACATCACCCACCTCTCAAACCCTTTGTTTCTCATTCTCAAAACCCCTTACCAAACAAAGCTGCCTCAACCAAAACCCAAATCATCCCACCATTCCAAAATACACACACACGCCAGAGAGAGAGAGAGAGAGAGAGAGATGAACTACTTAATACCTGATAGCAGCCGATGACGAGGAGGGAGGGGTAATTAGGATGGAAGACGCAGGAGTGGAACTTGTTGCCGTCGGAGGTGAGCTCGTGGACGCACTCGCCCTCGCCGCCCGCGCCCCCAAAGGACCAAACTCTGACAGAGTCCTCGCTCACTGACGCCAGGTACTCCCCGGACGGGTCCCAGCACACCGAGTCCACGTGCTTCGTGTGCCCCTGTTTGTGGAAAAGATGTTTGTTGTTAGTGAGTGAATTGTGGTGAAGAAATGCGGTGAGGTGCTGAGTCGAGACAATTGTGTTATTGTGGCGGTGGTGGTTTTATATGGGTTTTCTGTTGAGGATTTTGTTGATGTCACGAGACAATATGTTAACATTGTTAGTGAGAGTGAGGAAAAGTGCGAAATGTACGTTATTATTATTATTATTATTATTAGCACAGTCTTTCCTTTTTTGTCGTAAAATTGCTCAAATTAAGGCCTAATAACATAAGGAAACGGTAATTCAATTGCTTAACGGCCTTGAACGAACAAACAAACCTGAAGGGAATTACGCAAAGCTTGAGTCTCCACATCAAGCACGGAAATCGAGTTCTCCCCCGCCGCCGCCAAATACTTGCCTTGTCTTGGTTGGAATCTCATTTGCGAAGTCCCTCCCTTCCAAAATAAAACACCAATGTAACTTAAAAAATCTAAAAGTAAAACAATTAATTCTCGTTTTTTTTTCTAATTTACCTTGAAGACGCGAACGCAGCTACCGTTGTTTATGCTCCAGTACCGGACCTCGGCGTCGCCGTCGCAGGAGCAGATGAGGTCGTCTTTGTTCGGATGGAAGTCGAGTGACATCACCGATGCTGAGTGGCCCGTGAATGTTCTTAATGAATACCCTTGCTGCATCAAAAACCGCGCCATTCAACAAAAACAAAAGAGGAGAAAAAGGATCACAAGAAGACGAAAAGTGTGCCTAAGCCTAATGTAGGATGATGATGTCATCATGGTTTGGAAGTGAGAATTCTACAGTTTGAGATTTAAAATACGAGACGTGACTGAACTGTCATGTAAAGCTTTCTAGTGCTCCGACTCTAGGGTTGGATTCTATCTTTCCGGAATTATTGGTTCAAAAATCTACCCTTTTTCAATCATTGTTTAGATGCTTTATTATGGCTTATTTTTTCAATCAAGCCACAGCCAAAATCCATTAAAATAAATACCAAAAAGAACTAATGATAAACAGCAATATTAATACAAAATAATGGGTGTGTGGGTTAATTTTTTGAGAGATGGAAAAATCATACTACATTGTCGGCGTCCCAAACTCGGACGGTACGGTCGAACGATGACGTGGCGAGACGAGGCATGCTTGGGCTGAATCTCACATCAGTTATTAATAATGAGTGCTCCTCTAGAGTTGACTTGGGCTTCAAGTTATCCACGTACCATAAAACTGCCTGTAATTTAAGTCCATTTGTTTTTATTTAATTAGTTGCTGATTTGATATTATACATGACCAAAATATGATAATTGGAAGAAATGTTATAATAAGTGCAAAAGGTTTATTATAATCAGTGCAAAAGGTTATATTCCCTATGGACATAACAGGATGTATTGAGTTTTTATTCTAATTTAATTATAGGTCATTTAATATCATACAGAAATCAAGTTTATTTAGGTAGATTACATGTGGGTAAGAAAAGTTTATGATTGTACAAGATTTCATAATTTGATCTTAATAAGAATAACACAGTACATTAAATGCGATACTTTTTCCCGATCGTAAATCTCAACCATGAAATGGAATAAAAGATTAAAAAAGAAAAAAGAATAATTTTGGCCAAAATACAATTCAGACCTTTTTATCATGACCTCCTGTAGCGAGCAATTTTCCGTCGGGTGAGAAATGGCAGCAGACCACTTTATTTGTACTTGCACGCGTGGCCGCCACCTCATTGAAAGTAAATCCTGAAATTACAATCAATTAGAACAAACAAATAAAGCCTCCATCCAAAAAGAACTTTGAAAAGTTTATAGAAAAAATAAAAGGGTAAGTTACGTATATTTCTTGAATTTAAACATGCTTAGCTTTTAACCTTTTGAGACATCCATGCATCGGCCCATTGATTCTCTTGGATCGATATCATCATGAGACAAAAACGACTCCACATTGTCATCTAAGGATCCGTCCAGATCAGCCTGTAATTTTTTTGCACAAAAAAGTTAATATAAAGATCCCATTTTTTTACTCATTTAAGCTTACGTTTCAATGCTTAGTCAACAGAACAAAACACGAGCACTTTGAATTGCCAGTTTTAAATAAAACCCCAAATCACCCTCAATTTACTTCCACCACGCAATTAAACCCAAAATACCCTCACTTCTTTACTCAAAGTCTACAAGCATGATACAAAACTTTTCGAATCATCATAGCCCAAACCCTAAACTTCCCTCTAATTATAAACGATTATTAAATTCCAATTCCACAAGCATGATACAAACTTTCTGTATCACAACTATTTTTGATCCGATTACGATCTAAACTTCTCTCTAACTATAAACGATTATTACCATAACCAAATTAAAATAAACGAAAAATAATTTAACGACTCACCAGCTGATTAGCAGGCGAGCTGAGACTGCCCCCGCCGGCGCCCTCGAAGACCATCATGGTCTTCGACGTGGCCCCGCCGCCGTTGCTCGCCACGTGCGGCGGCACGGAGACGACGTCGCCGGGCGTGTGCGTGGACGGCGTGGACGGCGCCGAGCTCGGCGACGGCCCGCCCGCCGTGTTCCCCGTCCCCGAGCTGTTCGCCGGCCCCGACGACGACACCGGCTGCTTTCTCTTCCGCCCCATGCCTCCTGTTTGGTTCTTCGACACCTGCGTTGTTGAGGTATTTTCAATAATAATAATAATAATAACAACGCCAAAAGCTCCTCTAGCAGGAGTGGAAAGCCAAGTTTCTTTGAAAATAGATGTGGGACTTTGAGCTCTCTCTATTAAATCAATAATAATAATAATAATAATAATGATAAGGGGGAATATTGAAAGCCGCCTTACCTTCATAAAAAGGATTGGAATTTTTTATAATTTTTTTCGGTTTAGGGTAATATTGAAACACGCCTTACCTTCATAAAACGGATTGGAATTGTTTTATAATTCCTTACGGTATAGGGTTTAGGGGTTTTGAGAAATAAGGGCAGTTTGGATATTATTTAGGTGATTATAATTATTATGCATCCTTTGAAGAAATCAGGGTTTTGCTTTAGGTTAACAAGAACTAAAAGAGAGAACGCAACTAGACCAAATTTCATATTTACCCTCAGAAATCCGAACACGTCAAACTGACCCGTCCAAAACTACAAGAAAATGCTTACCTTTCCGATGTTCCAATGTTCAAAGGCAAAATTGATATGTTGGGTTTTGAAAAGGGTATAGTATATATCAAATTTCCTCAAAAAGAAAAATATGCGAAAATACGCATCAATCATGAAACTTCTAACAAATACCTGGTCGGGTCCTCTGAAGGAGGCGGTCATCCCGTCGACCGAGGCGGTCCCGGGCTCGGGCTTGACTTGCGGGTGAAGCATCGGGTTCGAGTTCTGAGACTGACTTGACACGCAAGTCTGCTGCTGATGCTGCTGCATCGGATTCCCAACAACCTGCTGCTGCTGTTGCTGCTGCTGGAGCTGAGCAATCTTCTTCTACAACAAAAATTAACCTCATAAGAATGGAGAAAAAAATTGTCAAATAACAACAAGTTGGTTTAGTCTTTCCTTCTGAAGTCGAATGCCATATACAAAAAAATGAAAAGAGAAACTTGCAAAAGAATCCATGTGTTATGATGAACTTGCATAAAAGCACCTGCCTTATGATGAAATTACAAAAAAAAAAAATCAGCCTCATCAGAAATTGCAAAAAAGCCCCTGCGTTATTGCTGATATTTCAACATTTTTAGGGTAGGAAACTAACAGTGTTGGTTGGTCCATAACCAACTCCAAGGTCTATTTTTTGCAATTTCATCATAATACAAATACTCTTTTGCAAATTTCCAATAATGCAGGTTTTCATTTCTTGCAAGTTCATCATCATAACGCAAGGGCTTTTACGCAAACTTCCCATACGAAACCCACAGACTCAATCACCAATTCCCACCAACAAACTCTAAAAGCATAAATACATAACCACCCCATCACCTTTACGAGAATATCAATATCACTCCTCCCCGCCGCCATCCCTCCCGGCCCACCCATCCCCATCGGGGAGCCCACGCTGGGTCCGCCAACACCGAGTCCGCCCACATCCCCGCCCATGTTCCTGTTGCTCATCAACATCCTGAGTCTCCGGCCGTCCACGTCAGCGCCGGCCGGCGAGGCCGAGGAGGAGGAGGAGGAGAGGTTGTGCTGAGCCTGCAGCAGGAGCTGCTGCTGTTGGGGAGTTAGGAACTGGAGCTGAGGGAAGGATTGAGGGGCTTGTTGGTGCTGCATGAAGGGCTTTGGGCTTTGCAGGATTCCTGATCGGAGCTGGTCCAGGCCCTGGTGGGTAAAATAATAAGATTTTGAGGGGTGTTTTTGTAAAAATGAAGGTTTGGTGCAGGTTTTAACTTTTAAGTATTCAAGTATTAGGATGTCTGGCATAAGTGCAGGTTTTAAGTATTGAAGTTGTGTGTGTTGGTGCTTAGGGTTCTGATTGGAAACTAAGTACATAAACTTCTAATTGGAACTGAGGGGTGTTTTTGTAAAAATGAAGGTTTGGTGCATGTGTTAGAATAAGGGCGGGTTTTAGGTATTGAAGTTACGTGTTGGTACTTGAGGTTCTGATTGGAAACTAAGTACATTTAAGCTTCTAATTGGAACTGAGTAAAAAAGAGGAAAATTTTTGGATAAATAGTTGATTACCACTTTAGAGCTCTGATTAGAATTGGACAAAAGAGAGTGTTGTTCTACACTTTCAGGGATTATTAAGCAATTTAAATATTGTGGAGGGGTATTATTGTAAGTATTTGTAATTGAATTGAAGCTTACAGTGAGTGGCCATCCTTTGAGAGTCAAATTACTTCCAGCTTGATTTGAACCAGCTGAAAAGTAATCACACACTAATCAGTCTTAATTACTTCGTCAAGAAAAACAAATAATATTATAATTATTATTATCTAAATTAAAAATCAGACTGAAAAAAAAATACAAAAAAGGAGAGAAAAATACCTTGAATTCCCATTAAAGGCCCGTCAGGCCCAACAGCTCGCGGTGTCAAAACAGGATTAATCTCAGTTTTAATACTCTGAAAAAAATGATATTAGTCAAAATAAAGATCATAAAGAATAAGGCAAACATGTATAGGAAACGATGAAATGTTAAATAATTATTTATTGCAGTCTTTCTAACTAACCTGTGGTGGTATGGGAATTTGCGGGTTTCTAGAAGGAACCTGCTGTTGTATCGTACCGGTCAAACCGCCACTTGTACCATGCAATACTTGCCTGTGCATTAACAACATAATATTATAATTAAATAAGGAATAGAAAAAAGAGTACTGATACTATAATAATAGAGAAGTTATCATATTCCCACAATCAAACACTAAATTCAAACAAAAAAATAATAGTAATAATAAAAAAACCAATCTAAAATGCAACATTTAATCAAAAGATTAAAAAACAATTGGGTTCGGTAAGAGTTAATAGTCAGTTTTTTTCCTTTTAACAAGGCTGTTAGAGACATTTTTGGGACTCAGGGACTTGATTGCAAAAAATAAAACTTTAAGGGGTTCTTTTGAAATTATACCCAGATGATTGTCCAGCCGACTTTAAAAGAGACGCATGGCTCGGATCCATTAATGCCCCCACATTTTCACCGTATCTTTGCTGCATTACCAAAAAAAAAAAGTTATAACCGTGGGTTAAAATTCAACGCAAAATTCTCAAATTAACCCAAAAAAAATATCTCGTATTTCCCAAACCAACCCACCACTATCTTTAATTTTATTCTCAAACTACATCAAAACACACTTCGAAAGTCCCTAAACTCCTTTTTTCAAAAAAAAAAATAGAAAAAGTACCAGACTTTCAGATTCCAGTAAATATATTTTTTTTGTTCTCCCCAAACTTTCGCAAGTTCGCTACTTCAGCTTAAAACTTTCGCTCAGACAAAAAAAAAAAAAGACCTTTCAAAGTCCGTTTCCTAATTAATTCCCAAACCACAAAACTAAAAAGAAACACTTGCAAACTCCGTTTCGAGTCAACATAATAACAACAAAGTCGAGAAAACGGTCAGCTCGAAACTTCCAAACTCCCCTTACTTCGACAATCTCACCAAAACCCAACCCTAATTGGCTCCCAAAACCCTAAACCCTAAAAAACAAAACCGACCTTAATGGAGGCCTCGTCCATCGAGTCCCCCCTCTGAAGCGGCAGCTTCAGCCTCTCCTCATACATCTTCGTCGCCAGAGCATTCGCCGTGGTCCCCGGACTCCCCCGCATCTCCATCCCATTACTCAGCTCGCTCCCCGCCCTCCTCTGATTTTGCTGCGGAGGCGGATTCTGCGGCGGTTGGTGAGGCGGGTTGTGTTGTTGGGGCTGCTGGGATTGTTGCTGGCGGTGCTGCTGCTGTTGGAAGAGGATTTGCTGCATTTGGGAGTGGGACGGCTGCTGGGGAGGGGGGTGTTGGTGTGGCGAGGGTTGGTGTGGTATTTGGTGTGGCGGGTTGGCGGGTTGGTTTGGATTTTGCTGGTTTTGGTGGTGGTGTTGTTGGTGTTCTCGTGCCTTCATTAGTTGAGTCTGTAGAGAGAGAGAGAGAGAGAGAGAGAGAGAGAGAAGGAAATTGAAGGATTGATTAGGCTAAAAATGAGTTGGTTTAAAGATGTTTGTTGAGTTGAGACTAAATTGAAGTAGAGATTCTTTTTTTTTTATGATTTGATGATGAATGGATGAAATAAATTTAAGATTAAACCCTCGAAGTATTTCTTAGAGTCCAATCTTAGATCAATTAATTCTACGATTCTACAATTAAGCCTCAATTTATGACGATTAGGCTCAATTGGTTAAACCCTAAATTTCAACTGAGCTTCAATTTGAGCTGATTTAGTCCTCAATTAATACACTGAGCTTCAATTTGAGCTGATTTAGTCCTCAATTAATACTCTATTTTATTTTTAACGCAACGAACAAAAATCATTTCAAAACAATTTTCAAACCAAAAAAAAAATTTAACAAAAAATATTATATTACCTCAATATATGAAGCAGCCACATCAGAATGTTTATCATTGGTTCTGGCGATAAAAATATCCCAAAATACTGACCACCATTCGAAAAGAAACCCGCCAGGTGCATCAATTGCTGATATTTACAAAAAAAAAAAAATTATATAAGTTAGAAATAAACCTAGAAAATTAATAATTTAATAGTTGGAAAATTAGCGCTAAATAAAGCATCAATTAACAGTCTATATTGCAATTTGCCTTTCTTAAGGGTAAATTTAGACTAAAAACAACAAAAATTAGCCCCAAATTGACCGCAATTGCACGACTAAGCTTAAAAAGTGCAGATAAAAAAATAAAAATGAACAATTAGCACTAATAAAGCCTTAATTAACACTCAGTAGCCTAATTAGTCAATATTAAGAAGTCAATATAGCCTCAAAATAACAAAAATAGCCCCAATTTGACAACAATTGGGCAAATAAGCATAAAATGCCAAAATAGAAAACAAAATGAAAAATGAAAAATTCATACCGACTGGATCAGAAGAGACTTTTCCTTCAGCTTGAAAGGCTTTAGCAGTTGCTTGCAAATTTCTCTTTACGAAATAATCATATATATAAACATCCAGCCTGTTTTTTCACATGTGAAATAAGAAAAACAAATTAAAATTTAATAACAACTGAAAAAAAATACATGAAAAATGGGAAATTTAAAAAAAAAAAAATACATAGCACAAGAGAAGAAAAAAAAATGTCAAATATGGGGAAAAGATGTATTTTGGCACTTGAAAGACCTGAGCTTTAAATAAAAATATGGAAAATTAACAAAATTCTTTTCTCATTTTCCAAAATCCCTCAAAATTGTGACATGCAAGAATTTTACTTTTACTACGGTTTAGTATATGTACCAAAATAAAATATATATTCAAAAATATCAAGAGTAGAAATCTCCAACGAGTAAAACCCATTATAGGCCTAGTCAAAACCTCAAATATTAATTTCTTCATGAGTTTTTGCTGTCAACTCAAAATCAAAAATAAGAAAAATAAACCCTAACCTCAACTTGCAAGACCAAGTTTTCATAAAACAACTAGAATAAAAAAAGTTTAAAAGATGAGTTCTTGGGCCCAAAT
The DNA here is from genome assembly GCA_027726005.1 of Juncus effusus. Taxonomy (NCBI): domain Eukaryota; kingdom Viridiplantae; phylum Streptophyta; class Magnoliopsida; order Poales; family Juncaceae; genus Juncus; species Juncus effusus. The sequence goes on along the minus strand of CM050908.1, from coordinate 6,089,086 downwards.
TTCACCAATTTCACCAAAATTAAAAAAAAATTAACCCTGACCCAAAACCAAAAAATACACATTTTTACCTCGATTTTAATAAGAAAAACAGGGCCAACACTAAGAAGTGCAGTTTAAACCATGTAAAGCTAAAAACAGAAAGAAAAAAAATCCACCCCTCTCAGTGTTTCTGACTAGAAAAAAAAAGGTCAAAAAATTCAAGTAAACAACTAAAACCCAAACCTAAGACTAACCTCCTAAATTCCCCAAAAAATCAAAAAACACAAAACCAACAAACATACTCAAAAAACCAAAAACATGTCCAACCAAAACCAGTCAAAACCCCTAACAGGAAAACACCCACAACCCCAAAAAACTCAATCCACCCAAACCACAAACCCTGCTTCCACCATCCACCAAAACCTCACTCAACCAGCAACAAAATCGCACTAAAACTTACATCTTATCGGCCTCCCAGTTGGTCTGGGACATGATTCCCTAAACACCCCCGTTTCAGCTCCAATCTTCCTCAACTCCTCCACTTCTCCAAAAATCTCTTCTCCTTCCACTAAAACAGATTACTAAACCAAAAAGGACCATGAACAACCAGACAAACAAACCCTAGAAGTGACGTGAGGAGGGGAGAATTTGGAAAAGAGGAACTAAAAAGAGAGAGAGGACCCAAACGCAAAACAAAAGTTATAACAAGTATTAATCCGTAAAAAAGACATCCGACCAGGCTTTAATTTATACTCCGAATTTTATTTCCTCGGCCTCTATACGCACGTACGACTATCTACTATAACCGACGTGGCTGCAGAATTGTGCTACCACTATCTACTATAACTGACGTGGCTGCAGAATTGTGCCGGCTATAACGTATCGTGTGAAATGTCGTGGGAGGGCTGAGTGGATGTGTGAGAAAGGGAAGAAGAAGAAATATTCACCAGCAGAAAGTAATATAATATAATAGTTGTCACTCTTACAGCACTAATGAAGATGTATGGACCCGGTCTAGTTGAATGTGTGGACCATTATTTTATCTAGGCTTAATATGAGAGATTTTTGCCAATCAGTTGGTATCGGCGTTATCCCCTCTTTCTTTGAGATCATGGGTTCGACACACGGGAGGCATAAATATGTAGGGATTAGGTGTCTATGGACTAATTATCGAAAATATGAGAGACTTTTGACTAAGTTTTAGGGTGTGTTTGAATTGTGGGAATATGATTTTCGTGATAATGTAGCATAAAATTTTTTCATTCCTAAATTTGGTTCAACAATGAAATTCTATATTACGGTAATATAATATTACCGTGGATGTGAAATATTTTCGTTGATCATGGAATATGATTCCCATGAGAATTCATGAGAATGTTATTTGTTATGTTTATTACAAATTTATCCCTAATTAATTAATAATTCACAACTAGTATAATTTAAAAAAAAGATAATATATATTTTATAAGAAAAAATAATTTAGAAAATTAGTATAATTAATTCATTAATTATTTTTTTAATTAAGATGAAAGTGATAGTTATAGTTATATATAAATAAATTCAGTGAGCAACATATATTTAATTAAGAAAATTAACTTAGAAATTAATACTATTAGGATGATAATTATATTTAATTCAACGAAAATGATAATTATATTAAATAAGATAAAATAATATGGAAATGATTATTGTGAATAATTTTGATAATTTATATTTAATTGGAAACAATTAACAAAAATTAGAATTAAAAATAATAATATTTATATTGTTTTATAATGCTTATGTTTCAAGGGTATATTGGTCATTTTATAAATGAACAAATTATGAAAAGTCTACTTTCCCAAAGCATATAATTTTTTCATCTAAACAATAATATTTCCATGATGGAACAATCACATTCCCAAGAATGTTATTTCCATAGTAATGTAACATTACCGCGATCCAAATGCACTCTTATATACATATACGATTTTTGATAATATGATTGGAATTGTGGTCAATATGTGTTGTTTAGCATATACGATGAAAGACATATATCAAGACTTTACATGGTATATTTTTATATTAACTAAATTATTTGTATTGATATTTTTGTTATTTAGATATTATTTAAATAAATTAGATATTATGTCGATTCATGCGATTGGTTAATCCCGGCTAGCCCCCATTTAATTTTCTAGTTCCCAATATTCGTTCTTTTCAACTTGTGCAACACAATAATTTTAAAGTATTGTAATTTAGAAATGTAAAAAAAAATCATATCTTTAAAATTAAAATTTATTAAAGTCATTTTTCATAATATTCTGTATTAGTTAATAAGAAAATAAATTAACAATATCAATTATATTTTATTATTAATTTCTACCATTTTAGATGTAGAGATTACCGGTCAAAAATCATTATGTATTTTTCCCCAATTTATATAGATACTAAATTTGGACCGGGTCTATGGGAAATCTTATGTTATATTAATGGGTAAATACCATCACAGGTCACTTAACTTTCAAAAATGACCAAATAAGTCATTCAACTTTCAATTGTTCCCGATAGGTCACTCAACTTTCAAAAATTATAAAATAGGTCATCAAACTTTCAATTGTGCCCAATAGGTCACCTAACTTTTAAAAAAATGACCAAATAGGTCAACCGAATAATTAAATTTTGAGTGATTTATTTGATTATTTTTGAAAGATGAGTGGCCTATATGGGACAATTGAAAGTTGAGTGACCTATTTGGTCATATTTGAAAGTTGGATGACTTGAGACGAATTTTACTCTATATTAATTAATTAATTAACTAAAACTTGGTGCCTTTATAGATTTGCCGCTGGTTTTAAGATTTCCTACCAAATTGGGTCATTACAAGTATGTCCCTGAAACAATTTTATTTTATGATTTTTGCAAAATTGTTAATTTATAAGGATACTGGTAGGTCACGCCGGTACTATAGCACACCGGATCACGCGGAATCACGATAATAGTATATATACAGCTTACTACGTTATAACAACAGTATATATAAGTCATTTTTAATAATAGTACATACATACAAAGTGAAAACAGTATATAAAAATCAAAATAGTATGTTATAATAATATATACAAATTTGAAAAGTAAAAAAAAATAAAAAAAATACATAAAGAATAAAAATAATATATAAAATGATAAAATAATATATAAAAATGCAAAAACAGTATATATACCATCCCGTCGTGATCCGACGTATTACAGTGCCTTCGTGATATCACACTTCCCAATTTATAATTATAATACTTTATTCTAGATTGCAATGAAATAATTGAGCTTCAAAACACAGTTACGCTCTAATATTTGACAAAATTGCTATATTTTTCTTATTTACTAAATGGAGCAAGATCATAATTAGATATTAAGTGCAACAAATAGTGCATTTCACATGTTATTTCGGTGTTTCATACTAAACTAAAGTGATAACAGTTAAAAAGAATAAACTTATTTTTATTTTTGTCTTTTTCAAGTACAAGTATGCAAAAACAGTTATGAACAAGTATAATTTCAAAGTTACTTTTATTGTAAACAAAAAATTCAAAGTATTATGTAATTTTGTCAAAAGTTGTAAAAATACCATATATTCCTCAATGAAAGTAAGCAAATATCTTGAGTCAAATGTATTCAAAAAACGTTTAAATCACATGTATCTCCAATGTTTATTCATACATAGACAATAAATGATGACATTTAGTACAGTGTTTTAGGGGTATTTATTATATTAAGTAGGAGCAATCTTCAATTTATTATTTCCTATATGTTTCTTTGAAGGGTACAGATGAAACTTTCCCATTGTGAAAACTAGAAGGACTAATGTGAAAACATTCCACACAGTGTAGCGTTGTTGATTTAATGTGGTACACTAAATTGAAATGTTTTTTTTTTTTTGAATTGTGAATTGAAATGTTTTATTAAGGTACAGCAAATAAATAAGGATTACAGTACATTCAACAAAAGATGATTAATGTGTAATAAATAAGTAGATTGTATTTTTACTCTATGGTATTCCTCATAGCTATTTCATATATTTAATTTAATTGTTATTTTTGGAAGGATATAAATGTTTGAAATGAATTCATGGTACATAAATAATATATAATAATTATGTTTATGTCAGTTGGATATGTTTAAAATTATTTTGAATTACATCATAAGATATTTTATCCATTTATTATTCATACAAAGATATTTTATGTATCACATCTAATTTTGTAACGGCGACTAACTTTATACAAATAAATTTATATATGAGAAATAAAATAACATAAGTAATGAATTTATAAAAAAAAAAAAAATAACAATCCATTAAATAATTTGGATAATTAATCTATGGTCTCAATTTATGTTTGCATCAAAACTTCTAAGATTAAAAGATCAGCACTTTTTTTATTCTCTTTGATTTATTATATCGTTATCTCTTGACATATTACATTAGAAAAAAATCAAGTATTAATCAAGCTTACGGATGAAGGAGACCAGAAAAAATTAAAATGCAAGATAATTGATTTCATAGATTTTAGTTGAAACTACATATGATTTAATTATAAATAGTTAACTTTAAAAAAGATACAAAATAATCATTATATTTAACAAGATGTTTGAAAAGAAAATATGATATTGTATATTATGTGGAAAATTATATATACTATACATAGAGAACTGTAACATGACGCATTTTCTTCAAAAAATTTTCACCACAATATTTTCTATTATTTTTCTTTTACTAGTTGTTAAAATAATATGATTATGTATAAACTAATCACATATATTTTTTTGAAACCCGTAAAATATTAAGTAATATAATATAATTCTCAACACTTTGATTTTTTTTTATATGATAGTTCTCACGTAACTGGAGATATAACATGAAACATTGTGGTAATGATTCAAATGAAAAGCTGAAATTTGAGAATTTTTTTTTTATCCGGCGACCCAGAGAAAATTGATGATAAGCCTCTTCAGAATGTTCAATAAGAGGTGAAAAACAAAGTAGGGGTTAATGAACGTATTATTTTTTTTACATGTGCTCGTACATAGTCTATATTCACATATTTTAGCAAGAAGAACAAATAAATTGGAACCATTGCAATATAGAATTCAAAATAAATAAAAAATTTCAAAAAAATTATATTTGGCGATTTTAACATGAGAAATAAAATATTTCATTAAGAATTATTATTTTTTAAAGAAGAAAAGAAAAGTTATTTATATTTTAATCAGTAAACTCTTCATATTCTATTTTTATTAATATAACTTTGCGCAATGATTCATTAAAACCATCTGATTAAGATCTGATGGTCAGAAACAAATTCACAACGGTTCTCACACAAAATACCAATTCAGCCAATCATATAATTATGTTCTAATAACTACACACATGTTGCCATAAAATATCAATAAATTTGAGAAAAATGAAAGGTTAAGATTTAACAAAAATATTGATCGAACGGTCAAAATAAAAGTGACGATATAGATTTTTGAGGATGCTCAAAAATAGATGAAAAATAAGATGCTGGGATTAATTCCAACTATATACAAGTTTTATTACAAAATTTCTCAAAATAGCAACTTTCAAAACATATTCCCATTATGACATTTTCAGACTCCCATAGTCCGATTTTGCATAAGGAAATGCAAAATTTGCAATTAGCCCCCCTGACATGATATTCATCTCCACATTACACACAATTTACTATTTTTTTTAATTTTATAAGTAAACAATAAAAATATTGTAGCTTAATTAATAATATAATTTTATCTCAGTTAAATTAGATAGTTTAATTAGCTTTTTTCTCTAAAAAAATATTTCATTAGTTTTTTTCTCTAAAAAAATATTACGAAAAAAATGACATGTCACGTGAATCTGGATAAACTCATTATTTTCTTATGTCAGAAGCTTTATTGCAAAGTAAATCTAAAATGTTTAAAAATTTAATATGATGTAATAATCTTAATTTTTTGTATACAAAATTAAGAATATACATTATATTAATTATTCAAAGTAATTTTGAGAAAAAAAAATACATAAAAATATTACATTATATTATATTTTAGTTCAGATTTTATTTTGCAATAAGGTTCTCGACATAAGAAAAATAATATTTTCACCTGAGATTTCACGCGTCAATTTTTCGTATATTTTTTTAAAAGTAAAAGCAACTAAAACTATCCAAATTTAGTTGAGATAAAACATATTGGTTGAGCTACAATTTTTTTTTTATACTTGAAAATTTACCTAAAAATAATAATTGTGTGCAATGTGGGGATAAAAACTACCTCAGAGGAGTTATTTTCAAAATTTTCATTTGTTACGAAAAATCGGACTCTATGAGTCCGAAAATATCATTATGTGCCCGTTCGGCTCACGTGGAATATGATGGAATAGAGGATTAGAAGGTCTATTCCAGCCGAACATGGATGAAATATCTCGGATTAAAGGTTGAAAAAGCGGAATTGCTATATTCCATGGTATGGATGTAATTTCTCTAATCCATAGAATAGAGTTTAATTTAGGAAATATATGCCCTCTTTTATTCTAAATATCATACAACGTGGCAGTTAAATTTTCTAATTTTTTATTTTATGTGATCATAATTTATTATTATATTATTTAATCCAAATTTTTAATCTATGTATCTAGCCGAACGCTATTGGAATAAAACAGAATAGTCGTTATTCTTTATTCCGCTATTTCATCTATTCCATGCTTTGCCGAACGGGCACTATATGAGAATAAGTTTTAGAAGTTGATATTTTGGGGAATTTTATAATAAAACTTGTATATAGTTGGAATAATCCCGATTATTTATCTATGACCCATTTTTATTTTTTATGTTTCAACAAGCCCGGAGTTATTTTATTAATATATAATAAAAAAAATACTAAACAATATCTTTGAGTAAAAACCTAATATAAGACTAATTAGTATGAACACACCTCTGGATTGAAATCAACATAAAAAATCCTATTCAAAATGAAAAATTAGTTAGAACTACAGTCTGAATATAAATATTAGATAACATATTGGCTTTGATACGGTGAAATAGTGGAAATGTCATTAACAATATTATTTTAGAAAAAATGAATCAATTAATGAAAAATTTAAATAGTTCAAAGTCCAAGTTAATACTAGCTAGTATAACTGAGTCAGGTTTGCAAATGACTTGTAGCTCAATTGATTAAAGTATTTGCATGTATAACAAGAAGTTATGGATTCAATTTTCGACAAATATAATATAATATATATTTAACAAAGTCTTTCAACCAAATGGGTTGAATATAAAATAAAAACTAGTTGTGTTTAATAACTGCTCCAAATGTTCAAACCAAATTATGTTGTGAAAAACATTTCCCTCCTATTAATGGTAGGCTTATCTTATCAATTATTTAAGTAATTTTATTTCCAAGTAAATGAGCCATTCTTCATAATATTAAAAAAATCAATAAGAAAGCAAAATATAAAAACAAAATACTTGAGGTAAATTATATGATAAGAGGCCCATTTTGTTCTCTACTAAAAATACTCAAGGTGTATTTCCTCTCTTCTCAATTTTTTTATGGACATAGCAGTTTTATTTGAGATAAGTAAAAAAGTAAAAGCTATTTTCAAAATAGCCCTTAATTTCTTATAAATGTTGAAAATAACCGGATTGAAAATTGCAAATACATGATTATCTGTATCTGTCAAAACTTGCTAGCTCAAGCGGTAAAGCCATCACCTCACCACCTAAGAGATTGTGAATTCTTTTAAATAATCATTCTCACTTGAGAAGTTAAAAAAAATGACTATATGTATCATGTCTAGTAAAATTAATTATCATCTCTTAAAGATTGCTTATCAAAATATTTCATGTTTGTTAAATATGATTGTCTAATCATATAATTTTTTTTAAATATGTGGGATTTGAAACCGGATCTTCCAGGTCTCATCTAATGGTTTGTCTAATTATATAATTATTATGTGATTGGCTAATCATATAATTTGATTATAAGTTTAATATTCATTAAGTATCACGGAGATTTAGTTTTTTTTCATACGATTTGTTTACATTTGAAATTTATTTTGATCTAATGAAGAAAACAAGGCATGTGAAATCTACAGAAATGCGAATATTATACTTCTAATTAAAACTGTACGACCAACTATACATCCAGTTTACATGAAAATTGAAAATTCATCTCATTAATACGATAATGTGATTTAATTTCCTGATAAATATGTCTCTCTTATTAACAGACTCCTAAGTTTTTTTGGGGGGATTCAACGCATATATTGAATTGAGATATTTTGTTTAAATATGTACTAAATAAAATTGTATTTGCCACATGTTGAATCGTAAATATGCTTAACAACTAGGCTATAGATCAAGAGTTTTGACTACAAAACATCCAATCGCCTAATGGAATAGAAACCTCAGCTCTCTCCTAATCAATAGACATTATTAGGGGGGTTTTCTTTCTTTTTCTTAGTTTTAGCTGTGCATTGGCATAGTCATTAAGTTTTCCCCTTTTTTAGCTTTGTATTGTAAATATTCCGTTGTAACACAATTTTTATTCATTTTAATATAACCTAAGCTGATGCTTACCTTTATTTAAAATTCTAATTAAATGTCTAGATTAAACTTATTTTAATTCTTACTTTTATTATTAAAGTTATCTTTTCTCATCAAAATACCTAGATAATATAACCAATGTCAAATATTTTTTAATCTCATGAAATGCATATAACACCACCTATTATTATTCTAATACATAAACAAGCAAGGGAACTTCTGCAACAATATTTTAATTTCAAGGACACAGGGTAAAAAAAGCAATTATTCAAATATTTTGGGGGTATGTAAAAAAGAACAAGTGAAGTAAATTCAGACGTTACTTCCTTTCTGAACTAAGCGACAAATTGGCGAGGAGATTTAAGAGGTCCTACAAGCATAAATACATGAAATATTAATTTAATTTTGTAGAGCACATAAGTGAAAATTAGCAGACCTTAAAGTTAAAAAATAAATAATAAAGACTACATTTTTAAAAGATATATTCATGAAAAAGATAATGTTTATTTATCTTGAGGGTATATTCCAAATATTATTTCATTCACTAAGCTAATGTATCAATCATCTGAAAATAATAATGTAACTTAAGCCAACTATTTTTTTGGGAGAATAATTCATTTTGGATGTTAATGAGGTCGAACTCAAAAGAAACTAAAACATTTTTAAAACATATATTTCATGGTAATGGTATTAATTAGAGACATAAAAGCCATTTTGAACTATAAATGGGTCAAATAGAAAAACAAGCTAAAACATTCCTCTCAAAAGAAGGGCTTATAATAAATATTTTGGCATTGGGTCTAATTGCAAAAAAGACATGTGGCATTTAATAAGGTTAAGGTATAAATAAATTCGATAAGCATGAGAACTTTTTTCTGAGCATCGATTCGGCTGCTGAGTTTTCATAATTAGGTCATGGACCTTGGGACATATCGCCCCTACAACAAACCCTCAACTTTGTAAGAATATACCAAATGCCATTGAGTTTTCCTAGATGGCAAAATATTGAGATTTACTTTTGAAATTAGATTTGGGTTTAATTAAGATGATGTAATAAACTGAATTTACAAACAATGAACTTATGAAGTATACTAAAAGTTCGACCAAGTAGTAGATTATTTTTAATACAAAAAAAAAATTACTAATATATTTACTAAATTATTTTTGACTTTTTTTCTTGATAAAAGGATCCACGTCTAGTACATTATGTTTGACTTAATTTCATACAACCATCTATTTCAACCAAAATATTATATACATACTTGAAAATTATGAAAAATAAAAATTATTGTATGTATTTTTATAAACCATGAAAAATATCATTTTTTGAATAACTTCCAAAAATATTTCAAGCACAAGACAGTGACATGTCAATAAATAAGTAAATATGTTATTTCTTAGTACCCAAACACCTGAAAAACTGCCCCATTTTTCTTTGACCAGTTAAAAAAACAGGCTATTTTGGAGAATTCACATACATATCCTGTCAGCTTTCGTAAGGTCATATCATGTCAAGAGAGTTTCATTTCAAGAATGGAGTACTAAATGCCTCTTGCTGAAATTACTTAAACAGACACAATTTTAGTAGTAAAACAAATTTCAATCAAGGATATGATAGTCATTCATAGCTAATATATTCTCCAAGGGTTTGTCGTGGGGTTTAGTGCTGTTTTGTCTGAAAATGAGGCCCATTTGTATTTCTGATTGTACCTTCAGCAGGCTGAAAGTATGTCGGCTTGGGAAATTGAATTTCTGTACTCAGTCAGCCCAAACAAAATTGTAATAATTCAATATGGGCATGTATGTTTGAGGTATTTTGATGGATATAATGTGACTACAAAAATTAATTGTTTAATTGTTGAAGTAATTCAGGATTTCAATTCAAAAATTAATTGTTTAATTGTTGAAGTAATTCAGGATTTCAATTTTAATTTTAGTTAAATGATAATTGTTGAATGGTTAAATAAAAACATATAACAAATTTTATAATATATTTTATTTAATAACCAAAAATTAGAAAATTGTATACATCAGTTATGTGGTATAATAATGATAGATGCCTTTTTATTTGGTTGGATTTTAGTTATTATATCAGTTTTACCTTATACGATATAATAGTAATATCGTATATTTTAGTTTATAATTTATATATTTGAATGAGTGTTTTAATTGGATTGAGGGTTTTATCTTTTTATTTTCTCTTTGGATGATAATAAAAGATGCCTCTTTTTCCTCATATGTATTGTCCATTTGTGATTTATTGTTCATAGAAAGAATTGGGACAGTTTAAACTGAGAAATTTTAGTGTCAATTTATTGTGATTTGATAATTGTCCGTGCATAACAATTCAGGGTCCGTCCTAGGTGCCATATGAAGACATGTATAAAACAATAAATATAATCAGCCATACTACTAAGATCTAATAGTCGATGTGAAGTCTGAACCGATCTAATAGCCTGTGTGAAGCTGCCAAAAGTAATAGATGAAACACTAATGAGTACATTGTGTTTACTTCATTCCATTATTTAGAAGGACAATGACTTTTTTTTTTAAATGGCAAAAGAAAAGAAAAAAGCAAATGGTTCAGTTTTCATATTATTTGCAAAACTAACCGTTTTGTTTCTTTACTAGTAAAACAGTCATTTTTATTTTCAATTTAGAGCAACAAATATTTTTTTTTTACCTGTTTCGTCCAGTGAGCAGGGGCGGAGCTATGATTTTATCTTTTGGGGCGGGGGGGGGGGGGGGGGTGGGGGACCGGCTAATTAACATAATTTTTTTTATTAGTTAACCATATTTTTTGAAAAAATGATTATATATCATTTAAATATAATTTGCTTTAAAATGTTTATGCTGTTAATGATTAAAAATAGAAATTCATTTATGCATGAGCAATATAATATTTCCATTATGTAAAAATTTCAAATAATTGTTTAGTTAATATGTAATTATGTTTGGTAAATTGCTTCCAGCCAAATAAAAAGTAAGCTAATTTAATTAAACTATAATTAATATTAGAACCAATTAAATAGGTATTTAATGTCAAATATTTCAAATGTATTTACTGTTTAGAAGAAAGCTTAAGGGTGAGAGGTTTATGTAATTCATGTAATGATCTTTTAGAGAAGATGTCTATCTAAATCGAATGGTTTATATGAAACTACACTATGATTTTTTAATTTTAGATCACAAAAAATTCAACATGTATTTACCAGGTTGCTTTAATTTGTCATGCTTGAAAATGGGAGGCTTTAGTTTCTTTGGCAGGTTACATACATGCTCTTCATTGTTTTACTTTCATACCCCTAATATTCCATTATTTATTAAATGCATTCATTTATCAAGTATAGAAGGGGCCAAATGTTATTTTAAAAGGACCTAGATTAAAATTCTTAGGGGTAAATAAAAAAATGCTCATTTATAAGGGGGGCCATGGCCCCCCTAAACCCCCCTTAAATCCGCCCTTACTAGTGAGTGGGCAAAACATTTTTTTTAATGTTTGGCTTAATTAACGGCTGTTTTAGCGGTAATAGCTGAAGGGATGCAGAAAATGAAGAAATGACTGTTTCACTCACTCACTGGGTGAAACGGCTATTTTTGTAAATAATCTGAAAACTGAGCTAGTTTCTGTATTAAATTTTTTTTATGATCATTTGAAAAATAAATAAATAAGAACAATCACAAAAAATGTGAATAAAAATAGTAGATGACACATTCCATGCTTTAGAGTTGTGTGGCTATGCTAAATGATGGTTCCAAACTACTCCTTGACAATCACAAAATGTTTATTGTTGCGAATAAACATTTTTTGTGCACCTCATTCATTATATGTTATAGTGTTAGCATTAGGCATGCAGTTATTTTTGGAAAATGAGGTACAGATCAAGTTCATCCTTCTGCCTTGAACTCAAAGTACACAAAAGCATCTTACTATCTTAGTATATGTTTTGAATACATATATACTAGTTGGTGTTATTTTTAAATATGAATATACTACTATTTTTGAAATATGAATATATTTTTACCGTCATATCAGATATTAGAGAAAACTATACCACAATTGTGAATCTTTTAATACGGGAAAACATTTTATTTCCTATCTCCAGTGTGTTTTCCACCCATATAATCATGTCTAGAATACTGACATAAAAAATAGTTAGGGGCATCAACATTGATTTGTTAATATTCATCGATCAACTCTTGTTTCCATCATAGCATCCCAGGATCCGTTTGTTATCCTTATGTTGCGCACACTAAGACGAATGCCAAAGATGAAGAAAAAAAATAAAGAGCACTGATGTCAAAAGGTGACTAAAATACTTGTTAGATGGTTACTGGTTCTTCTAGATCTAAAATCAACTTTTGATAATTATTTATTGAATGCTAGATATAAAATAAAGGAAATCTTGTGTCCTTTTCTCATCACATATTTCTATTATGTGACATCGATTCTCTTCTTTTTTCAAATGAAATTAACATAAACTATTATTTTTCGATTATCATTTAAATATTCAAATTATACTCATAAAAAATCTCGTGAATCATGAAATAGTTCAAATTATACAAAATAGTCTTGCGTTCAAAATTTTTTAATTTCCACAAACATTCAATTGTTTAAAATACAAAAAAAATTCATAAAAATAAAAATATCCAATTACTCAAATAAATAAAGATGAGTTTTTTCGGGCTCAAAGCCCAAAGGCAAAACAGATGAAATGTTTATACAAAGAGGCCCAAACAAAATATTAAACTCTAAAAACGACCCTAGAAAGAAATAAAAGAAAACACCTGACAAAATAACTTAAAAAGGCCCAAATATCTGGCACAGATACCGCTGATTAAACAAAAACAAGTTAATGAACCCATGAACTTATAGAGTTACATATATAAAATAAAAAAGATCGATCAAATATAGCTTAAACTCTAAGAACAGGCATAATCTATGTTGCGCGGACACTTCAAAAATCCGGCCGTGTTCGTGTCGGACACTGTGTCGGACACGACGCTTCTCGGACACTCCTCGAACACGTGTCGGGCACACTACGTAGAATGTCAAATATTTTATTATTAAATATCATCAGGACATTTCTCAAAACACTTCTCAGACACATGCATTGGACTTGTTAGCACAATTATTGCACTATTTCATCATCCTCGTATTTTAGAGACTAGTTTATCTCACTTTTCTATTCCAGTAATTGTGGGACTACACATTTAAAATGACTTTTGATTATTTAGTGTCAAATTTCTATACACAAACATGTAAAACGTCAAATATCTTGTATGCACGTATAAAAGTATAACTTCAAATGTTATATATATTGTATCAATTATAAAATATTACGTATAACTTTCTAATTATAAGGTAAAAATATTATGTATAATCCTTTAAAATAAAATAAAATTGACATAAATAATATATACAATAATTAAATTATATATTTTATTCATAAAAATAATATAAGAATATCTATATAAAACGTGTTGTGTCCTGATAAATTTTGAGATTCGCCGTGTCGTCGTGTCCGTGTCGTGTCGGACACGACACCCGTGTCCGTGTCCGTACAACATAGAGCATAATGAAATCTCAATAATTCTCTGTTCTTGTCAAATTCACCAAAACATTCGTAGGGAGGTGCTTGTGCACAACGTTAAGTCACTCCTACTATATAGGCAGAAATATATACATAACTCAAAAACAAACAAAAATACATACAAAAAAGGTCCATATAAATTAAAATATCTAATTGTTCAACCAAACACGCAGGAAAATACATTTGAAAACGAACAAAAACACATTTGAACACCACAGTTTGGTGTTCACATTATTGCAAATGTACAAACATCTAATAAGTAGTAGACCATACAAATAATTTCATGCGGAGTATGGCTGTTGTTAACTTATTAACGACCCGATCCTTCTTGTTCTCTCCGGCCCCACTTGTCACCATAATAGCTAGTCGACTCTTAGAAAACACAAGCATGATGGGCTAATGAAGGGATCTGCGTGTCTTTGATATATATTTTTCTTCTTTTTTTACTTGGTACACGTTATAGAGCTAGAACAAATTTGTTCAGGCAACCTGCCTGTTAGAAGTCTTGATGGATCAATATGGGTCGTGGCCGTTCTCAAATGTGCTGTTGGTGGCCGTGCTAGTTGGTCGTGTTGCTTGTGCTTGTTTCGGCCGAATTTGATTCGTGATGGCCATAGTTCGCATATTTTAGTTTATATATTTGAATGGGTATTTTTTTTATTTTTCAAAAAACTACCATATCACAATTAACACGTCATAATTACATATCAAACTATCGCTTACGTGTCAAATTAACGGACACGTAAACATTTAATTACTGGAATAGTAAAAAAAGATTATTTTAATAGTTGAGTGATTAAAATAAGATTAAAAAAAAATTGAGGTGGCAAAAAAAGAACAAGTTGAATAGTTGAAGGGACAAAAATAGATTTTTTTCTAAATATAATCAGCCATACTATTAAGATCTACAGCCGATATGAACCCATCTAATAGCCTGTGTGAAACTGTCAAAAATAATAGATGAAAGGTTGTATTTACTTTCATTCCATTATATAGAAGAAAAATTAGGAAAAATGTGAAAATAAAAATAATAGATGACACATTACATGCTTTGAAGTTGTGTGGCTATTCTAAATGATGTTTCCAACCTACTCCTTGACCAAACAATCACAAAATATTATTGTTGTCAACAAATATTTTTTGTGTACCTCATTCATTTGGTGTTGTAGTTCGTATCAGGCATGAAGTTTTTTTTCAAAAGTTGTGTAAATATGATGCATTACTAGAAAGGCAGTTTTCATCGGCGGTCAAGAAACCGCCGTTGAAAGTCATCACCGGCGGTAGGCCGCCGGTAATACTTCCACGTTAGAAGTTTGTTTTACTAGCGGTCCCGCTGGTAACAAGTATCAGCGGTTGGCGGAGTATCAATGACGGTAAGAGAAACCCCCGGTAAAAAAAAGTTGTTTGGTCGGATTTTTTTCACCGGCGGTATCTTTATTTCACTGGCGGTCACTTCACCCCCGGTGAAATATATCACCGGCAGGCTAAGGACAAACCGCCGGTGAATCTACCACCAGCATTACAGGGAAAATGTCACGTCCCAAAATTGGAACGCGACCGTCGTATTTTATTAAAGTAGTTTAATAATATACGAAGCGGGTTTCCACTTTTGAGTTATTCCAAAATGCCGTCCAAGCCTCGAATTTCCGTACCCCCCAACAAACCTACGCCAAAACAACCAAATAAAAAAAAGATGAGTTTTAACTCAGTAACCGGTTTTATTAATGACGCGCCTTCTCCATACTTAACCAAATTTATATAAAAATAGTTATTAGTCATAGATATTTCTCATCATAATAATATATTTAAATATCGTCAAAATATAATCTCTTTATCTTTCGTCTATTAATTCAAATTCAATATTTCCTCTTTTCCTTTATTAACCAGCCGGGGTCCCAAAATTACCGTTTGGGGTAGGTCCAACCGTTATGCGCATCATATCATTTAGATCCGAATGGAGTCACAGAATTACCGTCTGGGGTAGGTCCTGTCGCACTAACCACCACTCCTAAGATACTACTTAAGTTACAATCATACCGCACTAACTACCGCTCCTAAGATACCACTTAGGTTACAGCCTATATCTGGTTCACTTATCTTCTCTTTAATATAAAATAATACTAATATTTAATTACGTAAATATATAAAAAAAGTTATAAATTCGATAAAGACGGAGAAGTCCGGTTACCTGAAAAGTGGATATAATCTTCTATATAACTTTCGACTAGCGAGAGGACTTGACTATTTTTTCGCTTGAACAAACCAACATGATTGACTGATTATGGCCGAGACTCCAAAATAAAACATAATTTTCCTCTCTCTAAATATTCTTCTCTCTCTAAATATCTTTTGTGTACTCTTTGGAAATGAGGGCTAAATGGAATAAGGCGGAGGGAGCAAGGTTTAGGTTTTAATAACGTTCCTAATTATTTTGGCCGAATTAGAAATAATTCATTTCTTTATTTATTTGATCTTCCTTTTTTTTTTGAGTTGCGGCAGAGAATACACATGGGTTTACTAATATAATTCTTAGATTTAGTTAATTTCCATTTTCTATTTTTCATTTCTTACCTTTTTTTTCATAAGTTACCACAAAATGGGCTTGGCCCACAATACATATTTTATTTTACTTTTATAACATTCATAGATACGAATACAGAAGACCAGTACTAGAAAGAAAAAATATATGCCTAAAAGCCCTTCAAATTATGATAACTGGAATTTAACCCTTTATTTTAGTATTATTACTTAATTTTAATTATTAATTTTTTTAGTGCGTTACAGAAAATATATTATCATCCGCGGGTTTATGGCCCAACCGCCGGTGATAATGCTTTCTAAAAAATAAAAATTTGATTATCACCGGTGGATTTTATGTTGAACATCCGATGAAAGTCACTTACAGAACCTATTTTCTTTTCATTTTTCAATTTTCCATACAATACAAATCCTAATTTAATAATATAATTTCATACCATTCAAATTCAAATCATTTTTAAATCCAAAATGAAATAAAATAGATTCGTCAAAATTAAGAAGATATCCAAAATCAACATTCAATCCATATCCAAAATCAACATAATTTGTCAAAACATAATACAACCCCAAACCTAACATTTAAAGGAAACTTTAAATCTTCATCCTATTAGTCATCTAAGTTAACGGCGTTGCTAGAATCATCACGAGCTTGTTGCATATGTGCGGCAGAATTTTGTTATAATATCAAAAATTGGAAAAACAATTATCAAGTGAGCAATTGAGACATAATATAACAATAGAACAATTGAGACATAATATAACAATAATCAAATTTTTTTTTTATCAAAAATAAAGATATACCTTCAAGTGAGTAACAACAAACAGAGTCGAAATCGAATGAAACTTCAGATTGAGCGAGAATGGAGACAACTTTCGGATTGAGAGTGAGAGAGACGGAAGAAGGGGGGACACGGCTCAGAGAGGTGTCTTTGGGACGGCGGCGGTGGACGGCTCTCTTCTCTTTTTTTCGTTTATTTCTTTCTTTCTTTCTTTTTTTCGTTTCTTTCTTGCTTTCGTTTCTTTTTTTCATTCATAGAGAGAAAGGGTTTAGAGAGGAGTTAAGTGGCCCCTCGATGAGTGGTAGCCCAAAATCACCGACAACCCAAATAAAAAATCCCCACTGATAAAATTTCAAAGATTATCAGCGGCGGTACATGGAAAAAAACCGCCGGTGATAATATTTTAGTTTCCCTTCTTCTTCCCAATTCTTTTTTATTATAGTGGCAAAATTTATCAGTGGTGGCATAACATTAACAACGGCGGGATCGCCAGTGAAACTAATATTCAATGGTGATTTATTTTTATCACTGGCAGTTCCGCTGCTGAAAGAAATATACCGTCTCTGAAAATCTATTTTCTGTAGTGATGGGATGGCTTCGTTTTTGGGGTTAGTCAATTTTCTATCAATTTTATCATGTTGGCTGAACAACTAGCAAAAGGTCCGGGTCACACTACTAACAAAAGTAGTCCTTGCCTTATTATTTAATACATGACAACCATCTATATTTCTTTTTACATCTATTTATTCAAGTACTAAATACTTAAATAGTCATCTCATTTAATACATGACAATCAACCATCTTAACTTATTCTACTCTACAATTCAATATCTATAATTTCTACAATACAATACAATACACGACACATTCCACATTTACAACTACAACTATAACACTAGGAAATCTTCATGGAATTGGTTTGAAGATCATATGAATTGAGTACCAGCACGACAGAATGCATGCTCGGCCTCTTGCTTCTTTCCTCTTCTAAGCAAGAAATTGCTAATTTTACACAAATAATCGCCTGTGAATGATTGAACTGCCCATTCAATCTCGAGTCGACGATATTTCCAACCCAATTATTTGGCTGATCATCCTCCAATTTCTCTTTGAGCATCATAAATAAACTTCTCAACTCATTGTCTCCATTATCTAACATCCAATCCGAAACCCTAACCCCCATTATTAGCTCAAGAAGCAATACTCCGTAACTATAAACATCAACTTTTGCAGTGATCGGATGATTAGAAGCCCATTCCGGTGCAATATAACCTCTAGTTCCTCGAATTTTTGACATTTTGGAGTTCGTTCCACCTCTATGAAGCAATTTTGCTAATCCAAAGTCGGTTATCTTGGGCTCATAATCTAGATCTAGTAAAATGTTCTCAGGTTTCACATCACAATGAATGACCCATTCTAGACACTCGTGATGAAGATATGCCAGTCCTTTTGCCACCCCCAGTGCAATCTTATACCTGATACACAAAAGATTACTATCATACTCATCTCTTTTATTACAAAATTATATCTAAATTCTTTCACGCATAGTGCTTACTTAATTATAGTATCATCTAATATAAGATACTAGGGGACACTTTTAATGAATTATCTTATTTTAACTTATGATTAATTGCTGAGACAATATTTGTAAAAGTACCTTAGTTCCCAGCAGAGTAAAACGCCGTCACTTTCCATACCAAATAGGGCTTTGTCCAATGAATTGTTCTCCACATACTCATAAACTAAAATCCGATGCGATCCTTCAAAACAAAAGCCCCACACTCTCACTAGATTCATGTGATAAATGCGCGCAATAATGCTAAGTTCTGCTTGAAATTCTTCCCCTCCTTGCGTAACATCTTTTAACATTTTAGCAGCTATTACCCTCCCATCTTTCAGTACTCCCTTATAAACAACTCCGGATCCTCCCATTCCAATCACATCCTTGAACTTACCAGCCGCCCTCTCCAACTCTTTGTAGGTGAATCTCCGGAACTGACTAGATATCATCTTATAACCTTCCTCCGCTTCTAATGGTTTGCGCTCTGATCGAAGTATGAAGAAACAACCAAAAGAAATGAAGAATGTTTCTATTGCGAAAATAACTATTATAAAGCCATAGAGATAAATCCATATTCTGCTTTTGTGACTATCCGGTTGAAAATTAAGAATTATTTGGGGTTTGTTTTCTTTGCATGCTAAAGCCTGCACTTTAGGAATCGTCAATTCTGAGGATTTAACACTTCGAGGAAACTTAAGGTATATATCGCCCCAATACCCTTGATAAAACTTACCATTAACGAGTAAGGATTTAGTGTAGCAATCACCATTGGGTTTAAACTCAAAACCTTCGCATGAGGAAGCATTCCTACAAATTTCCTTGCACTTCTGAAGAGAGATTGATGTTGTGAGACTCTCTACAGGGGAACCCCAGTAATCAGTGTAAGGAAGACGGAAAAACCAAGAGTACTCCAAACTGCTAATTTGTAATGTACTATTACAACCTTTACTCCAGTCACTTTGATCATTCATATGGTAACCAGGAGGGCAAGTGCAAACTGGTTGTGGTAATGACATACAAATACCATTCCTTCCACAAAAGCCATTAATATTACAAGGGTTTGAAATGGCTAACCATGAGACCGACCAAGAACCATTGGTTTCATTTAGGCTGTATAATCTGAGATTTCCATCAGGGTCTAGGGTTAGCCGTCTCAAGATTTGAGGGCCCAAATCCGATGCTTCGAAAGTTAATCCATCACTTGATGTGAAAGACCCGTACTTATCAAAAGATCCATTTCTACTACTTATAAACGGCCTCCTATTATTTTGCCAAACACTGAAGTCTGGATCCGGCCAATATATACTTGAAACCTCATAATTTGAAACGTCATAATTTGTGTATTTTAGAGATAATACATAACTATCACCAAAGTATAATTTATAATAACCTGAAGAAGCTGAGATATTGGCAGAAACCAATTGGTTGTTTGCAGTAATCGATTGGTTAGCTAATAAGGTATCGGTGGGATTATCAAAGCTTTGCCAAATAATATTATTATCTTGATCAGTTATAATAAAATTCCCAGAGTCGAGGAGTTCTGCACGATATGCATCATATGAGCTCTTGTAATTTGTTGACCATACAACTTCACCTCCATAATCCTTCACGACTAAGTCGCGATGTTTACTGAACTTAATGATAGACCGCGAGCCATGAACTGGTTGATTAGGCTTTGCGGTCCAAACAACAGTTTTGTTTGCCGAGTTGGAAAACCAAATTGAGAACGTGAACGCGGTTTGAGAGATGTTGTAAAAACCACACGAGAAAACGCCATTCGGTGATTTTAGAATATCAGAAGATTCTTCAACAGATAGAGAGTCGCCTGGAAGTAGATAATTACGGCCTTCGGTTGAAGAAAAGAGAAGAAGGGTGGAGAGAGACAGAGCTTGAGTTATCTGTAAGATGGAAATGAGCGATTCCCCCATTATAACTAAATTAATGAGCTATGAGTAAATCTTTACGCAATATATAATATTGTGTTTTTGAGATTGAATAATGTGGAAAACTTAGTGACAATTCAGACTTGTGCAGATTGAAGAAAAGTTTGAAATTTCAAACACAACCTGGCACCATATATGCATGAATGGACATTTCTACAAATGAAAGCAAAGAAAAATTAGGTGGTGATTACGACTGCTTAAGGCACTAATTGACCCGCATTAATTATTATAATGTTTGAACTACATAGAAATTGGTTTTCTCTACGCGCTATTTATTGATTCTATCTGTACATATGCAACTAACCATTCAAGGTCTTCAAACGTGTTTTATATCGTTGTAGCTTTCTTACATATAAACATGCTATGAAAATATTACAAGGTTTGCTTCAAAACAAATATAATAGGGTTGTTTTTGTAAGTTATCCCTCGCTGACTACTTGTACTGTACAGTGTACAGTTTACATGCACATAAGGTCCCATATCTTGACAAATCAGCGTTTAACAACGTATATAAAACAAGGTTTAAATTTTAGAATTTGGATTCTTAAACTTTTTAACTTTAAAAGTTTAGATTTTAGAATTTGGATTTTATTTTCAGGCTTGTCCACTATCTTTTCCTCCAAATATCATTCATTCGGAACTAGCTCAAGGTTACAGGCTTCATCAGGTCAGTATTTCGTTTATTTGATTTCATTTCATATCTTGTTTGCTTTAAGATTTATGTAATTTATTGTAATTCTAGCTATTTAGGATTTAGAATTTAGGTTTACAAGGACTTAGTGTTTAGGATGTAGGGTTATAGATTAGGGATTAGTACTTAGGGTTAGAGATTAGTGTTCGTAATTAAAATATTAGGGTTAATATGGAAAATTAGGGTTTCAATTGGAAAATAATTGGAAATTAGGGTTTAAATTGGAAAAGTGGAGTATAAACAAAGATGGCGGAATACTAGGATCTATATGTCATTTTAGGGTTTATATGACATTTTAGGGTTTTTGACATTTTTGAGTTTTTGTGGAATTTGGATTTATGTAACATTTTAGGCTTTATGTGGAATACTAGGATTTATATGACATTTTAGGATTTATGTGGAATACTAGGATTTATATGGCATCTTAGGATTTATGTGGCATTTTAGGTTTAACATATGCGTTTTATTGATCAATTAATTTATATTTTGTATCATAATAGTTGCAATTGGACAAAATATTTGCGAGCAATAACGGTGAGTCATTCGGACAACATTCTTCGCATTCTTCTTACGGGGCACGTCAATCGTCGTGAGTCCTTGTATGTAGTTAATATATTTATTATATTAAATATATGTATGTGATTTTGTTTCTTTTTGTCCTCTTTTTGTAGATTTTTAGGGTTGCTAAAGAAACTAAGGATACGACCTAATATGATTAGGGTTGTTGGAAACTTATTAGGGTTGATATAATTTTATTAGGGTGTTTGTTTAATTGTATTGATGTCATTGATATAAATTTGTGGATTTTATGATGATTTATTTTGATAAAATTGGATATTGTGATATTTTATGTATTATTATTTCTATTATTTTTATTTAATTTTTTTGGTTTTTTATTTTTTTATTTTTTATTAATTTTTTTTTTTGCACGGTTTAAGCCGGTGTAAACAAACTGTTGTAAAATAGTACCTACCGGTTTTGAATCCGGTGGTAGAATCGCTTATCACGGGTACCGTACCACCGGTTTCGAAACCGGTGGTCATATGTTAGACCGGTTTAAACCGGTGGTAGATACAATTTTTGTAGTAGTGTTTTATTCACTATCTGGAAAAAAGGAATATTGGACTTATCAGTGATTAAACATTAAATACGCTTGAATATCTTCAAAAACCTGAGACTCACAATGCTGGATAAAACTTCCAACAATCCCACCCAACTTAATCTACTAACGAAGGGATGACCATGTATTGATATTGACACCCTTCATTCTGTGTAATACTGGTGAAGTCGAAACAACCTTACATCTTTTCGTAGATTGCCCATATTAAGCAGGAAAATTTGGGAATTAAACAAGTTTTCGTCATGGAAAGCGGACACCTCTCCCTTTGATTTTTGGGAAAAAAATAAGGAAAAAAACAACGATGTAAGGTTGGTGCATTTGGAAACAGCAGAATTCAACACAAATTGAACAACAAAACCGAACAACCAGAAATAATCAACCAAGTCCATCATGAAGCACATATGGAGAAAATTCGTTTAACATGATAGACAGTAGGGCAAAAGAAAAGGAGAATACGCCATTAGTCATTAGGTCATTAATCTTAGCTTTTAGGGAACATAGCTAACTAATTATTTTTTCCTTGTTATCTTCTTTCTTCTTCTTTTTTAATACCTGATTCTTAAACAGGTTGTATATGTATTAGACTTGAGTTGTATTTTTTATATTTAATTTAATGAAAATTCTCTGTAGGCGATCCCCTACCAACCTTCAAAAAAGAAAAACTGAGTCTGATTTTGTCAATAAAAACCAATTTGAGACTAACAAGTCTTGAAAGAGATACCAAGTAGTCCTTATATATCACACAGATATATGCTTACTTATCAAGCTACCTCGTAAGACAACAGTTTTAAAATTAAGTTTTGTATGTAGACACGTTTGACAGTTAAATATAACAAGGTTTAATTCTTTCTTAAAAAAAAATGGTTTAATTCACGGGAGCGGATCATACTAGGGGTGAAAACAGGTTGGATAATATCCGACGTCCGACCGGTATTCGTATCCGCAAAATATCTGTATTTTAAAAAATTATCCGTATCCGGCATGAATATGGATACGGTAATGAATTTGACTTACAATATCTGAATGAATATGGATAATATCCGTATCCGGATAATATCCGTTTTCGGATATTTCATTATATATTGGATATATATATATATATAATGATATTTTTTAAAATATTTTAGCCATTTTGTCATTTTTTAATATGAATAAGGATATTTATCCAAATCCATCAATATATTTATTATTATTTTGAAACTTATTACGATTTTATTATTGTTTTATCATTGTTTTGTTGTTAATAGGGAATTTTGTTTTTTAAAGAAGAAACAGTCCATTTATATTTGGATATCTGATAAACATCCGTATCCGGTAATATCCAAACCGAAACCTTATCCGGATCCGTATTCATATTCGGATCCGAAAGATAATATGGATACGGATATGATATGACCCCGATTTGAACCGTATCCGAACCGTTTTCACCCCTAGATCATACCCAACCGCGCGGGGACAAAAAATATGCCCAAACACCTCTTCTACTGTTGGATTACAAATCATGATTATCATGCCTATCATGCCTATTAACTCTAACAGACTCGTAATCCACTATCCGTTAACTCTAGCTCTTTCCGTCAATTTGTCTCTTGGCCTGTTTTAGAATGAAATTTTTGTCCGTTTTAGAAAAGATCTGTTTCGGAAAGAAATTAAGAAAATTTCTTCTTGAGAAATAATGGGGAAGATCCCTCTGCAGTCTGCATCCATGATTCATCCTCCTTCTTCCCCTTGTTCTCTCTCTATTTTCTCTTTATTCATCTTCACTAACCTTATCTCTCAACTCTACTCTCAATCGCCATGTCGACGAATTTTAGTGCCCCATCTATTTCTCATCCGATTGAGGACAAGGGACGTCTTACAGCCACCAATCGAAGACTGAGACACTCTCTATGCTTTGCAACTGCATGGATTCTGTGGAAAGAACCAAGAGAGATATCGAACTGTGGACTCAGAACGGCTAATCTCATTGCAGTGATGACGGTACGGCGAGTACACCCGGTGGTTAGTGAGGACTCATCAAGCTTCTACCTACACAGTCCTTTCTTTCTTTCTTTAATGTTTACTGGCCGTGAGATGCAATTTTCATTCTAGTTTTTCTTTAAGGTAGAAATGTTGCAAAGTACGCTGTTGAGACTAGTAGGTACTGTTCAATGAAATATATTATTATTTGTTGTTTTGTTAGATTTTTTTGTGGTGCTTAAAATGATGTTGTAAGTGGTAACAAGCTATTAATATTTTTTGATAAAATTTGGTCAGATCAAATGACGATATAAAACCAATCTGTGGCTGATTTCTTCACTGGTACGTCCAAACTCGTACCAATGCATTAAACCATAACTAACTTGTAGTTGAATTGAGATTAGTACTTTTATAGGAGAGAGAGTGTTGAATATGAAGAAAGAGAGAGCATTGATTTGACTGATTTCTTCACCGGTACTGAACTTGTACGTCGTGTACTCATACCGACTCAATTGGATTTTGTTTTTGTAAATTCTGATCTGGAAAAATATGCAGAAACAATAATTGGAAGACTACTTGAGTTCATGTTTTCATTTTTTGGAATTAATCTGAAAAATGCTTGAGCTTTTTGTATGCAAAATATAATTTTTTTTTTTTATTGAAACTCAAGCAAGATATAATTGTTAATTTCCAGCTATATTTTATTATGAATAAGTTGCATTAATATATCTACACGTTTAGAGTGTGAGAACTCAACCCATACAACCAAAAGAGCTTTTCAACATTTCTTAAGGCTTAAAAGCAACAAAATAAAAAAATAAACTTCAATTTTTCATTTAGGCAGAAAACTATATTGAAATGAGAACAAATTTAGGCATAAAACTATATTGAAATGAGAGCAAATTAACTAAAAAACTGAAAAAGATAAAATAAAACTGATGCTAATTTTGTATGAATTGAAATAGACATTAATCTTGATTTACAAGCATATTCTGCGGAGTTTTCAGTAAATATAAAACTTCTTCTTTTTCTTCCACACTTGAAGCTGCTTTATCTAGAGTTTGATTTCTTTTTCTTTGCATCTTTTTCTTCAGACTGAGATAAATAATCATATAGTACAAAATGAAGACATTTGATCAAACTTGGCAGAAAAAAACAATGAAAAAATTAAATAAATAGTGAGAGAAAACCAAGCATTCAGATATTGGTCCATGCTTCAGGCAATAGAACTACCAATAAAAATAAAACATAAGTTGAAATATCAAAATTAATGCGTGTGTTCTCAAAACAACATGAAATCTACTTTTTAGCAAAATAAAACATATATTCTTAGTCCGGTCTATCAATCGGATGAGAAATAAATGCGACACTGAAATTCATCGACATGGCGACTGATAAGAATAGGGTTGAGAGATGATTTGATGAAGGTGAATAAAGGGAATGGAGAGAGAGAACAAGGGGGAGGAAGATGAATTGTCGGGAGAGAGGAATTTTCGCCATTATTTTCCTAATCTCCTTACCAAAATCATGCGGAGAGAGGGATTTCTTTCTAAAACGGATTGAGAGAGAGATTGAATGGATGGAGCTGGAACTAATGGAAAGAGCTAGAGTTAACGGACAGTGGAGTTAAGAGTCCGTTAGAGCTAATAGACATGATAATCATGATTTGTAATCCAACAATAGGAGAAGTGCTTGGGCAGATTTTTTGCCCCCACGCGGTTGGGCATGATCCGCTCCCTTAATTCACTATCTGAAAATTAAAGAAATACTAGGACAATTCCCGTGCTATGCTGCGGGTTTTTAAGTTTGTTGTTAATTTAGAAGACATAGATCATTTGATATTATGAGAAGATATTCACACTAATAAACACTAAAAACTATTTTGAGAAATGTTTATTACAAAACAACATTCATAATCATAACATTATGATAAAAGATATATTAATCTCAAGATAACTAAGAAGTGCAATTTTACAAGTCATAAATTTAAGAAAAATATATATACATACGAACCAAAAGAGTAGATTCATTGTATTTTTTTTGAAGGCTTAGATTCATTATATTAGACCAACTCAAGTTGACTCAGTGAATAATTCTGAAAGAAAACGCGCAGTCAAATAAAGCACAACGGAATTTTTTTTTTACCCATTTCCTAATCGAGGATCCGTGTATATCAATCAAATCAGAAAAGGAAATCTAATTTCATAACTTGGATTCGGCTAATCCGGTTAGTAGGACTTCGCGATTCGTCTCCGAACAATCTCCTTACTCCTCTTCACGGATCTGATCAGGAAAGGTGCTACGACTCCGACACCACCCTCTACACGTATCTACACGTGAACCTCTCTCATTGGAGGAGAAACCGAGATATGCTAGAATCCGGTTTCTCTCTCTTTCTCAAAAGATGGCTAGGATTTTCTGAATCTTCTGACCTAATCAGACGATCCCTTCATCTATTTATAGTATCTCATGTTTATACCTCTTCACATTCCTTTTGATTTTCTGTGTCCAACTGAGTTAGTTCTGTTTATATGCGACCCTATAGGTTTATTTAATATTGGCAATAAATTTCAAGTTTTTAAATCATAAGCAGCCTCTAGTATGACGTTGTGATTATCCAAATTAAATGAATGATACGCGATCATAACCTAAACATCAATTATGTATTTAGTCCCTTTGTCAAACGATATTTATATTGATCATAATGTATGGTTTCATCCTTAATATGATCAATTCTTTTTCCTGATTTATAATTAGACTAAATAAATTAAAGTACGTTAACAACACATGTTAATTCTTTCATACGCGGCCGTGTCTTTTACTTCAATCTCAATTTATCAGGAGCCTAGAGATATCTCTCTCATATCCGAGAGTAATAAATTCTGTCTTGATCATTCACATTCCAACTCATGGTTTACTAAATACCTGAGCATAGCTTTTATAAGTATCCGGTTAAAGACAACGTTAACTATGTCAAAGTATGAAGATATGCATACATGAATCTATGATGACCTCAAGTCAAAGGACTACTCATATATTAGATGATGAGAAAACACTAATGACATATACCATGTAACATACTTGTATCTATATAAATGATTTGAGATTTTCAAATATGTTTGTCTTACAAACATCTCATATATGACTAGGGATAATTTAGAATTGTATTCAATTTGCTTTACGATTTTACTCCTTAGCTGCTTCTGAAACTGCTATGTATTCCGCCTCTGTGCTAGAATCCGCTACAGTTTTATGTTTAGAACTTTTCCAAACTATTGCTCCTCCATTTAGACAAAACACATAGCCACTTTGCGAACTACAGTTGTCTACGTTAGTTTGGAAGCTCACATCGGTGTAACCTGTTATAGCCAGCTCACTATCCAATCCTCCATAGGCCAAGAATAAATCCTTTGTCCTTCTAAAATACTTGAGAATGTTCTTAACAACCATCTAGTGACTTTCATCGGGATTTGACTGATCCCTGCTTGTTATGGTTAATGCTTATGCCACGTCCGGTCGAGTACTTATCATGGCATACATGATAGATCGAATTGCCGAAGCATACATAATCTTACTCATCTGTTTCCGTTCATCTTGTGTTACTGGACATTGAGATTTACTAAGTGAGACGTTATGTGACATCTGTATCAGATGCTCGGATACTGTATCAAACACTCCACTTGGCATATCCTCATATTTTATTCCAAAATAATAACGGATGCTATCATGCATCCACATCGAATACTTTTAACGTAAGAACATATATTTTTAAAACATATAATAACATATTATTAAAATAAGTAAAATAAGATTGAAATATTCAATTATTTAACTAACGATAATAAACAATTATTATGATCAAGATATTTCTATAATATTAAATTTATAGTATCTACCACATTCAATTAGAATATATAAATATATATAAATTAATTAAATATATAAAATATAATAAATAAATAATAAAATAATTTATAAAATTGTCATATCCTATCTGTATCCTATATTTTTTTAAGATTTTGCCGTATCCATATCAGATCGGATATGATACACGTATTCGTATCTGTGCAATAGGTAATATAATGGCTATAAAAAGTAAAAACTTTATTATTCATCATAAAAAAGAACAGTATTTTTTGTCACACCCAAATCTTGGTACTCATACTATTTAATGAAAAAAATGATTCATACTAAATCAAGAGTGAAATAAGAAATATCAAATTTGCTTATAAAAAACAACCACCTGGCAAATAGTATATAACAAATCACAAAATAACAATTCTTCTAAGGGTGTGCTCCAGAAACATTTATGGAAGGGAAAGGGAAGAGAGGGGACAAGGCAAGAGGGGATGGAAATAGAAGGGAAGGGAAGTGAGATATTTTTGGGAGGGGGACAGATTTTTAAGCTTTTATGATCCAAGGAGAATGAATTTAACATCTATTCACATTTCCTTTCTATCAAATTAAGATGCCGGAGTAAGATAAAACAATTTCCTCCCATTCATTCTCTTCCCTTCCCTCCCTTTCTCCCTCATTGGAGCACACCCTAAAAGATCAAGAGGTGAAATTTTGGCCGCAATGACTAAATTATGCGGTTAGAAATAAAGGATGATGTGGCCCCAAGGCCAGCCCCAGATTTTCAAGAGTTTTAGACCTATTTTGAAAAAAACTCCCAAAAAATTACAAAAATTTAAAATATTCAAATAAAAAATTCAATATATATATATAAATATTATTTTACTATATAAAAATATAATATATAATTTTTAATATTATATTTTGTTTACAAATTTTAAATCCCTAACTTTCTAGCCTTATCAATAATCAATCCAATAATTCAAATAAGTTTAATTCTCCAATAATACTAATTCCTAGCCTTTCTAAAAAGAAATTATATTAATTCCTAATAATCAACTCAAATCAATTAACCATAATAACTAACAAGATATTATTTTCCACCAATTTTCAATAATCAATTGACAACTCATTTCATATGTCAAGAACAAGAACAATTTCAATTAGAAGATAGAAAAATATCACTGAAATTTATGAATCAAGACCAAATTGACTGAATTTGAGGAGAAGAAAAGAGACGAGATAAGACTGGAGGTTGGACGGCCTTAGCATAGACTCACTAGTCTGATGAAACAAAGACGGTGTCGTACACCGACCAACGGCTGATGTGGAGCCGTGAGTTACTGCATTTATCTCAGCTTTTTTCTTGCAATTTGACGAAGGGGCTTCTGTTTGGTGAAAGAGGAAATTGAGTGAGATTCTATTTCTCGCGGAAGGAGGAGAAAAATGTTTGTGGACTATGTTTGCTTGGTTTATCAAGTGTTGGGCTATTTTTTATTTTAACATATATATATATATATATATATATATATATTTACATAGGAAATGAAATATATTTTAGATCTCTCAAAATTTTAGATCCTAGACCCAGGTCTCGCGGGGCTAATGCTGGGGACGGCTCTGTATGACCCCATGGAATTGCCCAAAGGTAAATGAAAAAGAAGGGGGTGGTTAATTGGACTTCCGCATTAAAACCTTGAAATTTTAACAATTAAGAGCCTCACATATTTTAAAAGGATTTAGATACACAAGAAAATATAGTGTTATGATAAGTAAGAATAGTTGTTTTCTCATTTGGATGGGGGGCTTTAAAACCCTCTCCAAATTTCCTTCAAAAAAACGTAATAATAGTGAAAATCCTCTTGGCACTAATATAATGCATAATGTAAAAATATTCATTTTGCCTTACATAAAATCAGAAATATCATGAATATTACCACAAAAAGTCCGTAGTATATGTATATCTTATGAATTTCTAAACTTCAGTTTCTAGACTTTTTTGTTAATATACTTGGACAAATTGCCGGATTATTTTTTTTAGGTGTCTCCCGATTATTTTTTTTTAACAATATACAATCTAGAAATGCATAAATTAAATTAAAAAATAACTTATCTATAATAACTATATTTGTTTTAAGGGAGTATCTCAAATTTTATTAGCTCAAACGGTAAGACATTTCATTGATTTTGAGATAAACCTAAATTTGAGCACGACAAATACATTTAACTTAATATGTAGCAAATTTAAGAACCCATTATTATTGATCCATCGTGGATTGTCTAAGAAAAAAAGGATTGTTGAGAAAAGCATATTTTGCTGACCTATTATAAGATCTCTCATTTCATGTCTCATCTTAATACAAGAGATGATACCTTTGAAGGCCCAAAATTACAACTTGGCCCAAAACTATCTCAAAATATAAAAACGAACCCTAAATACAAGTCATTTCACACACTTTCGGTTTCTTAATTCTTTTTCATTATAGCGGCAAAATTTATAAGCGGTGGCGTAATATTAACAACGGCGGGGCCGCCAATGAAAATAATATTCAATGGCAATTTATTTTTATCACTAACGGTTCGATCTTAACCGCCGCTGATAATATTATCACTGGTGGTACCGCCGCTGAAAGAAATATACTGCCACTTGTCACTGAAAATCTATTTTCCAGTAGTGATGCGGATGGCTTCGTTTTTCCGGTTAGTCAATTTTCTATCAATTTTATCATGTTGGCTGAACAACTAGCAAAAGAGCCGTGTCACACTACTACAAAAGGAGTCCTTGTCTTATTATTTAATACATGATAACCATCTATATTCCTTTTTACATCTATTTATTCAAGTACTACGAACTTAAGCCATCTTATGTAATACAGGACAACCATTCTATAATTCTATGCAATACAATACAATACACATTCCACATTTACAACTACTACTATAACGCTAGGAAATCTTCATGGAATTGGTTTGAAGATCATATGAATTGAGTACCAGCACGACAGAATGCATGCTCGGCCTCTTGCTTCTTTCCTCTTCTAAGCAAGAAATTGCTAATTTTACACAAATAATCGCCTGTGAATGATTGAACTGCCCATTCAATCTCGAGTCGACGATATTTCCAACCCAATTATTTGGCTGATCATCCTCCAATTTCTCTTTGAGCATCATAAATAAACTTCTCAACTCATTGTCTCCATTATCTAACATCCAATCCGAAACCCTAACCCCCATTATTAGCTCAAGAAGCAATACTCCGTAACTATAAACATCAACTTTTGCAGTGATCGGATGATTAGAAGCCCATTCCGGTGCAATATAACCTCTAGTTCCTCGAATTTTTGACATTTTGGAGTTCGTTCCACCTCTATGAAGCAATTTTGCTAATCCAAAGTCGGTTATCTTGGGCTCATAATCTAGATCTAGTAAAATGTTCTCAGGTTTCACATCACAATGAATGACCCATTCTAGACACTCGTGATGAAGATATGCCAGTCCTTTTGCCACCCCCAGTGCAATCTTATACCTGATACACAAAAGATTACTATCATACTCATCTCTTTTATTACAAAATTATATCTAAATTCTTTCACGCATAGTGCTTACTTAATTATAGTATCATCTAATATAAGATACTAGGGGACACTTTTAATGAATTATCTTATTTTAACTTATGATTAATTGCTGAGACAATATTTGTAAAAGTACCTTAGTTCCCAGCAGAGTAAAACGCCGTCACTTTCCATACCAAATAGGGCTTTGTCCAATGAATTGTTCTCCACATACTCATAAACTAAAATCCGATGCGATCCTTCAAAACAAAAGCCCCACACTCTCACTAGATTCATGTGATAAATGCGCGCAGTAATGCTAAGTTCTGCTTGAAATTCTTCCCCTCCTTGCGTAACATCTTTTAACATTTTAGCAGCTATTACCCTCCCATCTTTCAGTACTCCCTTATAAACAACTCCGGATCCTCCCATTCCAATCACATCCTTGAACTTACCAGTCGCCCTCTCCAACTCTTTGTAGGTGAATCTCCGGAACTGACTAGATATCATCTTATAACCTTCCTCCGCTTCTAATGGTTTGCGCTCTGATCGAAGTATGAAGAAACAACCAAAAGAAATGAAGAATGTTTCTATTGCGAAAATAACTATTATAAAGCCATAGAGATAAATCCATATTCTGCTTTTGTGACTATCCGGTTGAAAATTAAGAATTATTTGGGGTTTGTTTTCTTTGCATGCTAAAGCCTGCACTTTAGGAATCGTCAATTCTGAGGATTTAACACTTCGAGGAAACTTAAGGTATATATCGCCCCAATACCCTTGATAAAACTTACCATTAACGAGTAAGGATTTAGTGTAGCAATCACCATTGGGTTTAAACTCAAAACCTTCGCACGAGGAAGCATTCCTACAAATTTCCTTGCACTTCTGAAGAGAGATTGATGTTGTGAGACTCTCTACAGGGGAACCCCAGTAATCAGTGTAAGGAAGACGGAAAAACCAAGAGTACTCCAAACTACTAATTTGTAATGTACTATTACAACCTTTACTCCAGTCACTTTGATCATTCATATGGTAACCAGGAGGGCAAGTGCAAACTGGTTGTGGTAATGACATACAAATACCATTCCTTCCACAAAAGCCATTAATATTACAAGGGTTTGAAATGGCTAACCATGAGACCGACCAAGAACCATTGGTTTCATTTAGGCTGTATAATCTGAGATTTCCATCAGGGTCTAGGGTTAGCCGTCTCAAGATTTGAGGGCCCAAATCCGATGCTTCGAAAGTTAATCCATCACTTGATGTGAAAGACCCGTACTTATCAAAAGATCCATTTCTACTACTTATAAACGGCCTCCTATTATTTTGCCAAACACTGAAGTCTGGATCCGGCCAATATATACTTGAAACCTCATAATTTGAAACGTCATAATTTGTGTATTTTAGAGATAATACATAACTATCACCAAAGTATAATTTATAATAACCTGAAGAAGCTGAGATATTGGCAGAAACCAATTGGTTGTTTGCAGTAATCGATTGGTTAGCTAATAAGGTATCGGTGGGATTATCAAAGCTTTGCCAAATAATATTATTATCTTGATCAGTTATAATAAAATTCCCAGAGTCGAGGAGTTCTGCACGATATGCATCATATGAGCTCTTGTAATTTGTTGACCATACAACTTCACCTCCATAATCCTTCACGACTAAGTCGCGATGTTTACTGAACTTAATGATAGACCGCGAGCCATGAACTGGTCGATTAGGCTTTGCGGTCCAAACAACAGTTTTGTTTGCCGAGTTGGAAAACCAAATTGAGAACGTGAACGCGGTTTGAGAGATGTTGTCAAAACCACACGAGAAAACGCCATTCGGTGATTTTAGAATATCAGAAGATTCTTCAACAGATAGAGAGTCGCCTGGAAGTAGATAATTACGGCCTTCGGTTGAAGAAAAGAGAAGAAGGGTGAAGAGAGACAGAGCTTGAGTTATCTGTAAGATGGAAATGAGCGATTCCCCCATTATAAATAAATTAATGAGCTATGAGTAAATCTTTACGCAGTATATAATATTGTGTTTTGAGATTGAATAATGTGGAAAACTTAGTGACAATTCAGACTTGTGCAGATTGAAGAAAAGTTTAAAATTTCAAACACAACCTGGCACCATATATGCATGAATGGACATTTCTACAAATGAAAGCAAAGAAAAATTAGGTGGTAATTACGACTGTTTAATGCACTAATTGACCCGCATTAATATAATGTTTGAACTACATAGAAATTGGTTTTCTGTACGCGCTATTTATTGATTCTATCTGTACATATGCAACTAACCATTCAAGGTCTTCAAATGTGTTTTAGATCCTTGTAGCTTTCTTACATATAAACATGCTATGAAAATATTACAAGGTTTGCGTCAAAACAAATATAATAGGGTTTTTTTTGTAAGTTATCCCTTGCTGGCTACTTGTACTGTACAGTGTACAGTTGCATGTACATAAGGTCTCATATCTTGACAAATCAGCGTTTAAAGATGTATATAAAACAAGGCTTTATTCACTATCTGGAATAAAAGAATATTTGACTCATCAGTGATTAAACATTAAATACCCTTGAATATCTTCAAAAACCTGAGCCTCACAATGTTGGATAAAACTTCCAACAATCCCACCCAACTTAATCTACTGACGAAGGGATGACCATGTATTGATTGACACCCTTCATTCTGTGTAATACTGGTGAAGTCGAAACAACCTACATCTTTTCGTAGATTGCCCATATTGAACATGTTTGATTTGGTGTATTTAGGTGGATTCTATTTCAAAGTAATGAATTTGAACCAAAATCCATTGTTTGATTTGGTGGATGGGAGATTGAAGGGGTAAGATCCATGTATTTTGAAATCCCTAAAAAAAAGTTGGGATGACAAAATACATGAATGGGCTAATCCAATTATTATTATTATTATTATTATTATTATTATTATTATTATTATTATTATTATTATTATTATTATTATTATTATTATTATTATTATTATTTATTATTGTTATTATTATTATTATTTATTATTGTTATTATTATTATTGTTATTATTATTATTATTATTATTATTATTATTTATTATTATTATTATTATTTATTGTTATTACTGTAATTTATTATTATTATTATTAATATTATTATTATTATTATTATTTATTGTTATTAATACTATTAATATTATTAATATTATTTATTATTATTATTTTATTATTATTTATTATTATTATATTGTTTATTTATTATTATTATTATTATTATTATTATTATTTTATTTCTATTTCTATTTTTTATTATTATATTATTTTTTATTATTAATATTGTTGTTAATTTTATTATCTATTGTTATTATTTTTATTATAATAATAATTATTATTACTATTATTATTACTATTATTACTATTATTATTAGTATTATTTATTATTATTATTATTACTATTATTATTACTATTATTATTACTATTATTTATTATTATTATTTATTGTTATTAATATTATTATTATTATTATTTTGTTTTTATTTTTTATTATTATATTTTTTATTATTATATTTTTTATTATTATATTTTTTATTATTATTATTATTATTATTATTATTTTATTTCTATTTGTATTTATTATTATTATTATTATATTATTTATTATTATTAATATTGTTGTTAATTTTATTATCTATTGTTATTGTTATTATTCCTATTATTATTATTATTATTATTATTATTATTATTATTATTATTATTTTTTATTATTATCTTTATTTATCATTATTATTGTTATTGTTATTTTATTATTTATTGTTATTGTTATTATCATAATAATAATAATAATTATTGTTTATTATTATTATTATTATTATTATTACTATTATTATTATTATAAATTTTAAATCTTGAATTTCAATCAAAATCAAACAATTGATTTTCTTGTACATGATACAAAAATACATATAATCAAACAACTCATATGTGTTGTTTTATCCATGTATCACCATATCCATGGATATGAGATATCCATGGATCTTAATATACACCAAATCAAACATGCCCATTAAGTAGGAAAATTTGGGAATTAAACAAGTTTTCGTCATGGAAAGCGGACACCTCTCCCTTTGATTTTTGGGAAAGAATAAGGGAAAAACAATGATCGAGACCAGTACAAAGGAATGGGATACTTTTTGGGCCTCGATATGTTGGTGGATTTGGAAACAGCGGAATTCAACACATATTGAACAGCAAAACCGCACCACCAGAAATAATCAACCAAGTCCATCATGATGCACATCTGGAGAAAATTCGTTTAACATGATAGGCAGTAGGGCAAAAGAAAAAGGAGAATACGCCATTAGTCATTAGGCCATTAATCTTAGCTTTTAGGGAACATAGCTAACTAATTATTTTTTCTTTGTTATCTTCTTTCTTCTTCTTTTTAATGCCTGATTCTTAAACAGGTTGTATATGTATTAGACTTGAGTTGTATTTTTTATATTTAATTTAATGAAAATTCTCTATAGGCGATCGCCTACCAAGCTTCAAAAGAGCAAAACCTGAGTCTGATTTTGTCAATAAAAACTAATTTGAGCCTAACAAGTCATGAAAGAGATACCAAGTAGCCCTTTATATATCACACAGATATATGCATACTTATCAAGCTACCTTGTAAGACTAACAGTTTTAAAATTAAGTTTTGTATGTAGACACGTTTGACAGTTAAATATAACAAGGTTTAATTCTTTCTTAAAAAAAATGGTTTAATTCACGGGAGCGGATCATAGTACTAGGGATGAAAACGGGTTGGATAATATCCGACCGACCAGTATTCGTATTCGCAAAATATCTGTATTCGAAAAAAATTATCTGTATCCGGCCTGATATAGATACGGATACGGTAATGAATTTGACTTACAATATTCGAATGAATATGGATAATATCCGTATCTGAATAATTATAATCCGAATAATATCCGTTTTCGGATATTTCACTATATATTGGATATGAATATACATATATACATATATATATAATGATATTTTTTAAAATATTTTAGCCATTTTGTCATTTTTGAATATGAATAAGGATATTTATCCAAATGCATCAATATATTTATTATTATTTTGAAACTTGTTATGATTTTATTATGATTTTATTATTTTTTTGTTGTTAATAGTGAAATATATATTTGGAAGAAGAAGCAGTCCATTTATATTTGGATATCCGATAAATATCCGTATCCGGTAATATCCAAACCGAAACTTTATCCGGATCCGAAAAAATAATACGGATACGGATATGATATGATCCCGATTCGAACCGTTTTCACTCCTAGACCCAACCGGGACAAAAAAATCTGCCCAAGCACCTCTTCTACTGTGGGATTACAAATCATGATTATCATGCCTATTAACTCTACGGACTCTTAATTCCACTATCCGTTAACTCTAGCTCTTTCCGTCAATTTGTTTCTTGGCCTGTTTTAGAATGAAATTTTGGTCCGTTTTAGAAAAGATCGGTTTCGGAAAGAAATTAAGATGTCCACTCAAAATATGGTGTATATACAGTATACCCTCCCTACCCAACCAAATATAGGCATTCAGACTTTTCAAATGTGCTACTAAAACATACAAACTTCATACAAGTTAATAATTTTACCCTCCGTGAAAAATTTACTAGAATTATGTATTTTAAAACAAAAAATTATGTAGAAGTTTGAAGCCAATATTTTATATTATTATGCAACATTCAACAAAAAATTTCTTTTCAAACAAAGGTTGTAAAGAAGATGAATTATGTTCTGAGCGAAGCGGAGCGAGGGTAGATCCTAGTATATTATTATTTGTTGTTTGTTGATTTTTTGTGGTGCTTAAAATGATGTTGTAACAAGCTATTAATATTTTTTGATAAAATTTGGTCAGATCAAATGAGGATATAAAACCAATCGGTGGCTGATTTCTTCACTGGTACGTCCAAACTCGTACCAATGCATTAAGCCATAACTAACTTATAGTTGAATTGAGATTAGTACTTTTATACGGGAGAGAGTGTTGAATATGAAGAAAGAGAGAACATTGATTTGACTGATTTCTTCATTGGTTCTGAACTCGTACGTCGTACTCGTACCGACTAAATTGGCTTTTGTTTTTATAAATTCTGATCTGGAAAAATATGTGGAAACAATAATTGGTAGACTACTTGAGTTCATGTTTTTATTTTCTGGAATTAATCTGAGAAATGCTTGAGCTTTTGGTATGCAAAATATAATTATTTTTTTTATTGAAATTCATGCAAGATATAATTGTTAATTTCCAGCTATATTTTATTATGAATAAGTTGCATTAATATATCTACACATTTAGAGTGTGAGAACTCAACCCATACAACCAAAAGAGCTTTTCAAACGTTTCTTAAGGCCTCACATTTCCTCTCCTTTCAAAAGAAAGTGGCGGCTAGGGTTCCAAGAAAGAAAAAAATGATCTTGTGGGGGCTGAGCTGAACCCTCGCGGTGGTGATGCTCCCCCCGGGTCTTTTCTCTCCATCTTAACTTCGGCCATCTACTAGCCCCGACGATCTCTCTCCGACCTTGATCCGACAATTTCCGGTCATCTTTTCTCTAGCTCTGTCGTGTTTATCTCTTATTTGCATTTGTCTTCTCCTTTTCTTCTTCTTCTTCTCCATATCCCTCACTCAAAAACTTTTCATTTCTTTCTACTTATTATGTCCAATCTTTGCTTCTCTTCCTTTCTTCTTCTCTCTCAAAAAACCCAAGCCGCCACTTGACCTATACGGCCTTTTCGGCGACCTGACCTTGACTTGGAATCGACCCATGGACTCTATTCTCTTCTATCCTTTTCTACTTTCTCACCTCTCTTCATCTCTTCTCCCTTATCCCTCTCCCTCCAATTCTACTCTTTCTCCTCTCTTTATTTTTCCTTTTCATTTTTCTCGCTTTCTTCACTCTTGATTCTCATTCCTTCTAAAATGGTGATCAAGAGCTTTTTGAGTGAACAACCGAGAAAGCTCGCAATTGTGCACAATGGAGGTCCGCGTGACGACGGTAGAAACGACTCCATGGAGAGTATATTGCTGGTTAGCAAACTTTCCAACACCATGACGGATGCGAAAAGGAAGGATATTCTTCAACTTAGAAAAGAGCTATGTTTATTGAAATCTAAATTTAGGTTGTTTTGTTTATCTTAATTGTAATCTCCTTGTAATGAAAAGTTTATTTTTAATGGAGAAAATCTATGGGCAATTAATCAAAAAAAAAACGTTTCTTAAGGCTTAAAAGCAACAAAATGAAAAAATAAACTTCAATTTTTCATTTAGGCAGAAAACTATATTGAAATGAGAACAAATTTAGGCATAAAACTATATTGAAATGAGAACAAATTAACTAAAAAACTGAAAAAGATAAAATAAAACTGATGCTAATTTTGTATGAATTGAAATAGACATTAATCTTGATTTAGAAGCATCTTCTGTGGAGTTTTCAGTAAATATAAAACTTCTAATCTTTTTCTCCCAATTACACTTAAAGCTGCTTTATCTAGAGTTTGATTTCTCTCTCTTTGCATCTTTTTCTTCAGACTGAGATAAATAATAATATAGTACAAAATGAAGACATTTGATCAAACTTGGCAGAAAAAAACAATGGAAAAATTAAATAAATAGTGAGTGAAAACCAAGCATTCAGATATTGGTCCATGTTTCAGGCAATAGAACTACCAAAATAAAAATAAAACATAAGTTGAAATATCAAAATTAATGTGTGTGTTCTCAAAACAACATGAAATCTACTTTTTAGCAAAATAAAACATATATTCTTAAACGATATTTATATTGATCATAAGATATGATTTTATGACATCCTTAATATGATCAATTCTCTTTCCTGATTTATAATTAGACTGAATAAATTAAAAGACATTAACAACACATGTTAATTCTTATACGACCGTGTGTTTTCCTTCAGTCTCCATTTATCAGGGGCCTAGAGACATCTCTCTCATATCCGAGAGTAACAAATTCTATCTTGATCATTCACATTCCAACTAATGATTACTAAATACCCGAGCATAATTTTATAATTATCCGGTTAAAGACAATGTTGACCATGTCAAAATATGAAGATATATGTCACACACCGAATTCCGGGGTGCAACCCCCAACACGACCCATGGCCGTGCTCAGCGGATTACGCACAAAAATTCGAGCTGTCACAGCAGGCGGAAGCTTGCTCAATCTATTAAGTACTTGCGCCGAATAAAAGAAAGAAGCAGAAACCGTTAGCTAAATTATTTTAGCTAAGTAACTAGTTATATAACGACGCAGCTTCTATATGACTAATCTTAGAAAATACATATCATTAATAATAACATATATCAAAATACCCACAGACCGGAATAGCGGTCAACTGAAATGTCAGATAGAGTCGGGAAAAAATTATTATTATTATTATTATTATTATTATTATTATTATTATGATGATGATGATGATGATGATGATGATGATGATGAAATGATACATATTTCAAAGTGTACATTCACTTCCCCTTGTCCATAGCCTCGACACAACTAGTATGCACCACCATGTTGAGGCTCTCGAGACAATCGATCGATCTGGAATTACACAGAATCTTTGCAAGCGGGACAGTCGAACTATACCACTTTTTCGTACCATGTCATGAAAATGTTATTTAATTAAAAACTCATTTAATTCCACATTAAAATATTTTTTTTCTAAGATACCCCATTTTAAATTCCAATTTCATCAAATACGCTTTAATCTACTATTGACATAAATGCCATAATCAAACTCTTATGGAGAAACTGATGACTCGGTGACTACAGATCACCACACAAGAATCTTGACAACCATGGATATATCATATCATAAAATAGTATTATGAATGTTCTAATTTCATATGTCGGTCAACTTGGCCGGTTACGGGTCTCTCAGGTCTGCATATTTTTCAAAACAATATTCCACTAGCCCATTCCGAGCTATCACACAATTAACTCATCTTGAATTCTCATACAACTTTATAAAAGTCAGACCAATTAACCCGTAATCATCCGCACCGATTAACACATATGAAATTCGAAATAAAAATACTTTTACGAATCACTTAGGAAAACATATGAAATCCGATATATATGTAATTTACAAAAATAGTTGCATATACAAGTCTGGTTACCTATGTGACTGCAGCTACGGACGGTCAATTATGGAAACGAAATAACCGACATACACAATCAAACTACGGCTAAACCCACATCCAAAACAATGACGACGGCAGAATAGACAAGTCGCCGAGACTACAAGCGAAGACGAACCCCAAAAACCCGATCTTATCCGAAATCTGCCATCGCTCTGAAAAGTGTGCTTTCGGAATACTTAGCCGAATCCCACAAATGAATACGCCATAACGCTCGTCTCAATCTCCAGAATATTGTGGTACTTTTCGTTTCTCGATTCGTCATAATTTTCATCCTTATTTTCTTTTATTTTCTCTCTCTAATTTCACTCAATATATATATTTTTTTTCTCTCTTCCTCTTTCTGGAACGAAATGGAAGAAGCAAAAGAGAAATGGAAGATGGAAAAGGGGTGATGAGGTGTCTCAAGGGGGAATATGTATATATAATATATGAAAGGATAAAAAGGAGATGGGGCCCACTCATGAATCAACCATCCAAAATAAATGGCTCAACCGGCCGGCCATGGAAAAGAAATGGATATTTTGCAAAATAGTCCCCCAACTTTTCATTATACCAACATAATCCAATTTTCATAAAAAATGTTCTATAAATAAATATTGTTTATACAAAAATAAATTTAAATAACTCAAATACTTTTATACATAAATATTTTGTAAATGAAATATATTTTCTCAAATATATTCTATCACAATATACATGCAGAAATGTATGATGACCTCAAGTCAATGACTACTC
Source organism: Juncus effusus (assembly GCA_027726005.1). Classification (NCBI taxonomy): domain Eukaryota; kingdom Viridiplantae; phylum Streptophyta; class Magnoliopsida; order Poales; family Juncaceae; genus Juncus; species Juncus effusus. The sequence continues at coordinate 6,046,975 of CM050908.1, read as the reverse complement.
ATACATTAGATGATGAGAAAACACTAATGACATATACCATGTATATTCTCATTATGGGTCGATCCAATATATGTTCTCCAACATATATTTATGTTAATGAATTGATATCCAATATCCATGATCAGTAAAACGTGATCATCATCCAACTAACATACTAGTATCTGTATATATGATTTGAGATTTTCAAATATGTTTGTCTTACAAACATCTTATATATGACAAGGGATAATTTAGAATTATATTCACTTTGCTTTATGATTTTACTATCAGAATCACATATTCTGTGTATAACGCCTATACATATTCATGGTTAATTAATAATCTAATAACCTTTACGCACAATTATTATATGAAAAAGTTTATGAGATAAAACATCTAATACAAAAATATAATGTCTGATATATAATCTGTTTCCCACACGGCAAAATAGTTTGGTTTAGGGTATTATTACTTTCAGTCTCACACTTGCACTGGGCCGAACTAAGTAATACATCATCATTGTTCCTCTAGGTACCTCAGACCTATTGACCTAACATGACTCTCATGTTTAGCTTGTAGAAGTGGCTTAGTAAATGGATCAGCCACATTATTATCGCCAGGTATTTTATACACTTTCACATCTCCTCTCTTAATGATCTCTCGGACTAAATGAAAACGCCGAAGTATTGCTTGGTTTTGTGATGTGATCTTGGTTCCTTTGATTCTGCAATTACTTCATTACTGTCACAATAGATATTTGGGACTACTTCTAGTTCCATCACGAACTTCTTTATCCAAACAGCTTCCTTAGCTGCGATGTACTCCGCCTCTATGCTAGAATCCGCCACAGTTTTTTGTTTAGACTTTCCAAACTACTGCTCCTCCATTTAGACAAAATACATAGCCACTTTGCGAACTATAGTTGTCTACGTTAGTTTGGAAGCTCGCATCGGTGTAATCTGTTACAGCCAGCTCATTATTCAATCCTCCATAGACCAAGAATAAATCCTTTGTCCTTCTCAAATACTTGAGACTGTTCTATATCCGATCCAATATGGATACGGCGATACGACAAATCTTAAAAAAAATATAGGATACAGATAGGATATGGCAATTTTATATATTATTTTATTAATTATTAATTATATTTTATATATTTAATTAATTTATATATATTTATATATTATAATTTGATGTAGGAGATACTAAAAATTTAATATTATAGAAATATCTTGATCATAATAATTATTTATTATCGTTAGTTAAATAATTAGATATTTCAATCTTGTTCTACTTATTTTAATAATATGTTATTATATGTTTTAAGAATATATGTTGTTATGTTAGAAGTATTCGATGTGGATGCATGATATATATGTGAAGTATCTGTTATTACTTTGGAATAAAATATGAGGATATGCCAATTGGAGTGTTTGATACAGTATCCGAGCATCTTATACAGATGTCACATAACGTCTCACTTAATAAATCTCAATGTCCAACAACACGAGATGAACGGAAACAGATGAGTAAGATTTTGTATGCTTCGGCAATTTGTTCTATCATGTATGCCATAGTAAGTACTTGACCGAACGTGACACAAGCATTAAGCGTAACAAGCAGGTATCAGTCAGATCCCGATGAAAGTCACTATATTCGTATCCGTGCAATAGGTAATATAATTAATGGCTATAAAAAGTAAAAAACTTCATTATTCATCATACAAAACAACAATATTTTTTGTCACACCCAAATCTTAGTACTCATACTATTTAATAAAAAAATAATTCACACTAAATCAAGAGTGAAATAAGAAATATCAAATTTGCTTATAAAAAACAACGACAGGGCAAGTAGTATATAAAAAATCACAAAATATCAATTCCTCTAAGGGTGTACTCTTGAAACTTTTATGGAAGGGAAAGGGAAGGGAGGACGGGGCTAGGGGGATGGAAATATAAGGGAAGGGAAGTGACATTTTTTCTTGCTTCACAATCTTAAAATTGATTAATGAGAGCTAAATTTTGTGCCCTTGTAAGTTAGAATAAAAAGATAATTTTATCATTTTTTGTTATGTCATAGAAATAATGAAAAATGATATTTTAGGTATTGAGAGTTAAAAATTTTTTTTACCCTCCATTACCCTCCAAATTGAAGCTTTAATGACCCAAGGAGAAGAAATTTTATATCTATTCATCTTCCCTTCCTATCAAAATAATATATTAGAGTAAGATAAAAAAATTTCCTCCCATTCATTCTCTTCCCTTTCTCCCTCGAGAGGTGTAATTTTGGCCACAATGACTAACTTGTGGTAAGAAATAAAATGTGATGTGGCCCCAAGGCCAGTCCCAGGTTTTCAAGGGTCCTAGACCTATTTTGAAAAAGACTCTCAAGAAATTACAAAATTTTAAAATATTCAAATAAAAAATTCAATATATATATATAAATATTATTTTACTATAGAAAAATAGAATATATAATTTTTAATATTATATTTTGTTTACAAATTTTAAATCCCTAATTTCTAGCCATACCGATAATCAACCCAATAATTGAAATAAGTTTAATTCTCCAATAATACTAATTCACAGCCTTTCTAAAAAGAAATTATATTAATTCCTAATAATCAAGTCAAATCAATTAACCATAATAACTAACAAGATATTATTTTCCACCGATTTTCAATAATCAATTGACAACTCATTTCATATGTCAAGAACAAGAACAATTTCAATTAGAAGATAGAAAAATATCACTGAAATTTATGAATCAAGATCAAATTGACTGTATTTGAGGAGAAGAAAAGAGACAAGATAAGACTGGAGGTTGGACGGTCTTAGAATAGACTCACTAGTCTGATGAAACGAAGACAGTGTCATACGCCGATCAACGGCTGATGTGGAGCTGTGAGTTACTACGTTTATCTCAGCTTTTTCTTGCAATTTGAGGAAGGGGCTTCCGTTTGGTGAAAGGGGAAATTGAGTGAGATTCTATTTCTGGCGTAAGGAGGAGAGAAATGTTTCTGGAGCTGGCTCTGTATGATCCCATGGAATTATCCAAAAGTTAGTGAAAAAGAAGGGGGTGGTTAATTGGACTTCCGCATTAAAACCTTTAAATTTTAACAATTAAGAGCCTCACATATTTTAAAAGGGTTTAGATACACAAGAAAATATAGTGTTATGATAAGTAAGTACAATTGTTTTCACATTTGGATTTCGGGGGGGGGGGGGGGGGGGGGGGGGGGGGGGGTGGAGGGCTTTAAAACCCTCTCCAAATTTCCTTAAAAAAAGTAATAATAGTGAAAATCCTCTTGGCACTAATATAATGCATAATGTAAAAATATTCATTTTGCCTTAAAATAAAATCAGAAATATCATAAATATTACCACAAAAAGTCCGAAGTTTATGTATATCTTATGAATTTCTAAACTTCAGTTTCTAGACTTTTTTGTTAATATACTTGGACAAATTGCCGGATTATTTTTTTTAGGTGTCTCCGGATTAATTTTTTTTAACAATATACAATCTAGAAATGTATAAATTAAATTAAAAAATAACTTATGTATAATTATATTTGTTTTAAGGGATTATTGAGTACGTCAAATCTTGTTACTTCAAACGGTGAGGCATTTCGTCAATTTTGAGAGAGACCCAAATTTGAGTCACGATAAATATATTTAACTTAATATGTAACAAATTTAATAACCCATTATTGATCGATCGTGGATTGTCTAAGAAAAAAAAAAGGATTGTTGAGAAAAGTATATTTTGCTGACCTACAATAAGATCTCTCATTTCATGTCTCATCTTTATACAAGAGATGATATCTTAATAAGCTATGGAGGGAGGCCTTTGAAGGCCCAAAATTACAACTTGGCCCAAAACTATCTCAAAATATAAAGGCGAACCCTAAATACAAGTCATTTCACACACTTTCGGTTTCTTAATTAATCTCTTCTCTCTCTGTTTCAGACGATCTCGCAAGGAAAACCACCGAGCTTTTTCCCTCAGTAAGGCTTTTAATCCTTGTTGAATTTTCACCTTTATTTGTGATTTTAAGTGGGTTTTAACGGATTAATTTGTTAATTACTGGTGATTTTTGCCCTCTTTTTTTCTCTCGGTAAGGCTTCTAATCCTTGATTTTTACCCTTTTTAGTGATTTTGAAGTTGGTTTTTAACGTGTTAATTTGTTGGTTAGTGGTGATTTTGCCCTCTTTTTTTTGGGTCTGGGTTATTTTTGAGGAATGTGTTTTTTTCGTTTAATTTTTTTTTTTGGTTTAGTTTAGCGTTATTTTTGTGCAATTTTGTTAATCGTTTTTGTTTTTTTAACGTGAATTTAATCTCTTGCGGATTTTGTAATGGAATTTTTGGAATTTTAGTTTTTCTTATTCATATTTTTCTCTGTAAGGCTTCTAATTCTTAATTTTTCCCCTTTTTTGATCTGAAGCGGTATTTTACTGCATTAATTTGTTATTCAGTGGTAATTTCACCCTTTTGTTTGCTTTGATTAACTTTGAGGAACTCTGTATTTTCTCCGTTTAGTTTGTTTTCCCTGTAGTTTAGCGTTTGTTTGGTGCTAATTTTGTGAATCCTTTTAGTTTTTAACGTGAATTTAATCTCATGAGGGTTTTGTGATGAATTGTTTGGATTTTCATTTTCGTCAGATTTTTGTTCCACTGATTACCCACTATTCACAATGATCATTTTTTCAATTAGATGTTTAGAAACTAGGGTTTGGATTCACAAAACAGAAGATTTTTACCCCCCCTAAAAAAAAAATTTCCCTTTTAACTCAGGTCAATTTCATCCTAACTTTTCGTTTTGGACATTAATGCATTCCCTTTTCCTCTTCTATTTCACTCAATAAATTTAATTCCGGAAAATCAAGTCTCCATGTATTTTTTTAATTATTTATAATTAAATTTGAAGCGGAACCTGATTTAATTCCTTACTTTGACCAAATTAATTCAGATTTGACGAATTTCACATTTTGTCCTTACAAACCTCCAAAATACCATATTTACCCCTTCAAAAGTTTTGCCACCTCTTACCGAACTTGAGATAATTTTACAACCTCATTAACAAACAAATTACCAAACCAAGCAACTAACCACACAATTACCCCTCTTTCACAGATCCACCCTCTGAAAAATGAGCGGATTACCAAAACGCCCTCCTCCTCATGAGGACCCGCCACCACCAATCCCCACCCACTCAAACTCAACTCCGTCCAACAAAAGGCCTCACGAAGAAACAATCACCACCACCGCCAACAAACCTGTCCAGCCTGGCGGTGCCAGCTGTCACCCGCTCGACAACTCCCAAGACTCTGCGCGGTTCTCAAAGGCTCCTCGCATTGAGAACCGTGAGGAAAGACGACCTGTTCAACCGCCGCCAGCTGTACAAGCGCCAGTAGTAGTTTTGGCGCCAGCGCCAGCTCATCCGCCAGCTCATCAGACAGCTCATCAGACAGCTCATCTTGTTTCGATGCAAAAGGCGGTTTTATCCCTCCCACCTCCTTCATCTTCCGCAGAGCAGAAAAGTACAAAAGAGAGTGCTGACGTGGCGGTTGAACCTGTACCGGTCCAACAAACTGGTAATACCGGTACGAGTAACAAAGCCGGTACGAAACAAGACGTGACAGAAACACCAACGAGCGGAAACAAAACGCCAACAAACGGAACCAATACCAATACCACTAACAACAACAACAATAATAACCACCCTAATACAAACATTAGGGTTTCTAATCCTAACCCTAACCCTAACCCTAATCCTACCATCCCCTCATGGGGCTTCCCGCCCGTACCAGTCCCTCCATCCGACGACCAAGTCAAACCCTCACCGTCCGCTCCACCCGTACCATCCGTACCGCCCACAGAAGATCCCACCACTACAGCCGACCCAGTCAAAAAGGACAAAGTCAAAGAGTCATCACTCAAAAAGGAGAACCCAACTGAAAAGGAACCCGCAACCGTCACACCAACGAACATCGACTCAGCAAAAGATAATAATAATATTAACAATAACAATAACAATAACAATAATAATAATGGTAATAATAATAATAAGGGGGAGGAGGTGACGTCAGGACAGGGACAGGTGGCGGGGGGACAGGTGGCGGAGGGGGAGAAGGGGGAGGGAGGGGGGTTCGGAGCGGTGCAGACGCAGAGGAGGAGGCAGCAGAGGGTCGCCAGGGGGAATTCCGGTTCGGCGCATCGGGAACCGCGCTTCAGGTCCAGACTCAGAGACGACGGGTAATTTGTTTGTTTTATTGTTTTAATTGTTGGGTTTTTGGGTTTAATATTATTTTTAGGGAAATTATTCGGAGTGCCCAGTTTTTGGAGTGCCCAGAAGCGCCCACCATACAGTTTTAGCTATATACATATATATTTGCACTTGAATATATCTTTTGTGTTTACAAATATACCTTTTTGAAAATATACTTTTTTGGAATTTCACTGTACCTTTTGTGTTTATAAAAATACCTTTTTGTAATTTCATCATACCTTTTGTAATCGGGCGTTGCTGGGTGCTCCAAAATGCTGGCACTCCATATCTGAACCCTATTATTTTTAGGGAAATTTTGCAAAAAAGCCCCTGCATTATTGGGAATTGCAAAAGCCTATGCATTATTGGAAATTGCACAACAGCCCTGCATTATTGCTAAAATTGCAAAAAAGCCCCTGCATAATGCCTAAATTGCAGGGGCTTTTTTTTTTGCAAATTTCCCTATTTTTTTTATTTTGCGTTTAGAACAACCGTGCTGATTGGTATTATTATCGTCTTGATTGTTAGGCTGTTGTTTTTAGTATTTTTTTTATTTATTTTGCATTGAGAACCATGCGTCCACTCTAGGCTTGGAGATGGTTGTTATTTTTATTGTGTTTGTCTTATGTTAACAAAGATAGCTCTGTTGTTATTTATGTATTCTTTTTCGTGTTGTAATTATTTTCTTTTTTTTTTGTATTTCAGGTTGCAAGGTCAGCTGATTTCCACCTCTTCCGAAAAAAAATTCTCCACTTTTTTTCTAAATACTTTTTTTTTTTTTCAAAAAGGCCCCTGAGTTATCAAGAAACTGCAGAATACCCTTCCTTTCTCATTATTTTTCAAAACAACTCAAGGGACCTTTCTGCAATTTCTTCATAATCCAGGCCTTTTTCGTAAATATCCCTACTTTTTCGTCATTTTGTGAAATTTTATTTTATTTTATTTATTTATTTAAGGCAAAGGAGAGGCGTCTGTAATTGTGTACAAAGCGGGGGAGTGCATGCAAGAGCTCCTCAAATCTTGGAGAGAATTCAAAGATTTGCAAAAAGACGCCAAAAATGGTGAGAATTCGCAAGTAGGTCCCTCGCTGGAGATCCGTATTCCTTCTGAGTACGTTATTTCCACAAATCGCCAGGTCAGCATTATATTTATTTACTTATCTTTCTCCCCAATTTTGAAAGTAAATTTGGACCGATTGGTCCTCAATTTGGACTGTAATTGTGCAATTAAGCTAAATTTAGCGTTTAAATGCACTTTTATGTGTCAGTTAAGACTCACTTTAGTCTCATTTTCCTCTTTTACGATTAAATTATATAAAGAACAATTAACGTTTGGCTGAATATTATTTTTACCTTTGTAAAAAGGATACATAAAAATATATATTTTAATTAATTATTTAATTTTTTAGGTAAAGGGCGCTCAGCTGTGGGGAACCGATATATACACAAACGACTCGGACCTTGTCGCAGGTACATTCTACTCTCAAATCAAACTTTTTTGTATTTTAACCCTCCAATATATAACATTTTATTTTTGACAAATAATTTTGTTTTGAACAGTATTAATGCACATGGGGTACTGCTCGCCGAGCTCCTCCCCTCCTCCGTCGGCCATTCAGGAGCTGAAGGCGACTATTCGTGTCCTGCCCCCTCAAAAATGTAAGAATTTATTCCATTTGAAACGGAGGGACTGATTTGCAATTTTGTGGTTTTAATGTTGAATTTTGGGTGTTGCAAGGTTATACTTCTACATTGAGGAATAACGTGCGGTCGCGCGCATGGGGAGACGGAATAAGCTGCAGTTATCGCGTCGAGAGTTGTTTCATTGTCAAGGTTTGATTTTCAAATTTAATTATTATATATCTAATAATTAAATATCACACTGGTCAGTAATACTTAGTAATTAATCATCTGTATTGGATTGGAACATTTCTTAGTTTTTTAAGATAAACGATTCATTGTTTATTAATAGTTTAATATTACATGCCAGGCTAGTGAAATGTCACCAATACCCTTATAAAACATAAGAACCATAGAAAATATCCCTCTACTTGTTACTAAAACGACAATAATACCGCATTTTCTGACTTATTCTATATTAAAAAAAAAAAAGTTAACGAAGAAACAATAGTTTTTCTCCACTTTTTTTAAAAAAATACAGAAAAAGAGGGGGGGGTTTACATAATATTATTATGTTCTGTACAGGTGCCCACGACAATAATACTGCATTTTCTGACTTATTCTATATGTAAAAAAAAATAAAAGTTAACGAAGAAACAATAGTTTTTCTCCGCTTTTTTTAAAAAAAATACAGAAAAAGAGGGGGGGGGGGGGGGGGGGTTTACATAATATTATTATGTTCTGTACAGGTGCCCATGATATGATGTTTCCCCCTCTTTGCTATTCTTTTGTCTTTTGTGTTATTCTTATTATTGTTTTGGTGTGAATGCATAATTTTATGCAGAAAGGAGGGGATTTGATAGAGCTGGAGCCTCGACTGCAGCACACATCGGGGCTGGAACCGACTCTTGCCCCCGTTTCCGTCGAACGCACCATGACCACTCGTTCTGCCGCTTCTGTACTACCTTTTTTATATTATATTTATTTAGTTATTCATTTGGTTGGTTGTTTGTGAATGCTGATTGATTGATTGGTTAACTATTTGTGTTTTTTCAGAATGCGTTGCGGCAGCAGAAGTTTGTTAGGGAGGTGACTGTTCAGTACAACCTTTGCAATGAGCCTTGGTAACTTATTTATTTATTTATCTTTTTTTATTGGAGCTATTTTTTTAATTTTGTGTTAAAGATTGTGTTTTAGTTGAATACTGATAGATGTTGGTTTCTGTGCAAAAAAAAAAATTGCTCTTTTCAAAAGGATGATTATTTTGAACTCTAACAATGAGAAATACTGAAAAGTATAATTGAAACTGTTTGAATGCAGATTTTTTCTGAAGTGCATATATAGTTGTAGCAATTCTTTATTTTTCCATTTGCTGATAATTTTAATTTTGTTTATTATTTGCTAATAAATAAATTTTTTTATATTTAGGTTGAAATACAGCATTAATGCTGTTGCTGACAAGGGCTTGAAGAAGTCTCAGTACACGTCAGCAAGGCTCAAAAGGGGAGAAGTTTTATACCTCGAAACTCATTTCAACAGGTATATTTCTTTCCAAATTGTATCCCCAATTTTGCAATTTTTCCCAAATTAGGTCCAAGTGTTGTCCCCAATTGTGTAAATAACCTGTAATTGAACCCAATTTTCTCGCAATTGAACCCTCAATTATTCTATTATGCCTTAATTTCACCCAATTTGACCTCAATTTGCTCTCTCTCTCATGTAAATTCATCAATAACAAATTACCCCAATTTTACAAAAAATCCCAAATTAGCCTCAATTCATCAAAAATCTAATCCATCACTGTCTTAATTGAGTCCTCAATTGTGCAATTACTCCCCATTTTCATCCTATTTACCCTCAATTTCTCTCTCGCTCTCTCTTAATTCTGCAATTACTCAATCTACAATAACAACTTCAAATTTTTTATCAACTCTTTTCAGATACGAACTATCCTTTGCCGGCGAAAAATCCACCTCTCACTCTCACTCTCACTCTCACTCTCACTCTCACTCTCACTCTCACCCTCACCCTCACCCAAACCCTAATTCCTCCTCAGACCACCACCACCACCAACCCACCTCTCACCACCCAAACCCTAACCCTAATTCTCACCACAATCACCAAAACGGTTCCAGCTCTTCAGAGGATCCTGTGGATTCCTTCAGGTGGACCCGGTGCAGGAAGCCCATGCCTGAGCCCGTCATGCGCACTCTTGGAATTCCCTTACCGTCTGAACATTTGGAGGTAATTAAATATTTTCGTTTTTACCCCTACAAAATGGAAAAATATCACGTATACCTACCCCCTGCAAAATATAATAATGTCACATGTACCCCCGTGCAAAATATAAGAAATATCACATATACCGGCTGAATATTTGGAGGTAAATTAATATTTTTGGTGTATTTTTGTTTAAGCCCCTGTGAAATGGAAAATTTTTGTGTATACTCCTGCGGAATGGGGAAATGTTACATGTGCCCTGAAAAATTTAAGAAATATCACATATGCCCTTGCAAACTGTCAAAATATCACGTATACCCGTGTGAAATGTTTGAATGTCACCTCTGAACCCTGCAAAATGTCAAAATATCACATATACCCCTGTAAAGTATAAGAAAATATCATGACTGCCTCTCTTTTCAAATTTTTGTCAATTTTTTAATTAATATGAGAGGCAGGTTTATGATGATATTTTCAGTTTTTCAGGCTTTTACATGAAAGAATTTATCGCCAATCGTCATATTATATATCTAAGTATCTAAAATGTAAAATCACAATTTTTTTAAATATTAAAAAGTAATTTTATTGTGCAGATTTTAGCGGAAAATTTGGAGTGGGAAGAAATACAATGGTCTTCAAATGGTGTTTGGATAGCTGATAAAGAATATTCCCTCGCGAGAGTCCAGTTCATCTCTCCGAAATAATTTCCCCAAAAATGTGCACATAAATGAAAGAAACCCTAGTTTTAGGGTATTATTGTTGTTATTACTTGTGCAGGATTGGGATGTAATGTTATCTGTGAGTTCTGTTGTAGTTTGAAGATTAGTTGTTTGTAGAATGCTTGTAATATTTTATTACAAAGTTTTTTATTTTTGGGATTTTGTTGTATTTTTAATTCAAAAATATTTTTCTTAGCATGTCATGCCCTTCTTTGATTTTTCCCTTTTATCTTTTCTCTTCTTTTGTGGATGTTTCATATACCTTTCAATAAACTAAGGAATCAAATTTATTATCACAATTACAATTTGTCGATTAACCTTAGTACAATATTGTTAAAGAATGAAGGATCCAGAATTACGAATTCTCTAGTTTTATTTTAGCTTTTCTTTTGTCATAGTAACAAATAATTTTGATGTCAAAATTATAGATTTTTTTTTCAAGCATAATGTTTTCATTGCTGAGTTTCAAAAAGATTTGCGAACGTAAAGAATGCTGGAGTTGCAAAAGCATGTTTTGTGTTTTATTATTTTTTATTTTCTTTGAACTCAAGTGGGAAAGAGTATTTTTGAAGGAAAGAAAGGAAAATTGCAAAATTGGTGCATATAAGATTTGAAATTATGACATCTTTTACTTTTATATCTCAAGGAAGATACTCTACTAGAACCATTTGCTTGTTTTTTATTTTTCAAACGTTGAATGCTTGAAAACAATTCTTCTATTTTCTCTTTCCTTGTTTTGGCATGAAAAAATTGTTTTGGAGTATTCAGTGTTAGAAAAAAAGGGTGGTAAAAAACTCATCTTTACAAACTTAATAATGAATATTTTTGCGACTTTGTTTTGAAATATGACTTTTTATGGAGAAGCCGTTTAGATTGATTAGGAGTGTTAATTTTTTTGATTTACTTAATATAATTCAACTTTTTGCTTGATCTATAATGTAATGGATGCACACATATTTTGTGTGGCATATTCGATCATTTATATATTGAGGCACCCATTATTTGTAAATTTATAAATATTTTCTAAACTTACGCAACACTCTTTATATTGAATAAACATACACACATTCACCTATCATACTTCCATAATGAGATACTAGAGAAAATCATTTAGTTTCTATCAAGTTTGAAAGATCATATTGTCGTAAAGTTTTATATAAATCAAGCTCGGAAATTCAATTATTTAGGAAAAGCAACTAGTTTAGGTATTTTTTTAAAGAAATATGCTAGGCAGGGTTATGATGATATTTTTGGTTTACAGGGTTTTGCATGAAATAATTTATGGCCGTATTCTATATCGAGTACCTAGTACATAATACGTAAAATTACAATTAATTTTTTTGAATAAAATGTTAAAAAATTAATTTATTGTGCAGATTTTAGTTGAGAATTTGGAGTTGGAAGAAATTCAGTGGTCTTCAAAAGGAGTTTTTATAGCCGATAAAGAATATTCTCTCGCAAGAGTCTAATTCATCTCGCCAAATTGTCCAACAAAATATTATTAATGTGCATAAATCAGAGAAATAACTTTTTTAGTATAATATATATTGAACTTCATGACATGCATATATAATGTGTATTATTTTTGAGATATTATATGTTAATATTTATGTGTTATTTGTGAGTTATTTCTTTTGTTTACGTATGTGTTAGCCTAACAATTTTTTTTTTGTTTTACCCTTATTTTAGGGTATATTATATTATTACTTGTGGAGAGTTGACATAGTGCTATTTGTGAGTTATTGTTTTTTCTTTATTGAGGCTGAGCTTGAGGTAGGTGATTCTACACTCAAATTATTTTCATTTAAAAGATAAAATTTACAAAGTTCTTTTAGTTGTGAGTTATTGTTGTAGTTTGAAGACTAGTTAGTTGTAGAATGGTTGTATTATTTTGTTACAAAGTTTTTGTTTTTATTGTTGGGTTTTCTTTTTGATGTTTTTTAATTCAAAAATATTTTTCTTATCATGTCGATGTCGAGCCATTGTTTTATTTTTCCCTTTATTTTTCTCTTCTTTTGCCCATTGTAATTTCATATATACCTTTCAATAAACTAAAATATCAAATTTGTCTCTCAAAATTATTTGTCAAAAAAATGTCTTTCAAAATTGCAAATATAAGAATTATACTTCCAAAATTGTAAATATCAAATTTACCCTTCTAATAACTTAAGCATTAAATTATTTTGAAATGTCAAGTTCGTCCTCCCAAAGATGCAAAATTTTAGATTTTCTATGGAAACTTCAGATTCCGAATATTTCATTATTATCACAATTACAATTTGGTGATTAACCTTACAACACTATTGTTAAAGAATGAAGTATTCTGATTCAATCATCTACATGTGCGTGATCTAACAACTAGGATGTGCACATATTTTGTGTGACATATATATAAATTATAAATACTTTGTAAACTTACATAACGCTCATTATATTGCATAAACATATGCTTATTCACCTATCATACTTTTATAATGAGATATTAGAGAAAATCAATTAGTTGAAGAATAGTTTGAAAGATCATATTATCATAAACTTCAAATAGAAATGGAGCTCGGCAATCCAATAGATTACAAAATTCTCTTGCAAGAATCCAACTTCTATGTCAAGAATAATTTTCCGAAGAAAGTCCGGTTTATGCACATAATTGAAAGAAAAAACTCTATTTAGCATAATATTTAATGAATTTTATGAAATGCAGAAAATATATATTACTATTGGAGGGTTTACTGAACGTTTTTTGCACCCAATAGTTCTTTCTTTTTCAAGTTTTTAAAAAGAACTGATTGGTGGTTTGAATGTGGGAAATCTGAGAATGGTTAAATCATTTTTTAATTTCGTGAAATTATGGGTGTGTGTGCATTTTATTTTCTTAGTTCAAAATGTCATAACATTCTTCTATTTTTTTTTTCCCTTTTCTCTCTTCTTTACCCCATGGTAATTTCATACATACCTTTCAGTAAACTAAAATATCATATTTGTTTTTCAAAAATTGCAAATTTCAGATTTATACTTCCAAAACTGCAAAATATCAAATTTATCCTTCTAATAATTGAAGTATTAGATCTCAAAAAAAAAAAAAACAATTGAAGTATTAAAATACTAATTTTAGATTTTCTCTAGAAAAATTAAATTCCAAATAATTTACTATCACAATTGCAATTTGTTGATTAACTGTAGTTGAATACTATTAAAGAATGAAAGTTTCAGAATTTCAAATTAGCTCTAAACACTTCTAATGAAATGGATCTGAAAAATCCAAGCAAATGATGCAGGGTTATGGTCTAACACCATTAAAGAATGTTATGGTGACCAAATCCCGCCATGGAACAATAAATCCATAAGCTACTTCCTGTTGGATTTGAACAGCATAATGCCGCTCTTTCGAAACAGAGCAAAGCAGAACTTGGAAAATGGTAAATCCACACGTTTTTGGCAAGACAAATGGCAGGATGAAATTTTTGCAACAACATATAAAGGGTTATATAGGCGAGCGGTAAACAAACAAATCATGGTCCACGAGGCATTGACTAATCCCAATGCATTACAATGGGACAGACAATTAAGCACACAGCAAGAAAGAGCACTGATCACCCTTAGGATGAAACTACAGAGTATTGCACTTACCAATAAGAACGATTTCCTAACATGGGAGACCGGTAAACACAATAAATTTTCGGTCCGATCTGCGTACACATTTTTCTTAGACAGAGGTCAAACGGATGCTAAAAATAAAACCCTATGGAAACTCAAGGCACCACCAAGAATTAAATTCTTTATTTGGCTCCTCTCTAAAAGCAAATTAAACACTAGAGATAAGCTTGAACGCAAAGGTTGTATTCAGGACGACAGATGCACTTTGTGTAATGCAAGGATCGCTGAATCACACAACCACCTTTTTGCACATTGCATATACTCGCATGCGATATGGGAGAAAGCGTGTAATCTCCTAAATGTTCAACTGCCGCCAATTATTGAATGCCCAATAGGGCTTCACAACTGGATGAAGAAGCGCCTACCCCGATCACTTGACAAGAAATGGGGAATCATATGGGCGGCAGGTTGCTGGGAAATATGGAAAGAACGAAACAACCGAGCCTTTCAAAGGAAAAAGAAGAACGCGGCTCAAACTTTCGAGTTCGTCCTGGCCACATTCGAAGAATGGATAAAAGTGGCCAGCTCCCATAGTCATACTACCAACCAGTTAGGTTAATTTTTAGGGTAGTTTAATTTCCATAATGGGAGCATGAATGCAAATATTTTATTGTAACAATTTTTCATATCAATGAAAGTCTATTATAAACATTGCGCCTAGAATTAAAAAAAAAAAGAAAATAGTGTGCTCCTATTTTCTTGTCATTTTGGGGGCGTGCATACCTCTAGTTTTGTTTTAGCTTATTCAATTCTTTTTCATAATAATAAATAATTTGATGATGTGAGAAAAGAAGGACTTTCAAACATAATGTTTTTATGGTTGAGTTTAAAAAAGAAACACAGTCAAATGCTAAAGTTTCAAAGCATATTCTGTGTTTTATTTTTACAAACACCGAATGTTCAAAAATAAAAAACAAACACTGAATGTTCGAAAATAATTCTTCTACTTTTTTCTCCTTCTTTTGGCATGATTTTTTTTTGGAATGTTCGATGTTAGAAATATATATATATATATATATATATATATATATATATATATATATTTTTTGGCAAACTCAGTGTTCAAACTACTATTACAATAGTGAAATTGTTAGTTTTCTACAATTTTTTTGTTATGACTTTTCATGGAGAAGTCGTTTAGATTGGTTAGCACTATTATTTTAGGGAAATGAGAAATCACGAGGGGTAATGTAGCGAACATATAGCAACGGATTGAAATTATATACTGTTTTCGCGCGTTTCTATATACGTTATACACTGTTTTCATTTTTTTAAAATATATACTGTTTTACCGAATGAATTTTTATATACTGTTTGTTTTCAGTTTATATATTTTTTTCAATTTTTATATACCGTCGCTACAGAGTCTCTACAGTACCGTCGGTCAGCATCAGCTCCCGTTATTTTATTTGATTTAATTAATATTCTTCAACTTACTAGATTTGCGTGATCTAACAACTAGGGTTGCATACATATCGTGTGTGACTTATTCAGTCATCTATTTTATTTGAGGCACCCATTATTTGTATATTAAAAAATATTTTGTTAACCTACAAAACGCTCTTTCCATTGCAGAAACATAACGTTTATTCAACTATCATACTTTTATAATGATATATTAGAGAAAATCAATTAATTGCAAAATAATTTGAGAGATCATTTATGATAAACATCATAGAAATGGAGCTTGACAATTCACTAGTTACCAGTGAAGAATTGACATAGACTGTTTTATGGTTATTTATTTTTCTTCCGTGTTGCAGTTTGAAGATTAATTATTTGTAAAATCTTCAACGACAAGAAATCCACTCCAGCGATCATCTCTAAGAAAGCATCTCATGAAGCATTACTGTGGATAGAACATTGTTAACATATACCAGGGCAAGGTGCAGTATGGCCTATGGGTATGGTAGCTATGGCTATTTATGTGATGTAGCTCCCCTACCTGTATCACCTCTCTTTTAATTAATTTAACAATTTGAACGGTTCCTTCAAATAAAATATTTGTAAAATGCTTGTATTATTTTATCACGGTGTTTTCGGATTTCCTTTTTATTTTTAACTATTTTCGGTTTTTTATTCAAAAATATTTTTCTCATTATGTGGTGCCATTCATTTCCTCTCTTTTTTTTTTTTTTCTTTTGCCTGTGACAATTTCATACATACCTTTTAGTAAACTAAAAATATCAAATTCTAACTTTTAAAAAAGACATATGATGCTGCATAACAAGGGTTTTCTCTCATGCAGCATGATTTCCTCCTTTTTTTTCGCAAATAAAGACAATAAACATTATACACGATTCATTATCTTGTAAGCTTTATATACATATAATAAAAAAAATGTATGTAGAAAAAATAGTTTATTGAAAAGCAAAAAAACCATATATACAAATTCCAAAAATAAAAATTGCACAAAAACAATATATACGTAAAAACAATGAAACAATATATAGAAAATATAGTGAATTGAAAAACCGAAACAACAATATATACAGAATTCCATCGAGTTTTAGGCGTGCTCAAGCCCGTCGCGCTTTCAAATTTTCCTTTAGAAAATTCAAATGTCGAAATTATTCTTTCAATACTAAAAATATCAAATTATTTTCTAAAATTGAAATATATAATATTTTTTTGAAAGTTTCCAAATTATCCTTTCAAGATATCAAAGTGTTGACAATGAAAATTAAAATGTTTTATAAAGTTGATTTTCCAAGATAAAACTATGATCACAAACATTGTTGATGAAAAAGAAATTTCCTTGACGCAAAACTTCGCGCTTAAATAAAAACAACAATTTTGGTTAGTTTTTTTCATTTCTCAAGAGAACCATTAAACGTTAAGCCAAGGCATATACATAAAATTTTCAAACTTTACAGGGTGTCAAATATGATATCAAGATTATTTTGTAGTACAAATGAAATTTCCTGACAAACACTACATTTTGATTTAACGTGGACTTCAAGCACGTCATCATCCACTAAATCTTGTTTAATTGATATAATTAGAAATGCTAGTTTTATTTGATTTAATTAATATAATTAAACTTAATTAACCTCACTGGATTTGTGTGATGTAACAACTAGGGATGAGCACATAATTTATGTGACTAATTCAATCATCTATATACTCAAAACTGAGTCACACATCATTTGCAAAGTTAAAAATATTCTGTGAAATTAAACAAGGCTTTCTTTTTTCATTATCATGATTTTATTAAAAGATTGTAATTATATAATGAGATACTATAGAAAATCAATTAGTCACAAAATGGTTTCAAGGGTCACTTTAGTGATTGAGCTCGAATCTTCAATAGATTTTGGCAAATCTGCACCTTGCAAAGTCTTCACCATATGAAACTGTGAAAACTCAAGCTTATATTTTCAATCATGTGACAAAAGTAAAAAATAATTTCATATTTTTGCGCAGTTGGTTCGGATTTTAACATAGTAACGTTTTTCATATTCAAGGGGACAAAGGAATATTCTGAATTTCCCTCAGCTTTTTCTTTAAAATGTTTAAAATATTAAAGTTTTATTCTCAAACAAATACTCCATTTTTCTTAATTTATTTTATTTTCCTTTTTCTATTTAATAATATGTGACAACCAATCGAACTTCTCTGCTTGTACTGTTAATTATTGCTCTAACAAAATATCATGTATAATCCTATGTGATAAAAAAAGAAATCATTGGACGATAATTTCATATTTGTCCGTGCAAAACCTCAATATATCAATACACCCACAAAAACAAAAGGTTATTTCCTATAACCTCAAGATACATGTAAAATATCATCCATACCCCTCCTCCCATCATTTCAAAAGAAAATAGAAATATGAACTACAACTTTGGTTATTTTGCATTTCTCAAGAGAGCAGTTCAATGCTAGGCCATACACAACAATTTTCAAAATTACAAGGGCATATGTGACATTTCAAACTCTTAAAAGTAGTACAAATGAAACTTTGCCCCACCCAAACCCTAATTTTCCTTCAAACCCAAATTTTGGTTCACTTCGATTTAACATGAACTTCAAGCATGTCATCGTTTTCCAAATCAAGACTGACCGGGGTTTGATTTGGGGCGACTTTATCTCCGTCAAAACTGAATGTCAAATCTTCTGGTTTCAAATTCACCTTTTTGGCGTAAATTTTGAAAAGCTTCTCAAACTTATCATCCTGCATTTCAAACAAAAAAATAAAGAAACCCTAAATAAGAACAATAAACAATTTCTACTAAAATTGAAATAAGAATATGATTATCACAAATTCAGCATTTAGCCTAATTGGTAACTAAAAAGATTTTAAAGATATAAATACATATAATGCTCAAATATTACTCCTAAACAAAGAATATTTCAACATTTTCTAGGGTTCTCAAGCAAGTATTCAAAAAAAAAACATTTTCTAGGGTTATATATGAAATATTTTTCAATAATAAACTATCTTATTATAATTATATACCCTATAAATGCAAAATTGCTTTCGGCCATTTTTGTCTTGAATGGAAATAACAATCTTTTGCCTCTCTTCTGTTGAGGCGTCTAATATCACTTCTTCAAGGGGCTTTTTCGCACTTTTGACCTCCATTTTTACATTTTCCACCACATTTTTCAACACATCTTGCGCTGACTGAGCGAGTGAAGCCAACTCTTGCTTCTTTAATCTTCACATACTTTTGAGAATTAATAAAAATAATTAAATATATAAAATACAATTGTTAATTTAGAAACTTAACAATGTCAAGAATTAAAAAAATAATACATGAATTAAGCCTGAATTAACCCACAATAGAAGTTACTAAAAGTTACTACGTCTACAGCAGAAGTTTCATGATAGTAATGAAATAAAAGAACGTATGAAAAGTAATTTATTTTTTATTATTCTGTTCTTTCTAAAAATATTTACAAAGTTACTAAGATTATCTTCTGAAGGAGGTGCTAAATGTTATTGATTATTTCTGTTTAATTATGTGGCAAACAGTACAATTTTAGTGCTTGTACTACAATTTATGTGGCAACAAATACAATACAAATGTTGATAATGAAATGTTGTATAAAGTTGCTTTTCCAATATAAAGCTATGATCACAAACATTGTTGATGAAAAATATATCATTCGCGTAAAACTTTGAGTTTAGCCCAGCAAAACCTCAATATATTAATATACCCGAAGAAAAAAAATATCTCACAAACCTTGAATATATCAAAATATCTTCCACATCCCTCCTCCCAAATTTTCTAAGCAAAATACAAAAAAAAATTTTGATTATTTTTTCATTTATTAAAAGAACCATTAAACAATAAAGCATATACTGATACGCATAAAATTTTCAAACTTTACAGGGGCAAATATGACATTTCAAGACTTTTAAAGTAGCACAAATGAAATTTCCTGACTAATCTTTCGTCGGTTTGATTTAATGTGGACTTATCATCCTCTAAATCTTATTTAATTAATATAATTAGGATGGCTAGTTTGATTTGATGTAATTAATATAATTAATCTTAATTATCCTCACTAGATTTGTATGATGTACATCAAGGGATGAACACATCATTTGCAAATTTATTAATATTCTGAAATTAAGGGTGGCTCTTTTTTTTTTGCATAAACATGAGCTTACAAAATGATTGTAATTATATAATGAGATACTAGAGAATACCAATTAGTCATAAAATAGTTTCAATGATGGCCCTTTCATGATTATTTCAGTGATGGAGCTCGACTCTTCAATAGATTTTGGCAAGGCTGCGCCTAGCGAAGGCTCGACCATATGTAATTGTGAACACTCATATTTTTAGTCATGTTATTGAAGCAGCTCGATTATTATCTGATAGTCCTGTACACTTCAGTTCCAACCACAGTATAGACATCTGGTTCAGATTTTATAGGACACATTTTGCTTAAAAACTTTATTCAATATTATTTGAAATAGTAAAAATGTTATTGAAGTTATATTGTCAAACATACTCTAAAAACATATTTTATTTTATTTTTTTACTATTCTTTTTTCCTTCTCTATTTAAGTTTGTGTATCGTACTTCTTTGATTTTGTGCCACTATTTTGACTGTAGCACGACTGTAGCATGACGCACTGTAGATATACTATTATTTTTCATTTTATATACTGTTTTCTCATTTTATATATTGTTATTTATTCTTTGTATATTTCTTATTTTTTTTACTTTTATATACTATTTTCCCATTTTATATATTGTTTTCTCATTTTTATATACTGTTTTCACTTTTTATATATATATTGTTATTAGAAAATAAATTATATATACTGTTATGTATATATTGTTATTAGAAAATAAATTATATATACTATTATTGGATTCTGTCGTGAACAGTCGTGCTACGGTGCGTCGTGCTGTAGCAGATCCCCACTTATAATGTAGAGTATAGATAAGTTGGATTTCAGGTCATGTCTCGTTGAAAATATCAGAATTGTAGATTAGTTCAATAAGTAAACCATATTATTTTGAAATAAGATTTATTTATTTTTGAGTTAAGTATGGAATTAGTTTTGATTCTATTTAGGTTACTTTTACAGGTCTGCAAGTCTAAAAATAAAGACAAATCAAGGGCACACCCAACTTTGAAAGAAGAAAGCAATTTTGTTGCATAATTTTACAAATTCAATGGCCGCCAATGGATGTAAATTCATCCCGTCAAAGTGCTACTGTTCTGTTTTCCAAGTGTGAAACAGAGGTGGATCCGGGAAATATATTCCAGCAAATGATTTCCGGGTTTGTTGATTTTGGCTGGGATTGGATGTGAGGGGGACTGGATTGTAGTTGGAGTAGGCATGAAGAGGAAAATAGAGGAGGTTAAATTAATGAGGTTATTTTTTAGATTTTGTGGACTTTAATAATGATTATTTTTTTTTTAGTGATAATATAATAAAGAGTCAAAAGATTGTTCTGTGTGAATTATAATGTTAACTGCTGATTCATATACAAAAGATTTAAAATTTTATTTTTCACAAATCCTGGTTCATTTTGGCTCTGTTCTAACTCTTGTGTTTCCTAACAACACTTATCCTTCATAATTATTATTATTTTAATTATTATTATTACTACTATTTGAGGTTGACTTTAGTTGAGAAATTAAAATATATAAAAAAAAGTAATGTTGAAAGTTTGAAGGGGCAGATTGATTACCATAATAAATAGTAAGCAACAAACTAAAATACCAAGTACAGTCATGTTTTATTTGTGTGCTTGTAAAGTAATGAATATCTACATATATAGATCAACTTGACAACCTAAGGCCTGAGTTTTTATCATGTTTAGGCCAATGTTGACAAACGCATTGCCAAGGGATGCATCCATCATGACTCTCAATATATATGTTGAAGTCCAAGTATATGAAAACTTAAGGCAAAGTTTACCCAAATTTGGACGCCAAGTTTCTATACTTGACAAAATGAGATATTAACATAAAAACAAAAGAGGACGTCTATTTTGCACCCTCATTTTCTCACAAAACAGTTATATAAGTCACGATAACATCAAAGAGAGTGTAAATACAAGAACCATAACATCATAGAGGTGTAAATACAAAAAATATAATATCATGAAGAGGCCATTTATACTTTTTCCAAAACAAAAAGTCCAAATGAATCTCCTACAAAACTTCCCCTAAAAGAAATTGGAGTATCTTCAGTACTATGATTAGAGGTAAAAATGGGCCGGATATTATCCGGATCGACCCGGACCGGATCCTGAAAATATCCGGATCCAAATAAAAAAATCCGGATCTGGATCTTTTATTCGCATAAGGAGACGGTATTGGATTTTGGAGTCGGATCCGGATTCGGATCCGAGCAATATCCGGATCTGGATACTATTTAAAAACGGGTACTTATTTTTTGACCGATATTCTCAAATATGGATACTCATTTTTGACCCAAATTTTGTATTCATCGGAATATCTATAAAATTAGTTATACAACATCTTCAAATATCTATAAAATTAATAATTATTAATTTAGAAACATAATAAAATATTATATAAATGAAATGTATGATCATTTTCTTACATATTTATATATTTTTGACTATTTTTTATATTTTATATAGTTTTATCAAATAGTAATTTTTATCCAGTAAAAACATGTTTCTTTAATTAAAATTCAATTTTTTTTGTATAATGATAATTACGAATTATAAAATAAATATTTATATTAAGTACTAAAATATCCGTTTTAATTATTCGAATAAAATCCAGAACTGTATCCGCATCCAAATTATCTGAACAGTATTAGTATCCGCTTAAGATCTGAATCGTATCAGGATCCGGGACGTTCCGATCCGGACCCGGATCCAGAAAAAATATGAATACAGATATAGAAAGAGCACTGCCCGAACAGGATCTGGACATAATATCGAAGTAGGTGGTTTCTTGATTTCGCAAGTGCGAATGCATCCAGATAATCTATTACATCCCGATTGCTATTTATTGGACTGTGCACACATGTTATTATTTATATCGTAGGGACAACTTAAAGGACAGCGATGCTGCAAACAAAACTCATCCGATTAAAACTGGTTAATGGCCATTTTCAATTACAAAACCCAACTCCTAACAATTTGATTGCTAATTTAGAGATACACGAAATGTTGGTAGATTTTCAAAATATATTTAATATGTAGGAAAATAAATATAATTTTATATAGACTAGAAGACTCTTTTTATAATTTTTAAAGATCTCGATACTCGATACATATTTACATAATCACAAATATTAAACCCCCCCCCCCCCCTCCCAAATAACTTGACAAGTTTGAAGTGGTTTTATTGTTTGTTCGTAGTCATGTTACATGGCTACATGCATGGTTATGGATTATTAAGCCCTTATGTAAAGTAATTTAATTAAATTAATTAATTTAATTGTAATTCTAAATAGTATATAAAATTAAATCATATTTTTTTCTCATGATTATTTTTATATGATGCGATAGGAATTTAAGAATTTGACGGCCGAGTTTCTAAATGTTTAATGATAAGTTTCATTCTGAGTATAAAATAAACATAAGAACTTGGCAGCCAAGATCTCCCAAGAGGGATGATAAACTTCATTCGTGTATAGAAGGAATTAAAAAACATGTCGGCCAAGTTACCAAATGATGGACGAGAATTTTATTTGAGTATAAAAAGGAATATTAGAATTTGGCGGCCAAATTTACACATAAATTTAAAAGAAAACTAGGTCCAAATAAATTTTCTAGTAGTTTTCTATTTCAAAAAATACAAAAATAATACGTTATAGAAACATTTATTTATTTTTTACATTAATATAAGCGTTTATAAGTAACTAAAACCAAAGTACGTCATATGATAATACAAACACAGAGTTTTAATTTGGAATATGACAAATAATATAATCTTTCATTTGTACCTTTGAAAATCAATTAAGCAGTTTCGATAATTAGTGCCCCATCTATAGCTTCTCTTTTGACACTTAACGATTTATGATTTGACGAGTGCCCTCTAGGGTAAATTGTGAAGATTTAGAGGTTCATAGGTCAAATTTCAAGTATCCACATTGGATGTGAGTTGACTCTTTGCTGGATTTTAGTTGTCCCGCACGGTCAAAGATAAGAATAATTTAGATTGTAATTCCTAACACATGGAATAGTTGTTCCTTAGTAATAAAAGAGTGGAGAATTTATTTATGGATTGAGAGTTCCATATAATTATATTTTACTGTCAACTTTTGAATCATATCGCAAAAATTATTTTCTCCATGTTTTATTACATGATGTTGAACGTATCATATAATATTAGAGCCTACAAGATGTTCTGCTGACCTTACAAGATCAGATATTTGCGAACATTCAACCATGCATTATCGTAGTTGACACTCACATATGCCCTTGGATACAAAGATTTAAAGAAATAATACAAGTAAGGCCAAGAATAATATGTTATTGGATTCAAAATTACATTTTACTATTGAATAAAATATATGATAAATCTTTTGGGGCATTTTTGGTTTGAATACAATTTTTTCTCCAAAAATATAGCATGAATAGTTTTTCTTTTTTGAGGAAACATAAAATATTTACTTTGGACACATTAATTGTTTCCATAAATGCAAGAATATATTTTTTTTAAAACCTAAACTTTCATACTCGCTTTTTGTTGGAAGTATTTGATTCTGGCCGTGGTTATTTGAACTTTGGTTCAAAAAAATGGACTTGACTCGTGCAGACAGTCGGTATTGTGCTATAGTCTCATAAAGAATCATCTGATAAAAGTACAATTGACATGCGTTAGTGCTTATACCAAACAACTATATATGAAAGAAGCAAGCAACAAGCTCTTGATGTACAGTTTCCAAAATACTTAAACCTATCCAACCCGAGTTCAATCAGGCAACCGAAGTGAATTGATAAGCTCGAATTGGTAACTGAATAATCCGAACCGAATGAACACCCACAATTAACTGATTTTTCTATACCATATAAAATTTAATTTTTCATTATATTTATAGGAGGACTATACAAATAAGATGATCGAAATGCACGGTGAAGATGAGGCCGAACATGTTGACGACAACGAGACGTGGCTCAAGTCGAGCGGAAATATGTCTCATGGACGAATTTACGTATTCAATAGTCTCGTCAAATCTGATGAGATTCGGCCAAGTCAACCGTCCAATGGATCCTCTGTTGGTACATGCTTGCCTAGTCGTAGGAAGCGAATGTATAGCGATGAGGAGATAGAAGAGTTGGTGACTAAAAAACATCAAGAAGCGTCCGAAAAAATGAAGGAGGATTTTGACGCAAAACTTGCGGGTTCACTAAAGGCACGGGCGGATGATCTCAAGAAGTCGATGTTCGCGGCATTTAAGGAGAACCTCATTGCTTTATATCACACTATGATGTTAATTATATAATTTGGCTATTGCATTATAAACCATAATTTACCATCATTGCTTTATATCACACTATGATGTTAATTATATAATTTCGGTACCTTAGCTATAATATTAGAACACAATGCCGCTCTACAGTATAAAGTATTTAATTAATAAGTAGTTTGATTTGTAATATGCAATATGGGTGTTCATTTGGTCCTTTTGATCCGAACCAAGCCAAGTATATGATCAATTCGAGGTAAAACCAAACCGACTAATATAGAATTGAAAAAATGAATTACACATAATATATTAATAAAATAAACAAATTTTGGACTAAATAATTAATGACTTAATGTACATGTCTAAATAGTTATAAATTAACAACAATAAAATTAATTTGGTAGATTTATTCAATTTTGGTAAATCAAAATCGAAACATCAAAAGAGAAACAAACCAATACAAAAATTACAAAATATTTAAATGTACCGAACCAACCTGAATTAACCAAATAACATAAACCAGACCGAATGTAAACAATTAACTGATTTACAAATACCATATAACATTATGATAAGACTAGAGATACTCTCGCTTTGCGCTACTTCTTTGAAATATTTTTTTTTCAATGTTATCTATTTAATTAATATATATAATCTTGAAGCCTCTTTTTTACGGTACTCTCACTAATAATTGTCACGTCATCCTCTTTCTTGCACACCGTTTGATCATGATCCTAGGGCTAAAATTTTCGCGTGAATTCATGTAGTTCTTTGATTCCATTGATCTATACACCTACTCAATCTTTTGTATGTAAACATAAATGTCAACTGTTTGCATTATGTTGTTTATTTTTGCCTTTTTTGTTGACATGTTGACTCAAAAATGTCTCTTATATATGTAAAAGCAGATTATTACATTGTTTCATAGAAACTTCATTGTTTTCTTACTGTTTTTTGCTTTTTGCTCTTCTAACTTTGACATCCAAAAGAAAAGACGAAGCAATGAATAATTGAAAAAATAAAAAGAAAAGATAAGTGTTAAAAATCTCGCGCAAAGCGCGTGCATCCCTTATAATATATATAATCCTAAAGGCTATTTTCTACAGTACTTTAACCTAAAAATGCCATGTCATCCATTTCATTTTGCACCATCCGATTTCTTATCAATGACTTATATTTTGGCATTTGTATAAAGGTCATCTATATGGACCATGACCACATAGGCCAACAATAACAATATTTAGATGATAAAGAAGTTTGTCTATGGAGTAAGTGTATGACCCACTATATAGTATTTTTTATTGATTATTCATTTTCTCTCCCCCTCTCTTCCTCATTTCTTCTTTACCACGACTGTATAAAAGAGTATTTCAACATTTATAGAAAATGGGTGCTAAAGAGACTCATGTTTTACAAAATATATTTAAAGTAATATTTTTTAGTTCAAAGTAATTAAAATGAAATAATTTTTGTAAATATTAAATTTTAATTTTGTGAAGCTATAAAACTATAATTAAAATTGCAACTTCTATTTCAGTAGCCAATCCTTTATCATTGGTATGACATTATTATTTAAGCATTGTTCCACATATTATATTTTTTAAGAATACTAAGGATTGCTTATTGTCGTTGTATTATATGAAGATAGTATTATTTTATATCAAAAGACAAAGAAAGTAAAAAATATTTAATGCAACATAAGTAAACGTTTACCTTTCCAAAAAAAAAAGGAAAAATTAGGATAGAAGTAAAAGAAGAATAATCACGCCCAATATTGTGAGTTACTAATTTTGTGATGAGATTATATTCTATTGACTTTTATTCTAATTTAGTTGAAAATCATTTTAGTATTTTGGTACACAGTAAATTCCGCACCTTTTATACTAATAGATAACAATTAAATGTCATTTCCCTTAAATGTGTTTTTTCCATTGGCTTCAAATTAATTTATTCTTTTTTTAGAAGCAATGATAAAGTATGATCATGAGCGGCATATGTGTACTGGATTGAAATTTTATTCAGTCATTAATAATTATAAAATTGCGGATTGATTAGGAATTAATTAAATAATTCAAGGTTATGAAGTTATTGCATAATTCTTTTTTTTTTTTATTAGTCGTCACCACATCATGCTGCAAGAGTTGTTGCATGTATCAATAATTCCAGCATAGTTGCATGTGTAGTGTAGATAAGGAGAAAAAGATAATTTAGTCTACAAATTATATATGAAGAATAGTATAATATATAAAATTTATATTGCAAAAATATGAGATATATTTTGAAAGTATAGTTTGCTTTCATATTGTCCTGTAAAAAAATAAATATTTTCCTATGTAAAGCTAGAATTTCATAATACCATCAGTTTTTATATTGTTGTGGAAAATAATCATTTCACATATAAAGTTAGGATCTCATAATACTATCAGAAAAGTTGCTTCCATATAGTACAAATAATACTACAAGGGATACTCGCACTTCGTGAGAACTTTCCATAATCTTTTATTTGAAATTTTATTATCGGTATAAGCAGCAGCTATAAAAAAACACATTTAAGTGAAATGACATTTAATTGCTATCTATTAGTCTAAAAGGTGCGGAATTTCAATTGTGTACCAAAATACTAAAATGATTATCAACTAAATTAGAATAAAACTGAGTAGAATATAATCTCATCACAAAGTTAGTAACTCATAATATTGGGCGTGATTATTCTTCTTTTACTTCTTTCCTAATTTTTCCTTTCTGTTTTTTTGAAGGATAAACGTTTACTTACGTTGTATTCAATAATTTTTACTTTCTTTGTCTTTTGATATAAAATAATACGACCTTCATATAATACAGCGACAATAAGCAATCCTAAGTATTTTAAAAAAATATAATATGTGGAACAATGCTTAAATAATAATGTTATACAAATGATAAAGGATTGGGTACTCAAATTGAAGTTGCAATTTTAATTATAGTTTTACAGCTTCACAAAATTAAAATTTAATATTTCCAAAAATTATTTCATGTTACTTGGAACTAAAAAATATTACTTCAAATATACTTTGTAAAACATGATCTTTTTAGCACCTATTTTCTATAAATGATGAAATACTCTCTTATGTAGTCACGGTAAAGAAGAAATGAGGAAGAGAGGGGGAGAGAAAATGAATAATCAATAAAAATTACTATATAGTGGTTCATACAAATATTCCATTGACCAACTCCTATATCATCCAAATATTGTCATTGTTAGCCTATGAGGTCATGATCCATATTGATGACCTTTATACAAATGCCAAAATATAAGTCATTGGTAAGAAATCGGATGGTGCAAAATGAAATGGATGGCGTGGCATTTTTAGGTTAAAGTACTGTAGAAAATGGCTTTTAAAATTATATATATTACTAGAGAAAACTCGCGCGTTGCGCGATTTCGTCAATCTCATTATTAGATGATCATACTCTCGTGCGTTGCGCGATTTTGTCAATCTCATTGGGTGATCATATTGATTTTCGTCAATCTAATTATTAGATGATCATACCGGACATAAGGAAGATATGCTTGAAAATACCTTGTGGGAATTGATATTATACTATATACATATATGCTGTAAGCTGCGTAACATATTAATTACTAACCCATCTTACTTGACGTGATGAACACTCCTACATGATAAAAATGAATGAAAGTATCTAAACTTTGTAGAGAAATAATTTTTGTATCTCATATTGATTTTGTGATATGATAAAATGCGAACTTATGTACAAAAGATATTTAAACCAAAGCACCCACCTATAAAATAATGATATGCCTTATATTTTCTTTGTCACATTTCATCTAGTAAAATGAAACTTCCTACAATAAGTCCAGGATTAAAAAATGCTCATGAAAAAGCATTTCTATAAGCAGTATGGATGAATTGCCAAAACCATAAGAATCAGATCATAGATTCATAGCAAGGAATATAAGGTTGATTGAGCCCAAATTTAACAATCTAAAATAAAGATGAAAATAAGTCACTCTCAGTTAAAAAGAGGAAATGACTCATCATTTTAGCACATTAATCATTAATAAGATAATAATATAAGAATATTATATGAAATTAGGTTGTAACATGATTGATAGAAAAAATGCACAATTAGAGTAATCATGTGTTTAAGATTAATGTATAGCTTTAGCAGAATTTTTCCAGCAAAAAAATATTTTGTTCAAGATTAATGGTGATAATATTATATGTTGTTGAATGAAGAGGAATATGGTGATGGCGTGGGGGGATAAAGGAAAGGGGAGAAAAAATTGCACTTGGACATAATTCATTTATAAAAGACAATAAAGTGGAGGGAAGAGAAATAGATGTTTATAGTGGTCCACACTTACTACTTTAGACATGGTTCATTCATGTTTACTTTGGACATTTATATTATAACCATTGGATCAAAATCGGATGGATGTTAAAAAAAGCACTGATGTGGAAGCAGGTGGAGTAAGAACTGTAGAAAACACCATTTAGAATTATAATATATTATTAATATTAATTATTAATTATTAATAAGGGATGCACGCGATTTGCACGAGATTTTTAGCACTTATCTTTTCTTTTTATGTTTTCAATTATTCATTGCTTCGTCTTTTATTTTGGATATCAAAGTTAGAAGAGCAAAAAGCAAAAAATATAAGAAAACAATGAAGCTTCTATGAAACAATGTAATAATCTGCTTTTACAAAATGAAGATGAAACATATAAATAGCAAAACTAATCAACATACCAACAAAAAAGGCAAAAATAAACAACACAATGCAAACAAATGACACTTGTGTTTACATACAAAAGATTGATTAGACGTATAGCTCAACTGAATCAAAGAACTACATGAATTCTATTGACAATTTCAGCTCTAGAATCATGATCAAACGGTCAGCAAGAAAGAGGATGACGTGGCAATTTTTAGTGAGAGTACTGTAAAAAATAGGCTTCAAGATTATATATATATTAATTAAATAGATAACATTGAAAAAACTAGTCAAAGAAGTCGCGCAAAGCGCGACTATCTCAAGTCTTATCATAATGTTATATGGTATTTGTAAATCAGTTAATTGTTTACATTCGGTTTGGTTTATTTTCGGTCAATTTGGGTAATTTGTTTATGTTATTTGGTTAATTCAGGTTGGTTCGGTACGTTTAAGTATTTTGTAACTTTTGTATTGGTTTGTTTCAATTTTGATTTTCAAAAATTGAATAAATCTACCAAATTAATTTTATTGTTGTTAATTTATAACTATTTAGACATGTACATTCCAAAATTTGTTTATTTCATTAATATATTATGTGTAATTCAATTTTTCAGTTCTATATTAGTCGGTTTGGTTTTGGCTCGATTTGATCATATACTTGGCCTGGTTCGGATTAAAAGGACCAAATGAACACCCATATTGCATATTAAACTAACAAATTACTTATTAACTAAATATTTTATACTATAGAGCGGCATTGTGTTCTAGTATTATAGCTAAGGTACCGAAATTATATAATAAACATCATAGTGTGATATAAAGCCATGATGCTAACTTATGTTTTATATTGCAATAGCCAAATAATTATGTAATTAATTGTAGGCATATTATAATAATTTATAACATAACATGGCTTATCATATTGTCTTATGGTGTAGGAAGATCAGTTAATGTGAGGTATTCACTCGGTTCAGACTATTCAGTTACCAATTTGAGTTTATCAATTCGCTTCGGTTGCCTGATTGAACTCGGCTTGGAGCGGTTTAAGTATTTTGGAAACTGTACATCAAGAGCGTATTGTTTGCTTCTTTCATGTATAGTGGTTTGGTATAAACACTAGCGCATGTCAATTGTACTTTTATCAAATGATTCTTTATGAGATTGTACGAGTCAAGTCCATTTTTTTGAACCAAAGTTCAAATAACCATGACTAGAATCAAATACTTCCAACAAAATGCGAGTATGAAAGTTTAGGTTTAAAAAAAATATATATTCTTGCATTTATGGAAAGAATTAATGTGTCCAAAGTAAACATTTCATGTTTCCTTAAAAATGAAAAACTATATATGCTATAATTTTGGAGAAAAAATTGTATTCAAACCAAAAATGTCCCAAAAGATTTATCAAATATTTTATTCAATAGTAAAATGTATTTTTGAATCCAATAACATATTATTCTTGGCCTTACTTGTATTATTTCTTTAAATCTTTGTATCCAAGGGCATATGTGAGTGTCAACTACGATAATGCATGATTGAATGTTCGCAAATATCTGATCTTGTAAGGTCAGCATAACATCTTGTATGAAACGAAATTATTGAATAGCTTAGCTTGTTAATTAACATGGTTGTACTAAATTGTATTTGTTGTGTTGTTCATGTAACTATTTATTGCTTTTTTATTGTTGTATTTTGAAAATTAATTTGTAGGATTGATTGTGTTGGTTCACTGAATATTTCTTAACGAAGTATGAAAAGTCTCGCGACGATATTCAACATGCTGTGTGTATTTCTTAAAATATATTATTAATTAAATATGAAAGTGTTCATTGAAATTAAAAAATTATTCACGAACCATCTTAAAATATTTGTTCATAAATAAAATCATCTTGAAATGAAAACAGATTAATTATGTATGCTCCGAAACAGAAACACCAGCAAAAGTATGTAATTAGTGACCTCACAACTAGCACAATAGTCTCTTGATTCGGGCCAAGCTTATCAAATATTTGGTGTATGGACTGGTTCCGTATGAACTGTCGTTTTAATGTAATAACGGTGTTGGTGAAGCGGGTTTATGAGTATAAAAGCGGTTGCAAAGTTTGAGCTCCCGTTTTGTCAAAAATAAATGCGGACCACATAGACCGGCCTACTTTGAGAAAATGATTACATGAACCACATGTATTTAATAATTTTTTGCTCAACCTTGCCCTAATATAAGTATAGACTCTCCAGAACCTTCACAAACCTTGCTCTCCGATTCCCCCTTTTCTTCCTCAACCGGAAAACAAGGTGAATAACCCTAAAATCGCCGAAATTGAAAAGATCCATTACAGATCCGTAGAAATATTAGGAAAGCTCAATACATTTGCTGAGATTGTTGGCTTCTTGCTTCTTTATTCAGATCTCATCTCAGAACAGGTGATTAGAATCCGCCGATCCCGATGGCTCTGGTGAGTTATTTCAAGCTCACTTTCTTCTACATATATGTGTTGAGTTTCAATTGTGGATCTTGATCTTGAATCTGCACAATTTTGTTTACTTATTTTTGTTAGGGAAATTTTATTACCCTTTAATTGCGTTTTTGGGGGTTAAGTAGCTGAATTTATCCATATTTTTCTTGTGAGCGGAAATATTCTTCTTTCTTTTTGTTGCAACGGGCATGTAACAATATGGCGTTGATCCAGTCAATTCGTTGTCAGGATCTGAATATCTTGCTTTATATATGTTTCTGGGATTTTAATTTTGGGGGGCTGACAAAACAGTTGTTTTTCATACGTTTTGGTGTACTAATACTGAATCAGAACTGTTGCTACAATCATATTAAGAGCCGTGGTTCATTCAAATGCAGGTTTTGCGCAACGGACAGGGCAACAAAAATGCCTACAAAACACTAGTTGGAGCTGAATACTGCGGCGTGAAGGTCGAGCATGTGAAGGAATTCAAAAGGTCTGACAAAACCCATTTATTTCTCAATGGCCATGTATTTGTCCGTAGGAATCGCCTTGGAAAGGTAAAAAAATAAAATAGAAATTTATGATTTAATTATTATATTTGTTTTTATGCTACAAATGAAATAATTTATGTGTATTTCTTTGTGTAGGTTCCAGTGTTGGAGACTCCTGAGGGCCCGATAGTTGAGAGCAATGCAATGGCAAGATACGGTATATTTTAAGCTTTTATTTGAAAATATACACACCATATTTCACATTTCTTTCTTATAATTACTATTTGGGTTTAAAACTTAAATGCTGTTTGTTTTGATATGCAGTTGCTAAATTGAAGGATGGCAGCACTCTGTGTGGCTCCTCAGTTTATGAATTCGTAAGCTTTTATTAAATCCAAATAATTTCATATATAGATTTTATTTTTTTACAAATATGAAGAATATTATTAATATTTTGATAGAATGTATAAACAATATTAATAGAACTTGGCCCAATTTCAGGCCCAGATTGAGTATTGGATGGCCTTTTCCACCACGGAAATCGATGAAGTCCTAACAAGATGGGTCTACCCAAGGATGGGCGTTGGTGTTTACAACGCTTTTGTACTTTCCTTCACTTCAATTAATACTTTTAATAATTAAAAGATTTTAGCTCAATTAATCAGAGTCTTAATATTCTAAATACTATTATAATTAATAATAATGTTATTATTATTATTATTATTATTATTAATAATAATAATAATAATAATAATAATAATAATAATAATAATAAAAATTTTAGTATTATTATTAATAATATTGTTCTTTAGTAATAATAATAAGAATATGTATTTTTTGTTGTAGTCTGAGCAAGTTGTTATTGACTTTATGAAGAATGCCCTCCACAGTCTAAACACTCATCTTGCCCGAGGCTACAAGTACTTAGTCGGCGACCGTATGACCCTAGCCGACATAGTAATGACGTGCGATCTTTACTTGGGTTTCACCCGCGTCATGACAAAATCCTTCACCTGTGAATTCCGGCATGTGGAAGAATACTTCTGGAATCTCGTTGGCCAGCCGGCGTTCAAGAAATTCCTAGGAGAAGTCAAGCAAGTCGAGTCACTGCCGGAGATGGAGGTAGGGCCAAAGTGTAAGTTTTTTTTGCAATACGAGGTGATTGATGCAGTGAAAAGGCAGAGGAAGAATCAGAAGATGGATGCACATGAGGAGGGGGGGAGGGGGGGGACTAATCAGATGACGGAGGCAGAGAAGATTGACGAACAGAAGTTGGAGGCACACGAGGCGGAGGGGGTGAATCTGTCAGGGCCCTTTTTAGGAGCCTGCGTTGTTTGATGCTAAATGCTACATATAAGAAGTGTATTTTGGTACTTTCACCCTCTCTTGGGTTCGTGGTGGTGGTTCTTTTTGAGTTTTTTTGCTGTCTTGGAACTGGAACACTGTGTGTGTTTAGTTAGGTTAGACTAGGGCTGGCAAAAAAGCTCGTGACTCAGTAGCTCGCTCGAAATCGCTCGATAAAAGCTCGAAACAGCTCGAGTCGAAACAGCTCGAAACTTAACCGAGCCGAGCCGAGCTGAGCTCGAATCTAAACGAAACGAGCCGAGCCGAGCCCAGCTCTAGCTCGGCTCGGCTCGTGGCTGCTCGATTAATTATAGAAAACCCTAAAATTTAGTTATATTATTTTTATTTTTGTTGTTTTTCATGTTGTTCTTTGGGTTATATTACTTTTTTCTAGCTGTAATTTTTATAATTAGATTTTATTTGATTTTTATTATTTTTATTTCAACAAAATTATGAATTTTACAAAAAAAAAAAATCCTTGCCGAGCCAGCCGAGCCGAGCCGAGCTGGCTCGAGTTTAAACGAGCCGAGCTCGAGCCGGGCAAACCAGCTCGAAACATATATTGTTATCGAGCCGAGCCGAGCTAGAGTCGAGCCGAGCTCGAGCTGGACCTGGCTCGGCTCGTTGACAGCCCTAGGTTAGACTAGTAATTTTGTTTGTTATGTTGTACTTAACTTAAACCTTTTTAATTGAGATGCTAGTAAATTTCCTTTTCTTTTTGAATAATATATCCTTCTTAATCATAATTATTCTTGGTTTCATTTACCCTCTCACACTTCAAACATGTCTCCAGTTTCTGCAAATTAGACCATGATATAAAAATTGAATGCGTGGTTCAGCGAATACTTGAGTTGCTTATAGTTAATTTTATGAAACAACAATATGTCATTATCAACGAAATAGTGTTAACAAAAAAATGTAAATCGAACATATAATAAGTTATATTAAAAACATGCAAAGTTACCAACATATACATGTTAATTTGCACTAATTTCATACAATTAAAATTGTAAATCAAACATATTGTCAGTAATATAAAAAACATGAAAATTTATCGTCATATGTATGTTAATATGCTCTATACAATTAAAAAAACATGATCATCATATGCATGTTAATATACTCTATACAATTAAACTGATAATATTGTACATTTTATTTAAAAGAGCCCAATAGATATTTTCTTAATAAATAATTTGTAGATTTTATATTTTTTAGAAATAGAAACTTAAGACAGAACAATGCTAAGAACACCCAACCACAATTAAGTCTAAATAAGACCTCATATGATCATACCAACTCATAATAATGTAAAAAATACACGCAACAATAATAAGAGGAATTCTATCATGAGGGCGTCTGCATCTTACAAAAAAATGTTATATTAAAATTTATCTGAATACAAGATTAGAAACTAGGCATAGATGCTTCACACATTTGATGAAAAAAGAAGAATTTAATTTACATGAGGAATCACGAAGTAAAAGTCGTTCAACTAAATATGATAATATTTGATTTCTATAAGGGAATATACTCCACATATTCCTCTTTTTAGTTTCTTTTCATTTTTGATCCATTAGCCTAATATAAAAATCATTAAAAATAAACAGTCAAAATTTTTAACTTAGTACATAAAACGAAAATAAAAAAGCAACAAAAAAACATGCCTTGCCAGTGCCAGCTGGATGAATCCAACAACCAAAATCTGGCTTTCCATACTGTATATATTTTTTCCATATATTTTTTTCAAAATAAGCGGAATTGCGGATTCCGTAGGTTATTTTGGGAATTTTTTTCACCAATAGATTATTTTGATAATTTTGAATTTCATTTAGGTTGTTATGAGAACTGTCCCTTATTCTTATCTTTGACCGTGCGGGCCAACTAAAATCCAGCAAACAGTCAACTCACATCCAATGTGGATACTTGAAATTTGACCTATGAACCTCTAAATCTTCACAATTATAGACAGTAGTACAGCGTAGATAAAACATAATAAGACCATGTTTACCCTAAAGGGCACTCGTCAAATCAAAAATGACTAAGTGTCAAAAGAGAAGCCATAGATGGGACACTAATTATCGAAATTGCTGAATTGATTTTCAAAGGTACAAATGAAAGATTATATTATTTGTCATATTCCAAGTTAAAACTCTGTGTTTTTATTATCATATGACGTACTTTGGTTTTAGTTATTTATAAACACTTATATTAACGTAAAAAAAATAAATGTTTCTATGGCGTATCAGTTTTGTATTTTTTGAAAAAGAACACTACTAGAAAATTTATTTGGACCTAGTTTTCTTTTAAATTTATGTGTAAACTTGGCCGCCAAATTCTAATGTTCCTTTTTATACTCAAATGAAGATTCTCGTCCGTCATTTGGTAACTTGGCCGACATGTTCTTAATTCCTTCTATATACGAATGAAGTTTATCATCGCTCGTTGGAGATCTTGGCTGCCAAGTTCTTATATTTCTTTTATACTCAAAAGGAAACTTGTCATTAAACATTTTGAAACTTGGCCACCAAATTCTTAAGTTCCTTTTCCACTCAAATTGAGATTTCATCAAGTATTCAGAAACTTGACCACCAAGTTATTATGCTTCTTTTATACTCCAATGAAGATTATCATTCAATATTTAAAAACTTGGTTGTCCGGTTCTTATGTTTAGTTTCTATTCATATGAAGATTCTCTTTCAGTACATCGAAACTTGACTGCCAAGTTCTTGTGCATATTTTTTAATCGTGTGAAGATTATCCATCTAGTATTTAGAAACACGATCGCCAAATTCTCTTATTCTTTGACACAAATAAGACATATGGAAGAGTTCTATCTAAATATTAATTTATTATAGTTTACATATGTAATACTTAATAAACCATCTCCAGCTAATATCTAAATTACCTAAGGGCAATCGGCTATTTGTATTTCACAACTTTATATGTCTAACAATTTATATATTTATTTATGCTCTTTCTGAATTACTTCACATATGGTACTGAAATTTGTTGCTCAATATCTATCGTATTATATAAAAGTAATCATGAGAAAAAAAATATCATTCAATTTTATATACTATTTAGAATTACAATTAAATAAATTAATTTAATTAAATAATTTACATAAGGGCTTAATAATCCATAACCATGCACGTAGCCATGTAACATGACTAAGCACAAACAATAAAACCGCTTCAATCTTGTCAAGTTATGGGCGGGGCTTAATATTTGTAATTATGTAAAGGAAAATTCTAGTTGGACACAGTTGCCCCCAACTTGTGTCGATGACATCATCCATATGTCAGAAATGGTAAGCAGATCATATAATATTGGGGGAATTTCATATTACCCTTCCAAAAACCCAAAATATCATATTTACCCTTCCAAATTTTAAAATATCATATTTACCCTTCTAAAAAAATCCAAAATATCATATTTACCCTTCCAAACTTTAAAATATCATATTTACCCTTCCAAAAACCCAAAATATCATATTTATCCTTCCATATTTTAAAATATCATATTTACCCTTCTAAAAAATCCAAATATCATATTTACCTTTCCAAACTTTAAAATATCATATTTACCCTTCTAAAAATCCAAAATATCATATTTACCCTTCAAAAACATATAAAATATCAAAAATGCCCTTATTACTAATTCCATTTGATTTTTCCATTAAAGTTAATTGTTCATATTTTAAACTATTGTATGTTTGAGAAATAATTTTTGACACTAATGTTTGAAACTTATTTTATGTTTGAGAAATTTTAATAAATGCTAGGCTCTATCGGAATTTTGTGGTAAAAATGTTATTATAGGCTTATTTCGTGAACTTTTTTTAATGAATAACTAACTGTGAAGAATAAATAACTGCTGAATGGGTTCAGAATTTTCGGAACTGGCTGTAGCAAAAGAGTTGGTTTGGAATTTAATGGAATTAATGAGTTTTTTTTGTTTGATGTAATTATTATTTATTATTATAGTGTGTCGCCGCTAGGTTATTTACAATAGGTGAAGTATTATTGGAGTATTATGCTTGCATAAATTATTGGAATAAATTGAATCTTTTCAGGGTGATTGAAATTCTTTTGTGGTAAATGCACAGAGGTTTGGTGTCTAAAATAAATTGAGATGATAAAAGTTCATGAGTTTTTTCTGTTGCCAATAGATGAATAGGAGTTATTATTTCAAGAGAAAGATTGGCACTTCCAACAAAAGCACCTCAAAACAGTATCCGACCAATATATTATATCGACTTTTTGATTGAATAGAGATGGTTCTTTGTGTCATATCTATTTTTGATGCCAATAGAAATTGAACCCATAACTTATATTTTGTGAAATTTTTTACTCAATCATTAGACTATCAGCTTATTGTGATATGTTATATCGATTGATAGTGTCACAACATAAAATAAGCATGGTATTGATTAGTTAAAAAGAAGAAAAGAAAAGAACATAATTATTAGAATGGTTCACAAAATTATTTCACAAATGCTGGTGCGTCCATCACCGTGTCCACCCCGTTCATACATTTTTTCTCTCAGAAACTAAAAAGTCAAAAATGAAAAGAGATATGAGTAGAAGAAAAACGAAGTTACTTATCCGGAAAAAACAGAGATGGGGTTTCAATGTCCCATGCCCTATTTCTATCCTTTATTTTATGCTGAGATAATTTCAGACCATTAGATGGGACATAAGTTTATCTGAATCGTTCACGTCATTCGTAAAGAGTAGTAAACATGTATTGGCGTGAGTTTCCTTTTCTTTCACAACTGAATTGTATAACATAATTGATTGATAGTGGCACAAGATCAAAGAAGTACGATATTAAACTTCTCTGCTTGTACTATTAAGTGTTGCCTATATTTGCTCTAACAAAATATCATGTACAAATCCTCAAATACTAACAAAATGAATGGAATGATCACAAAAAGAGATACAAAAAGAAATCATTTGATGATAATTTCACATTTCTCCCTGCAAAACCTCAATATATCAACATACACCCACAAATAACAAAAAAGTATCTCATATAACCTCAAGTTACATTTAAAATATCATCCATACCCCTCCCATTTTTTTCAAAACAAAATAGAAATACAAACTATAACTCGAGTTATTTTGCATTTCTCAATAGAGCAGTTAAGCTAGGCCATACACAACATTTTTCAAACTTACAGAGGCATATCTGACATTCCAAACTTTCTAAAGAGTACAAATGAAACATTGCCCCACCCAAACCCTAATTTTCCATCAAACCCTAATTTTCATTCACTTCGATTTGACATGAACTTCAAGCATGTCATTATCTTCTAAATCAAGACTAATAGGGGTTTGATTTCGAGCGACTTTATCTCCATCGAAACTGAATACCAAATCTTCTGCTTTAAGATTCACCTTTTTGGCGTAAATTTTGAAAAGCTTCTCAAATTTATCATCCTGCATTTATAAAAAAAAAACACAAAATAAGGACACCCTAAATCAGAAAAAATACCCAACTTTTGGAATAAAATTCAAGATTTAGGTTATATATGAAATATTTTTCCATAATAAAACACCTTGAAATAATTATATACCTTATAAATGCAATACTGCTTTTGGCCATCCTTGTCTTGAATGGAAATAACGATCTTTTGCCTCTCTTGTATTGGTTCATCTAATATCACTTCTTCAAGGGGCTTTTTCGCACTTTTGACCTCCATTTTTACGTTTTCGACCAAATTTTTCAACACGTCTTGCGCCGACTGAGCGAGTGAAGCCAACTCTTGCTTCTTTAATCTTCATATAATTTTGAGGAATAATAAGCATAATAAATATATAAAATACAAATGTTACTTTAAACACTTAACAATGTAAAAAAGTAATAAATACATGAATTAAGCCTGAATTAACCCTCAGTTGTGCAAGTATGAATAATTCAAACCAATTTAGCCCTAATTCACAATTAATTGCTCAATTAAATATAAAAAAACAAGGACAATTATAAAAAAGAGTATAACAATCCTAAACCAGTAAAATGTACCATAAAAACACTGATAAAACTGTACCAAAATCTCATAAAATAATTCTTGAAACAAAAAAAAATAAAACAATAATAAAACACCTTAATTCTTGTAAAGTGTTGTCTTCTTTTTGTTTCGATTCAGTCAGAGTCTTTGGTGGAGGCGGAAGCAACCAATCATCTTCTTCCATTTTATCATTATTTGTTTTATTTTTATTATTTCCTTTCATTTCTACTGCCACATCATCATCACCATCCTTTCCCTTTTTGTTTTCCTTCTCCTAAATTGAAATAAGAAAATTGCAAACACGAATAAAGGAACTAAGAAATTGGTACTGAAAATAATAAAATTGCAAATATAAGGAAAAATTACCACATCAGTTGACTTGATTTTCTTTCTACAGTGAGAAAATATTTCTGATTTGTCTATGTCAGAATCTATTATAATCATAAAGGATATAATTAGTAAAAAAAAGTTAAATAATTTGTAATTCAATTGAATAGAGAAAAGAGGATAATCCAATTTTGCATAAATGCCCCTGAAAAACTAGAATTTTGCAGAAATAACCCCTAAAGAACCAGGCTTTTCATTCAAAACCTTAGCCCAACCATCAATTACGCAAATTGAAGCTTTCAATGGAATATATGCAAAAAAAGATTGAAAAGAAAAGAAACTTAGAACAAGTACGAATCTCAGAGAAACTCAATACCATCAAATGAGAAGAAATCCGCCGGCTGAACACGAGTATAATCAAACAACGGCTCCAGATCTTCCTTCGCATCGTCCTCCTGTTCAAAATCCCCAAAAACCTAATTAATTCACAGAAAATCAAAGAAAAATCGAAAAAAAAAAAACAGGAATTAGGGTTTCTAAACTCACCATGAGTTACGATTCGAAAACACTCAGAGACTCAAAAATGGGTGCGAAATTGGGAATTTAAACTGGAGAAAATACCCTCCTGATTTGAATTTGAGTGAATTGGGAATAATTCGAAGAGTTTTGGATTTGATTGTATTTAAATATGTTTTTGAAGTTTTAGGAAGAGGGAACTGTGAAAAATTCCACGTCAATTTTTTTTCTCATTGAGTAGGTCGTCTAATAGTAATATGGGCTACAATAAATATAACATATGGAGGCCTATTTAGGTCCGAATTAATTTTCGTAACAGAGCTCAACCCAGCATAAATATTAATGCATAGTTTATAATATCTATATATGAATGCATAATATTTTATTTTATATTAAAAAAGATAATATTATAGTATAGCATAATACTATACTCAAAATATGTTTATCAATGAATATGGGATTGAATAAATATGCTCTAGTCAGAAGAAACAAAACAAGAATTTCATATACCCAAGAACAATAATAAAATCTGCCCTAAAAAAAGAACTATAACAAAATCAAAATCAACCAGTACTCTATCAATCTAAAGTGTGTACAAGTAACCCAAAAAAAAGAAAAAAAAAAGTTCTATTTACTGGTTGAATCTGGGCATGTTATATTTTGGGTATCTGAGTGTATTATACTTATTGTCTTATTTTTACAAATTCTGAATTTGAGAATTTAAATAAAGGGATTTTGCAACAATCTAAATAATGGTCGTAATTAAGTATAAAATAAAATTAATTAATCAACTAAACATGAAATTTATGATTTTTAACAAAACCAAACAATATATAATTTCGAATACACCAATTTAAACATGCAATATGAATCATCAAATACATGTATTTTTAAAATACATGTATTTGCTGATTCATGTTCATTGCAATACATCAAATATATAAAACTTAATTTATATGAAATTGCAACAGAACATCAATTAAAAAAAGTGGACACATTTCAAAAATTCAAGAAAAACGCAGCTTTGGTGCTAGGAATAAAATTAGGGGCTGTTTGGATAATGGTAAGTACGGTAGTTGGAAAGTGCACCTATCGTAATTAAGAGTTTTTGAGTATTTGGATTGTGGTATTTGGTTCAACTATGGAAGTTTGAGTTTTCACACATATCCACTTGCAGTAACTCGACTTTCTCTCAAAATTACGAGCTTCCGAATTACGGAGAAAAAACAAGACTAAAAAGAAAGGTTGGTAGGTTAATGTTTAAATTGGATATGATATTTTAGGCTTAATAACATCAATCCAATCATGAAAAATGTAATTATAGTAATTTCAACTTATTCAATTCAAACACTAAAATTGTGGGTACAATTGTAGAAAATTCAACTGCCCCCTTACACGGAATAATATTGGGATTTGAAATTATTAATTATATTATATGGGCTAATATTGGGTTTTTAAGTTGATATTTATATATTTATATTATATGGGATAATATTGGGCCTTACAATCGATATTTATATGGGGTAAGGAATCATGTGGCTTAGGCACGTGCGGTCAAAGAGTAAGATCGACTAGAAATAGGAAAATATTAGACTTTTTTTTTTTATAGCACTATTGGCCAAAATAAAGCAACAGTTGCCACTGGTTTGAAAATAATATGGTAACTACCATTTCCGCCACTATTAGTGGCGGAACAACCTGTGTTCCGCCGCTAGTAGTTGCGGAACAGATAGATTTTCAGTTCTGCCAAAAACGGTCCATTTGACGCACTAAACGTGGTTAATTAGTATTAAAAATCTTGTTCCGCCACTAGTAGTGGCGGAACATGTTAAAATATTTCTTTACCCCCACACGGCTCATGAATCGGCAATTAGCGTAAAAATTGAAGAATTACTATATTCCGCCACTATTAGTGGCGGAACAGTGTAATTAGTAACGGTTTTTATCAAAGAACCGTTACTAATAGTATAATTAGTAACGGTTTTTATGAAAGAACCGTTACTAATAGGGTAATTAGTAACGGTTTCTCCGAAAGAACCGTTACTAATAGTGTAATTAGTAACGGTTTTAATGAAACAACCGTTACTAATAGTGTATTTAGTAACGGTTTTTTTAAAGAACCGTTACTAATAGTGTCATTACATTAAAGCTTTAAAGAACGGTTACTAATACTAATAGATAAGAGAATTCCATGGCCATTCTTTATTTTGGGCTTTAATTACACTATTAGTAACGGTTCTTTAAAAAAACTGTTACTACTTACACTATTAGTAACGGTTCTTTAGAAAAACCGTTACTAAATACACTATTAGTAACGGTTCTTTCATAAAAACCGTTACTAATTACACTATTAGTAACGGTTCTGTTAGAAAAACCGTTACTAATTACACTTATTAGTAACGGTTCTTTCATGAAAACCGTTACTAAATATACTATTAGTAACGGTTCTTTGATAAAAACCGTTACTAATTACACTGTTCCGCCACTAATAGTGGCGAAACATAGTAATTCTTCAATTTTTACGCTAATTGCCCATTCATGAGCCGTGTTGGGGTAAAGAAATATTTTAACATGTTCCGCCACTACTAGTGGCGGAACAAGATTTTTAATACTAATTAACCACGTTTAGTGCGTCAAATGGACCGTTTTTGGCAGAACTGAAAATCTATCTGTTCCGCTACTACTAGTGGCGGAACACAGGTTGTTCCGCCACTAATAGTGGCGGAAATGGTAATTACCACATTATTTTCAAACCAGTGGCAACTGTTGCTTTATTTTGGCCAATAGTGCTATAAAAAAAAAAGTCAAAATATTAA
This sequence comes from Juncus effusus, assembly GCA_027726005.1. NCBI lineage: Eukaryota > Viridiplantae > Streptophyta > Magnoliopsida > Poales > Juncaceae > Juncus > Juncus effusus. Next base: position 6,002,956 of record CM050908.1, on the reverse strand, counting down.
CAATATATAATACTAGAGGGGACCTCAGTCCGCTTCGGACATATTTTTGTACATTTAAAATTTAACAAATAGAATACACCGTAATATTATAATACAAAAAAAATATAAATCACATTTCATTTTCAGTTCTTTGTTCTCTTTTACTTAAGAGAGTTAAAACTATGAATATTGACAATATATCTTTCATAACTATGCATCCTAAAGCGAGACATATATTTGCTTGTTTGTCCACAAATTTTTCTTGCATTTTTTGTTTTCATTTTTTTAGAGATGCATATAGAGATAAGGTTAATATACGTGATATCTTCTATGATTTTACATCACAAAAAATATATATATATCGTTGCAAGTTTTTCCTCTATTATTGCATCCCAACATAATAATGGAGGATATATTATTAAAGTAATTATATCTAAACAAAAAGTAAATGTAAAAACTTAAGCCAGGCTTAAATGCAAAAAAAAGAATGCAAGTCTTAATAATAAAAAAGAATGTAAGTCTTAATAATAAAAAAACAGCAATGAACAAACAAAGAACTAAAGAGAAAACATAAGAAAATTCACTTCACAATAATTATAAATAAGTATTTCGATCTAATTTCAAATTAAGAATTAAGAAGGAAAAACATGTTTTCATTTTGATATCTTATGAAAATGAGCTAAAACTAAATGTTGAACAAAGATATTTGTTTTTTCAATGGTAATTTCATGAAATTTTATTCGGAATAAAGATAACCGAAAGAATGAATATATGATAAGTTGATGAATGTAGTAGGTTATATTTACAACAACAAACTGAAAATTATCCATTAAAATTAGTTTAGTGAGAATAAATTTATTAAAAAATGAGAAGCTATATTTTTTATTTATTTTGATATAGTAATATGATATTTTAGTATATAATAAGAAAATAATATTTTATCACAGATTGCCATATTAAAAAAATTATATATTGTGTCTTAATTTTTTAGTTATTATTTTAATTTGAAAGAAAAATAAATATGAAAAATAAAGAAAATTTAAATGAGGGATCTATTAGTCCAAAATAAAATCAAATAAATGTTACATTAAAAATAAGACATAAGGGGTAAAAAAATTCAATCAAATTATTAAATAATTTTTGTAGGAATCTAAAAGGTGAAAAGTGTTTTAAAATACTAAGAAAAGTCGAGGGGTATTTGATAAATATCCCTTCTTTTTACAATGTATTTTGATTTGGCTCCTTTTTCTTTAAAAAAAAAATTGCACAACTAAATTTTAGGACTTTTTCCATTCATATATAAATTACAAACTGGAATACCAAAAAAACATATTGTTTGAAACATATTTCAATAATAACAAATCGACCGTGTATAAACTTTAAATGAAATAGTTACAAATTGGTCCAAGCACCACTAAGTATCTTCAAATTGTACCAAAATATTATTCATTTTATAATTAAATTTGCATGATATTCACACTAAAAAAATCAAATCTTCAATATATTCTAGACAAAGTTCATTTAATATTTTTATTCCTGATTTAGATTTTGTATGCTATTTTAAAACAATAATTATAACTATGTGTTGCATTATAGCACTATATATTTTATTTGAAAATAATATTTTTTATTTCAAAAAAATAATTATTTATTCTAGATTAATAAATAATAATCATTATTTTATTTGAAAATATGAAACAATATATAAAGTAATATTATTTTGAAATATATATTTGAAAATAATGAATATTTCTTATTATTTATTTCAAAATAAGAAACAAAAATAAAATATGTTATTTTGAATTAGTATATAAAATATAAAAAGTAATAAAATTATTAAAATTCTTTATTTATAATTTGTGAAAATTTGATTATTCGTACTGAATATTGTTCAAAAGTTTAAAAATTGACATTTGTTTGGTACAATTTGAAGATGATTAGTGGTCCTTGGACTAATTTGCAAATTTGCATTTCAACTCACTTAGCCAGCAACGTGTGTTTGGAATATATTTTTGGGACCAATCGCAAAAAATATATTGTGTGGCGGGTCAGTTTATTGTCATATAAATAACTCTACACATGAATCTCTACAAATTCACAACATGATGTACTTCTCTTGTGGGATCCTGTGATGGAAGCATTTTTTTCGTTTTTCCTGTCTACACGTGGTATAAAATGCAATGAATCAACTTTTCTTTATATTCTTGAGTACATCTAATTCGTTACATGATAGTCTACAAAGTAAATATCACAGAAAATCAAAACATTGTCCACGTGTCAAAATTCTCCCAAAACATAAACTTTATATATTAGAAGTAAATGTGAAGAAACATATAAAGAGGAACAAAACTAATCATAAATTAGTCTTTCATAACAATAATAGCATGAACACTGTTACCATGTTTTCATCACTATTGATGGTCATGCAAAACTTGTTCAAAATGAGAAGAACTCTTGATGCGCACAACAACAACAATGCAATGAGAAAAACATGAGTAGTTCACACTTTTGACATGTTTTGATTTCTATATAAGAAAACTAATTATTATTATCAAAAATTAAAAAAGTATCTAAATTTCATATTAAGTGAAGCATTGCATTTGTTCATATTATTATGAAAAACTAACATGTTTTGATTTCATGTTTTGTATGTATTGCATTTGTTCTTATTTATCATTTAGAATGTGATATCAGAGAAAATTAATTACGTTTTGAACGCAACATTAAAGATGCCAAGTTTGTATCTATTTGACAGATCTATTCATGAATAGATTTAAAATAAATAATGTTATATCTTAAAGAGAAGTCTGCTGGATCTTTGTATCCCGTATCATGATTAAACTAGAGCAAGTGTCATGAAGTATGATAATATCTATTCATAAGAAATATGAAGTCAAGTAACTCACAAGATGCATTAACATTGCACAAGAGTAAGTGTCATGTAGTATGATAATATCAGACTATTTAAATCTCCAGAGGACAAGAAATTAAAGATCTAATTGGATTGGCAATAATTCATTTTTGGGTTATTATCATAAGAATAATTAGATACTTGTAATACAGAAATGACGAAAAATAAAGTATTCACCTGGTATTTGATTATTGATAGTCTAAATTTTGATAATTCATATCACTGAATCAATACAATATAAAATATTTAATTCAGAAATAGAAAAAATTGTATCAAATATGATATAAATAGAGGAAAAATAAAAACTAATCACAATTTTTTCTTCACAACAGTTGTTTCAACAAATAACTAAAAATTACACATTGCCCCTTTTCTAAACTTACCTTTCCAAATAAAAATTGAACGCCAAATTATTACAATATTCATTAAAAATAAATTCAATTCCCCACCAAATTCCCAATCTAAACATCTATATTTGTAACCGGTCCCTTAAACCAACGCCTCGCGCCAAAAACCCAAGAAGCAACCACCAAAACAAATAACCCGCCGACCGCGACCGGCGTGTAATTCAAAGTGTCCTTCGTGATCGGATATGAAACGGGGAGAGAGAATAAAATAGTAATTGTCAAAACCCAAAGAACCGCGATCCAACCTATGACTAAGCTGTACCGGCCGAGGTTAAACGGACCGGGTGAGAAGGACTTGCGAGCGAGAGTCACTCGGAAGAAAATTGGCAATGCGTAGGCTATGTATAGACCGATTGTTGCGATTGAGACCATTGCTTGGAATGCGACTAGACTCCCCAAGGACTGAAACAAAAATTGAAATAAAGATTTGAGTTAGAGGGGCTATTTTCCACATTTTTTTGACATTTTAACTTTTTTGCAGAGGTAATAATAAAACTTATTATATATATTAAAAAGTTGATCAAATAATTTTGAGGTTTTAGTTTTCTTATAGGATAAGTACTAAGAGAGAACAACCAAACAAATATAAGTATATGGATTAAATGGAAAAGCATAATAAAATTTAAGTACCGGCAAAGCCATGCAAAGAGAAATGAAAGCGGAGAGCCAGACTGCATTAATTGGAACTTCTTGCTTGTTGACTTTATGCCAAAGCGATGAAAATGGCATTGCTCCGTCTCTTGAAAATGCATACGCCATCCTAATTTTCCAAAAGAAGAATTTAATAAAATTTAATAATCCATAAATATTAGAGATATTTTGTCAAATGCACAACGAAGAAAAAAGAAACACTTTTGATTTTTCCATATCTATTTTCAAAACTTGTCCTCCTCAATTAAACCAATTTCTCCTAAACGACATATGTTTTGGTAATTAAGCCTCAATTAAACCAAAGATTCACACCCAAATTTTGAAATTAACCTCATATTTTCGAATTTCGCACAATTGAACGGAACACCATCCCTCAATTAACCTCAATCTTACCAATTTTGCGCATGTAGTACCGACTTTTTATTCAAGCCTCAATTAACACAATTTTGGCTAATTTACTTACAATTGTACAATCAAGCCACACAAATTACATTTGCATAATCCATTTTATCACCTAGAATTACTTGTGACAGAGCTCATCCCACAAACAAAGATCGCGACAACGACAACCCCCCCACCCCACTTCCATACCTACTTTTTAAAAGCTAAATTTTGAAACCAATTTCTTCTCAATCGACATATATTTTGGTAATTAAGCTTCAATTAAACCCAAGTTTTACACCCAAATTTTGAAATCAACCTCAAATTTTCCGAATTTCGCACAATTGAACGTTCCTCAATCTTACTCGTTTTGCGCATTTAGTACCGCCTTTTCTTTTGCACATCAATCAAGATTCAAGGCCCTTACATTTAATTAACCCATGCCACAAATTACATTTGCATAATCCATTTCCTTACCTAGAATTGCTCGTGACGGAGCTCATCCCACAAAAAAAGATCGCGATGGCGACAACCCCCAAGCAAAGAATGCCCCCGACGCCGCTCCCGTACCTCCCTTTAAAAGCTAAATAAAACACCTCCGCGATGGCGTACCCGCCGGCCTCGTTGTCCGCGCTGAGCAGCGCCGGGATGTCTTTGATGGCGAAGGTGATGCCGAGGATGTAGCCCCAGCCTGCGATGATGGAGACCCCGATCGAGGAGATGATGCCCTTCGGGCCGTTTATGTCTGCGTTCTTCGTCTCTTCTGTCTGCGTTAGAGGGGAAATGTACGTGTGAGTTATGTTTTCGGAATAGTGATGGGATTTTTGGAAGGAATTCAAGAAAGAGTGTGGTGCTGGTTATCGGTTTAAGCATTAAATTTAGGTTTATTTGGTTGTAAATTGAATTTTAAACATTAGTTAGGCCTCAAATTGGCGATTCAAGCAATTGGCATATGCCAACACCCAAACAGGCAAGTGTACTGGTATGGATCGAGATAAATAAATAAATTAAAATGAAATAATATCTTAATTTCTGACTGATGAGGTGAAATAAAATAAAACGAGAGAATTGTATCTTTTTTTTTTTTTACCATATGAGCAGAAGCATCATATCCACTGAGAGTATACTGACTCATCAAAAGGCCAATTAAAAATATATACGGTTTACTGGTTATTCCCGCATCGTTTTCCGTGTTAAAATGCGTGAAAACGAATTTCGCACTAGCTCTCTCTGTTGCTACTGTTGGAATCACTATCATAAGCACAAAAACCCCTAAAAACACATAAACAAACAAACAAACAATAAAAGAAAAGAAAATTTAATATGATATATAGAAAAAAAAAATTAAATAAATAATACCTAACATATTCCAAGCGGCAGCGATTTGACCCAAAAAGGAAAGCCATGAAATCGACAAACTATTAATAGTCGCATGAATTAATAAAATTCCGGCGTGAAATGCAATTACGACGTATTTTGAGGCTAAATAACCGCCCCCATTTTTCCCGCCTGTGCTAAGTAAAATTATCACTTGCAGTAATTGCGCTAGTGAATAGTCTATGCTTGTAGTTACAGCCCACTGTTAGAAAAGGGAAATTTGCGTATTAACTCTTGAGACTTTAGAAATTAGTATTTTGGTGATTATATTTGTAGTTTGCACATTAATTACCTGACCAACGATGTTGTACCTGCAAGAGGAGAAAATGTATCGGGTTAGTGAAAATGTAATAAGGATTGATGTAGAAAAAGGTTGTACATTAATTCAGATGATGTAAGAAAATGGTAAAGTTATATAATTAAAAATTCAAAAATGTATTTCATCTGAGACATGATTTTTTCAAATTATCTCGCGAAAATCTTAGAAAAGATAATCTCTACATTCTAGTGCTTTTCTTAAATAGAAAGTGAGCAAGCCAAATTTAATTGCTTAGCATACCAATATTATACATTAACTCACGAATATTATCTAAAATCAAGGATTTATCATTAATTTCCTCATAATTCTTATGAATTACAATTATCAATGCAACTCAACAATCACTTTCCAACATATTGGCATAAATATTCAATTATATACAACACTCTATTTTATATAATAACACCATTCCGCAAACTCTGTATCCGATCCATATTTTTCAGCAAATTTCCAAAAAAAACCTCACTTTCCTACAAATCACAATTTACTCCCTCCTCTCAATACTCCAAATCACCACACAAAAATCCATAAATACAGAAAAATAGAACAATTTCACATTTACTTTAGGGAAATTTGCAAAAAATCCCAACATTACTGCAAATCGCAAAAAATTCTAAACAATTCCCTGATTCTCAATAATACAGTGGCTTCTTCAGTTCTTTGGATTTTCGGTATAATGCATGAGCTTTTTTTGCAAACTTCCTTTCATTTATTTATATCATTATTTCTAAAAATTACCAGCCTGTAATCTATGAGAGGTAAACGGGGCCCACTTTGGGCCGGTGAGCATGGCGCTCCAATTTTACTTTTTTATTTTTTATTTTTTATCTCCCTCAAACCATTAGAAAAAAAAATAAACATATTCAATTCATTTATTTGTTTGTTTAATTCATTTTATTTTTGTTAATTACGAGCCCGTATGGCGCTCCAATAATATAGGCCGCTAGAAGCGGGATAAAAAATAAAAAATAAAATTTCTTTTCATTACATTTGATTTTCTAAACTTAACCAGCCAGTAATCCTGGAGGCAAATGGGGCCCACTTCAGCCCCTCGAGCATGGCGCTCCAATAATACAATCCCCCAGAAGTGAGATAAAAATTCAAAAAAAAAAGAAAAAAAAAATCAAAAAATAAAAAAATCCATTTCATTTAATTTCATTTATTCTAAAATTAGTAGCCTGACGTGGGAATTGGGATACACAATAAAAATAAAAATAAAAATCCATTCTATTTCATGTTATTTCTAAAAATTACCATCCAGTAATCCAGGAGGCGAACGGGGCCCACCTGGTTCCCGCCAGCATGGCGCTCCAGTAATACAACCCTCCGGAAGTCGGATAAGCCGAGCAGATCTCGGCCATGGCGAGGCCGACGAGCATGGTGAACCCGCCGGCGAGGAACCAGCCGTAGGTCATCGTGAGGGGCCCGCCGAACGTCAGCCCCGTGTTGAACAGCGTCGTGATCCCGGTCAGCACTGAGATGATCGAGAAGGAGAACGCGAAGTTCGACAAAACCCTAGTTTAGTGAGGATAGATTGTGTGAGAAGGTTTTAAGTGCGTGTATGCTTCCCAAATGATTGATTGCATGGATTTTGGCGTTTTTGGTAAGGGTAGCGGGGTTTTGATTCAAAAGGAAAGGAAAGGAAAGGGATGAGGATGATAGGGAGTATTGGATTGAGAGTGGTAAAATTGGAGGGAATGGAGAGGGAACGGAAGGGGTTTATGTGTGGAAATGAGATGAGTTGTTTTGAAGAATGGCCTTATAATGAAAAGAATTTGGAAAAATGGTATTTTTGTGTTTGAGTTTGTATGAATGGCGGTTTGGAAATTTAGGAGTTTGAAATTAACTTCTGCCTTTTTTTTTTTGACATCTAGATGATCGGAATTGCTTGAACATGCCAAATCAAAGGGAGAAAGTTAAAAAGTTAATTTCAAGCTTCTAGGATTGAAAATGGTAGTTTTACAAACTCAAACAAAATTTGCTGTTTTTACAAATTCTTATAAGGTTATTCTATAAATAACTCGGAAATATTCTCTGATCAGGAGAGATACCGTTAGATTTGGCTCGACCAATTGGGAAGCATAAACATTAGAGTTATAAAAGGAAATTGAAAACTGGAAATCGGTAGAGAAGAAAAGGGAAAATACGAGAGGTCGCGCTTGAGCTCTTGTTTGTATCCGAGTGCATGGAGTCTTGCATGGCCGGAGTCGAGCGAGGAATCAATTGTGATGCTTGAAGCCCCATTTGCTTCATCTTTCTTCAACGTCATCTCTGTTAATTTAGAGTTTTTTGGGTGTGTATAGGTGGAGATAGTGGGGTGACAAAAGGTCAACAAAGAACCTTGAAATTATGTTGGCTATGTAAGCAGAGAGAAAGAGAGAGGACCAAAGGTGACAAAAGGTCGATAGAGAGCCTCTATTTTTGATATAGAGAGAGGTGGCAGAAAGGTCAATAGAGAGCCTGGCTTTTAATTAGTTGCCTTTGTCTCTGTGTATGTGTGGAGAGAGATCACAGTTGGGCAGAGAGGATCTTGGAGATTTATCACTGGAAAATAAGTTAGAGATTCATATAACGGCCAATAATTGCAAGCTACCTTTCATATATGGTTGTGTTTCTCTGTTTTGGGGAAAACTGGACTTGTCCATTTGTTGAAAGATTCCTCTCATTTAAAATGAGTCATTTTCATGGAAATTAATTTTTGGGAAAAAAGGATTCTCACTTTAATGTCGCATTATTGACTATATAAAATGCTATTTTTATATAATAAACAATATTAGTTTAAATAATTATATTTATAAATAGGTCTAATAAGATAATAAATCAAATAATGTTAGTTCCATAGAAATTGGGGCATGTTTGATTTGGGTGACTTTCAAGTACGAGAGATTTTGGAGTTCACATACTCGATAATTTGTGTATTAGTTAATTCATCTAATTATTTGATATAATGTATTATGAGATGTAAAATAGTTTAATTTGTAATACAAATTTGAGAAAGGTATGAATTTTTGGACTTGAAAAATTCATGAATTTTAAAATCCATATATCAAACAATGGATTTAGCATAAATTCTTGGAATATTATTATAATTTAACTTGTTATATATCTCATCAAATATTATAATAGATCTTATTATTTCATATATTATCAATTATCTAATTATATAAAAATAATAAATAATTACGCTACTTAAATTTTGCATTAAAAAAAAAAGTCATAATGCCATGTAATTCTTTTCTGAATATGCATCTCAGATCAAAAAAACATAGTAGTAATCCAGTTTTAACTCACTGGAGAAAATAAAACTATTGACTGGTGACAGTCCATTCAAAAAGGCGAATATTTTGGCCTTGTTAAATCACTTGCTTCAACAAACAAAGCTCATTCACCAACGCCTGTTTCATATAAACCAAATAGATAAAATACGATTGTCTACGTGAGCCGTGTGCAGGGTGAATGATATTATCAACATGTCAGATAATAAGTCATTGCATGTGGGAAAAGAAGTAAATGATTCATGTCTCCATCTCTTGATCAGCCAAGAATTTATATGGAGTTTTGTATTGAAGTACTTACTCTATATTTTTTGCATGGAGATTTCTTTTTTCTATATTTTTTTTATTATTTATTGAAACACTCTATTAGAATACTACTAATATGATTACTTTAAACTTTCTAATTCTAAAAGATTCATGACTTTGAAAATAATGAAACAAATAACTTTTCATTTTCAAAAACCCCGTAATTTATAAAATAAAAATAACCTAATTTTGATCAAATCTTTTCAGAATTCTAACTCATTTTGAAATATTAGAGAAATAATATATAACTTTCATAATTCATTGAAAATAATAGATAAATAATTAACAAAAATATATTTATATATTATTCAGCAATATACAAATATTATTTTAATATTATTTAGGAGGGGAGGTTGAAAAGATAAGCTGAAGTCAATTAAATGGAGTTAAAGACTATTTTTGTAGAAATAAAATAATTCATAATTAAATGGAGTCAAAGACTATTTTTGTAGAAATAAAATAATTCATCTTACTTTATAAAGATAAAGAGAACCTAAAAGTATAGAATATGTATTTTTCTAAATATAAAAAAAAGTTAATAATGAGATGAGATTAAAAAAGGTTGAGAGTTCATAATATTGGTACGTGTATTTATATAAGATGTTGGATTAATCACGGTGATTTGACATGTGCAGAAAAAAAATATCTGATCACATAAGCAAAAGATAGAAAAGTTGACTAAAATCATCATAATAAATTTTCAAGCCAAATATTTCTTTTGATTCATTCAAAGTATTAAACAATGAATTATTGTAATTCGAGATCTGCTCTCTAAGAATCTTTATATAATAATAAAACAACATACAACTAATATTTTACACTTAATTTAAAATATCAATTACGAAAGGAAAGATAAAATACCCAAAAAAATGCCTGTAAAGTAAGAGAAGAATTTCTACCTATACGGTATGGGTCATCACATCATGATACCAAATTCAATCCTTTACAAATCTTAAAACTAACTTATTTACATAAAAAATAATTGATAATAACAAAGACCAAATTTCTAAAGCTTCTCTTAAATCATGATTCAGAAATTAAAAAAACATTTCCAAAATATGCAATTCATTTTTTAGGCCAACAATGGGTGTGGATATGAATCATTTCAATTTAATTATTTTACTTAATTGGGAAATTCTTAATTTTCTTTTTTAAATAGATTGGACAAAAGAAGGATTTTGCAATAATGCAGTGATACAGCTGGTTTGATCGAATGTCTGGAAATAAACATGTGATGCACGAGAGTCCAAGTATTGTGTTGAATTGAGAAATTGGAACCAAATAGTTCATATCTAGCATAAAAAAAGGTTGACATGTAACACATATTATGTGATATTCATATGTTTTTTTAATTTGACAGCCAAACAATTCTTATTATTTGTTTTATTTTGTTTTTTTATGTGCAATTAAAACGATATATGAAACAATGTGATGCTCACTAGATTAATTTATTCAGGAATTATTTTATAGAAACGGTAGCTGTCACTGTGAGCACTAACAATATAAATTGACGTGGATCAAAATAGTGCATAAAATTAACAAATTCATTAATCATTACTTTATTTTATGTACATTAGTAGCAATTCATCCATGCACTCATTACACATACTCAAAATGCGTTTTCACGCCAGGGAATCATGACGGCACAATAGTTATTTTTCTAAAAAACTATGCATCATATTACCGTATTTAAGAAATAGCATAAAAAATAAAAACAGTTTTATATTTTTTTTGTATTTTATATACTATTTTTATATATTGTTTTGTGTTTTTAGTATATTATTTTTTATTTAAGTATAATATTTTACAAAAATATATATATCTATATACTATTTTCAGAATTTATGAACGGTTCCTTGTGGTTGTATATATATTTTTTATATTCCATTTTTTTTTGTGCATAATGTTTTTTCTATTTATATATATTTTTTATTTAAATATATTATTTTTAAAAAATAGGAATCTATATATTATTTCTCAAAATTAAAAAAATAAGCATTGTCTTGTTGCATGATTAGAAATCATGATCGTTCAGCATCAATTCCCTAATTAATAATAACAACAAAAACAAAATAATACTCACCAGCCAGTTATCCATGAAGCAAAAGGTCCCCACTCGTCGCCGCAGAGTTTGGCGGCCCAGAAATACAGACCGCCTGAGGTGGGATAAGCAGAACAAATCTCAGCCATTGATAGACCGACGATCAGAGTGAGCAAGCCGGCAATCGGCCAGCCGTAGACAATCGTCGCGGGCCCGCCGAACTCGAGCCCGGTCCCGTAGAGGGTCGTTATGCCGGTGAGGACTGACACGATGCTAAATGTCACCGAAAAGTTTGAGAGCGCGCTGTGATGGTGAAATAATTATTTTAGATAGCAGTTTCAAACATTTAATTTATAGATAACTCGATATAAATTTTGGAAAATAATTGTGTTGTTATGCCACCGCAAAGTTTGAGAGTGCTAGGAAATGATTATTTTAGATAGCAGAATCAGACATTTTTTTTACGGAAACTCAATTCAACTTTTGAAAAATAAATATGGTTGTTATGTCTGTCAGGACGGAAACGATGGTAGAACGCCACCGCAAAGTTTGAGGATGCTATGATAGTGAAATAATTATTTTAGATGGCAGAATCAAACATTTCATTTACATAAACTAAATAAATTGTGAAAAATAAATAGGGTCATTATGTTGGTCAGGTCGGATATACGATGTTGATTGCTATCGCAAAGTTTGAGAATGCACTGCGATGGATGTCGATTGGAAATGTTTTTTTAAGATAGTTATATTGGAAGTTTTTTTAAGAAAAATTAAGTATAAATTTTGATAATTGTTTTTCATGTAAATGAGTTGATTATTGTGTAAGCTAGACATACCATTCATTTAACTAAAATTATAAAATATAGATATTGTATTAGTGTTATATTTTGTTCTAATTATTGTTATATAGTGTTTATTACAAAATAATAATTTTCATATTTTATAAAAACAATAAAATAAATGCACTAATGAAAACATTAATACCTATAAATTATAATATCATATAATAGTATAATTTTAACAAAAGTAATAAAATAATAAATATCTAGACAAATAATTTATATAGTATATAATAATAAATAATAAAAAGTACAATCTACACAAACAATAAAATAAAACATAGAAATTTGGAATAGTGTGTGCACAACGTGGCGAGCTGAGAATCTCTAATTTTTGTTTATGGAATTTGGCCATTTAATATTAATTGATTCCTTAGGTTTGGCTTTCATGTGCGCATATCAAAAATATCAATTTCTTAGCCGTGCACGCAAAAAGCATTCTGAATCTAAATTAAATTATGCAACTCCGGATAATTAACTATAAACCACATAATCTCATAATCTTGCATATCATTATATTATTAACAAACAATAAAATGATAACTTCTTGCTTAGGACCAAAATATTAGGCAAATGTTGTTAAATTATTAATTTTACTAGAATTTATGTTTGGTATATACTCTATTTTGTCTTTTTTTTTGGTAATATATTCTAATTTTGTCCAAAAAAAAAAAAAAATAACACCACAGTTGTGTCAAAAATGTTGCCATATCATCCATCATTTATGCATCTAAAAATTGATAAAAAAATTGAGGGTGACAAATTTTGTTAATAATTAATTTTACTAGAATGTATGTTTGGTAATACTCTAATTTTGTCTTTTTAATTGTAATATATTCTAATTTTGTCCAAAAAATAACTAACACCATAGTTATTAGTAATGCCAAAATTTTTGCATATCATCCATCATTTATGCATCTAAAAATAGATAAAAATATTGAATGCAAAAATGAACTACATTAATAATTAAAGCGTCAAACAAATTAAAACTTTTCCAACAAAAGAAATACGGGAAATTAAATTAAAGCTAAAAAGAGGGGAAGAAGAATAGGGAAATTGATTGAAATTAATTAACATACGAGAGACTGCGGCTGAGCTGAGGCTTGTATCCGAGCTGCTTCAGTCTCAAATCATCGCCCTCATCAATTCTCTCCTCCAAAAGAGAATACGAACAAGACCCATCTCGTTTCTCTCCGATCCTCAATCCCATTTTGGTTTCTCACAAACAATCTCTCGATTACTTACAAAATTGAAGGGAGAAAGAGAGAAGTAGGAGGAGAGTGAGAGTGAGAGAGAAGAGGGGATCTGATGGGATTTGTTTGTTTTTATTTTGATTTTTATTGGCAAAAATGTGAATCTGATTGATTTTTTGGTTGACTGTTGATTAGAGAGAGAAGAGAATTACTAGGCGGGAAGTGTTAATTTTACATATATAGACCCATCAAAATTAATATAATTACGCCACATTTAATATTCAAAATTTGGCAGTGAAATTTACATAAATAGTTTATACAATACAACTAAAATTAAAAATCTAAAGAGATACACCAATTTGGGGCGTGAACTTTCTGAGTTTCATATTAATATAAAAAATAAATATATCCCCCAACACACTTTCTGAATTACCTTTTCCAACACAATTGGATTTCTTCAACTTTTACATAATTCAAAGCATATATTATTCATATTCATATAATTCCACATAATAAGAAACAAACCGGCGCAAAAACCGCCGTCACAACAACGTAATTTTTCCTGACATCAGAATAATCGCTGGACGGAGCGATCAGAGGATTCGACTTATAAACATAAAATTTAGGCAGAGGCAGCTCGTAAATTTGATATTAAACAAATTAAAGCATAGAATTATTCATAATCCTATAATTCAACATAATAAGAAATAAATCATCACAAAAACCGTCATCACAACAACGTAACTTCTCTTGGCAACAGAATAATCGCTCGATGAAACGACCAGAGGATTCGACTGATAAACATATAATTTAGGAGGTGGCGGCCCATAATAACTCGATATTACGGGCTCCTCATGACTCGGCGGCGGCGGCTCAAAAAAACACGGTATTTTTGGCTGTAACGGGTCATGAGGTGGGTCAATCGGAGGCAATTCATGAGGTGGAGGTTCGTGCGGAACAACGTGTGGCGGGTCATGTGGAGGAGGATCGTGCGGTATATCATGTGGCGGGTTGTCTGGCTCGCACCAAAAGCAAAAAGGGCAAGGGCACTCTGATTCATGCACGGATCTCGATGTGTCGAGTTTTTTGACTTCCGGCTTGTGCACGGACTTTGATGCGTCAAGTTTTCTGCCTTCATAAACATGCACGGATTTTGATGTGTCGGGTTTTCCGGTTGCGATAAGTATTGTGTAGGATGTGATGAGAAGAGCTAATTTGAGAGGCTTCATTTTGTTTTCCAACCATAATGGTCTAAATTTTGCAGTGAGGATTTATTTATTTATAGTCTGTTTTTTTTATTTTATTTAGTTGAATTAATGGTGCACCGAATTAAAAAAAAATGAAATGTATATGTTAACAAGTTTTGGTTTGATAAGATCATAAGATACGTTCTGAGCCGTTTGATTCTAATCTGATGGTTTTAAGGATTTTTGTTGAGTGAGATTTTCTTCATTTATATTATGATCTAATGATGCAAGTTATGAATTAGATCAAAAGCTCACCAAATAGATTTCTTGTGAACAAATCATAGTTTACCTTAACCATTAAATAAACATTTTTATGTATTGCTATTTGCCTATCATGTAAATAAAATTCACCAACTTTATCAAATGATTCTAGAAATCAACTCCAAAATGTAAAAGAAACAAAACAAAATGAAAATAACAGAACACTATGATGCAAATTCTCATAACTCCCAAAATTTTGAAACAAATGATGCAAATTACAACTCAAAAGCACTTGATCAACATGACAGTCAACCGTTTATATTTAACACCTACCCATTGCAGAATTCATTAAAAAAAAATCAACAAACCCACAAAAAATTACCTCTAAAGACACAAAAAGAGGAAAAAATGAAAAAAAAAGAACATATCTACACAACTTTTCATTCAAAATCAACCCTCCAACATTCTTTCTAGTCAAATGAAAGAATATCAATTATCAAATCAATGAGATCTCAACACTTGAGCGGGACCCACATCGGTACGATTCCTCTTTGCATTTCGACTCATACCGGTACCGGTACCGTACCGGTAAGATGATGACATGGATTGCTGAGCTGGCGTACCTGTACCATACCAGTAAGATGATGATGTGGATTTCTGAGCTGGCATACCGGTACCGTACCAGTGAGATGATGACGTGGATTGCTGAGCTGGCGTACCGGCACCGTACCAGTGAGATGATGACGTGGATTGCTGAGCTGGCGCGGCGAAACTCTGTACCATTTCGCTGAACATTTGTTGGAGCTCTTGCATGCTATAAACCGGCTCCTGAATTAAAAAAATTAATAAAAGTGAATTAAATACACACATTTAAATAAAAAAAGTTTAAGGAACTACAAATTACCTCTCTTACAAGCGACATCATTTCTTCAATGAAATCATGCAAACCCTGCAAATCAATTCAAAGAAGAATAAGAAGCTTGTTTTACTCTGTTTTTGTTTCTTATACAAAATATTAAATACGATAAAAACACTTTACAAATACTCAATTAACTTTATTTTATTTTTCTTACTGACAGATAAGTCACATAAATAAATAAGTGAAAAATCAGGTCGCTGGATATTTGAAAAACTGACAGTATTAAATGTGAAAAATTTGTGATAAAATACATTATTTATGAATAATACAAAACTGAATCAAATTCTCACCTCAACCTCCTCTTGATTATCTTCAAACGGATCATAAAACCCCGAATCGTACAAAGCTCTCCTTTTTTCATCCGACAAAACTGCATCAAAAACCATGAAAATCAGACCTAAATTTCCACTCAAATTCATCTTTTTTGCAAAAAAAAAAAAAATTAGCAAAATAATCTATGTTTTTTGCACATTCACCGTTTGTTTCTTGATTTTTGAATTAAAAATTCGAAAACTAATTACCTTGATAAGCTTCTTGAATCAGCTGGAACTGACGCTTAGCTTCTTCCACAACCCACGGCTCTCTTCCTCTCCTATCCGGATGCCATTTCTACATCACCAACAAAGAAAAAACCCACAAAAATTCAATTAATCACAAAATTTTCTTACAAAAACATAACTACCAACCATAAAAACCAAAACCCATTACACAAAACTTCACAAAAATTGAACGTACCAAAGCGAGTTTGCGATACGCAGAGCGAATCTCGCCATTGGAAGCCTGAGGCGAGACGCCGAGTATAGAATAGTAAGACATCGTCCTCATCATGAGAGCCGTTTATTTCATGTCATGTCGAATCATATTCATTATGCGTTTGTATTTATAAGAGAGGGAAAATATCTCCAGACGTATAATTTTCAAAAAACAACCCTGTTAAATCTTATAATTACAAATTCGTCATTATTGAGACATAATGTATGTGACAATATATATAAAATGTAACAGATAAGTAATCCGTATATTTTAACTATATTAATATAAATAGTATATATATAGAACATTACAAATATTCGTAGTTCCAGAAAAAGTTAGTCTGTAAAAATATATTATAAATGATGTTTTTTTAGGAAATAATTTTAAATGATGTTTTTATATTTATTTAAAAAAGAATCATTTTAATTGCTACAAATTATTCTTAAAAATGTGATATTTTCTAAGTATGCAGGGGTGTGTGTGAAAGAAAAGAAGATAAAGGCGGTGGGATAAAAGAAAAGTTCAAGAAGGTTCGAGTTTTGTGTTGTGGTGTCTAAATTTCGGTAGATATTTTCATTGATTCAAACAAGATATTTTTGAGATAGATTCTTTGATGGTTTGATTGATTCAAGTAATGAATAGCACGTGTGATTATTGATGTTCTTTTTTCGGTTTTTCCAGACTCTTCTTTAGCAAACAGGATGAGAATTTGACTAATTTGAGAAGGCATGTTAAGATTTTGACATGGTTGTAAAATTCGAGATCTAAGCAAACCCGTGTTTGATGAATGTGAAGTACAAAAAGTATTATTATTTTTGAAATGAAAGGCAAATCATTTACTGAAGACTTTGTTAATTAATTAAAATAAAAAAAACTATAAAGTTAATTTTGAGTTCATCAATTCTCAAAAGGTTTAATTTGGTAAAGGAAAGCTTACATTTTTCCAAAGGACAAGTTTACTTTGAAAATCGAAATGTTTCTTTCAAAAATTATATTTTCTCTTTTAGAAATCATTAAAAGTTACTTCCTCGTCTCGTCTCATCTCGTTAATGTTTTTGTTTATCTAAATATTTAGACTTTTTTTGGTATAGCATGAAGAACTTTTTGTCTATGCATTCACATTTTAATGCAAATAAATTTTGAATTCATAACTTATGACTTAATATATTTAGTAACAGTCTATCTGTTACTTAGTTAATGTACTAGAATCTAACACAATTGTTATATCATGAGACTATTTTTAATTTTAAATTTATTAATAAAATAATACTTACTCCTAAAAAAAATAAAATAATTAATACTTATGGTCATCAAGTGTTCATTTTGTCTTGTATAATTATATTACAATTAAAGAAGAAATAAGAAAGAAACTTTAGACTCCCAAAAAAAAAAAATAATAAATGGCTGTGAGAATGAATGCAATTTTCTCATCTTTTTTGCGAGAATATCCTATTAATTTGGTAAAATTATCATGACAGTATGAGATTAGTGCTAAAGTAATCTCATACACCAACTCGCTCGAAAATGTTTCATTATTTCCATAAGGTAACTCATCCTAAGAGGCCGTTTTGAACGATACCTTAACTCAAACCAAACGCCCCTAATTTAAAGTAGAAGTTTTGCGCCCCTGTTTTTTGGAGGATTTATGAGCCGTCAATTATTACTTGTATAAGATTATATACATCTTATAAATAGTACTGAAGTATATATATTGTCATAATCTAAATATCAATAATATTTTGTAAAAATTGAATATATTCGGACTTTTCTAAATATCTAATATATATTTTTTCAATATTTATATATATTTTAATGTTTTATTCATAATTATGTCCTTTTGTATGTTTAGTATACATTTTGAATACCAACACATTTTTCTAACTATATAATATAATATTTTAGATTTAGCTGTTTATTTTATTTTTTTTGTATTTCAATATTACTTTTTAGCTAAGTTTATATTTTTACCTATTATGTTTACATTTTTTTAGAATTAATATTTTTTTTGTGAATATCATTATATCTTTTTACATATCAAATATATTTTTTATTTTTCTAGTATATAAATTTCTAGTACCTATCTTATCATAATTATCTTAAATATCAATATACCATTTTAAAATACTATTATAACTTTTTTTTTGAACTTATAATATATCTTTTTATATCATAAAAAGTGGAAAAATAATTTTCTTGAGTTTGAGAAGAAAAACAAATCCTGGCCCAACTAAGAGAACTGAATTTCAGACTTTTTTTTTTACTTTTTTGAAAAATAATTCAATTCCAACAATTGGTTTGAAAATAATGAAATAACTACTATTTCCGCCAATCACAGTGGCGGAACAGATCTTGTTGGCGGAACAGGACAAATTTTTTTTTGCTCTCTGACTGGAAAAACGCAAAAAACAACAGCCTGTTCCGCCACTACCTGTGGCGGAACAAGTGAAATTTACCTTGTTCCGCCACATCTAGTTCCGCCACTAGTTTTGCTCCCTGACTGGATAAACGCAAAAAATAACATCCTGTTCCGCCACTACCCGTGGCGGAACAAGTGAAATTTACCGTGTTCCACCATATCTAGTTCTGGCCGAAAAAATTTTGGGCTAATTACCCATCTGTTAGGCTTGTTTAACTGTTAGTATGCAAAAAAAAAAAAAATTAGCCTATTCCACCACTAGTTCTGGCTGAACACTGTTTTTTACACTAATTAATCATGTTTAGTCAGCCAAATGTGATATTTTTAAAAAAACTGAAAATGCACATGTTTCGTCACTATGAGTGGCGGAAATTATAGTTATTTCATTATTTTCAAACTAATGGTAGATATTGAATTATTTTTCAAAAAAGTTGCAATTAAAAAATAAAGTCTGAATTTCAGCGGGAAAGAATCTCACGTGTCAAAGTTATATAATGTGGGCGGCCTACAAAGGTTTAGTTCTCTCTCTAAATTTTTAGGATAAGCTCAAATTATTTATTCCTTCTACAAATAAAGGTCTTAGGATATTATCAAAGTAGGCAAAGAATGAGTTTTATTTCTTCCATAAATAATTTCGGTTTCTTACAACTTAAATAAATGTTACATAACCAAATTTTAATTTAGTAAATGCATGTAATGTGATGTAAATTCATACATTTGTGATATGAAAAAGCCTAAAACATGTGTAGTTTCTATTATTTATTTATGATGAAACTGATACTATTTAAATTTCGAGAAAGAAAAAGATACAAAAGAATGTGGATTAATAAATTCAATTTTGATTATATTCTTATATAATGCTTTCATTTCGGTTAGCGCAATTAGTATATTTTATTTTTATGCTTCTCAAGACAAATCATACAAAAGCCTCTTAGAGTACATTACATGATATCTTGAATTTATTAAATGAAACATCAAAGAATGAGTTTTTGTTTATTTCATAAATAATTTCAGTTTATTTACTATAAGGGAAATCAAAACCACAGAACCTACTCAAGCTCAGCCTAAAAAAACCACACAGAACCTGATTCGAACTCAATAAATTCATGTAAAGTAACTTCAAAACATTTATGATTTCAAAAAGAAACTTAAAATCATCTCTTAATCCATTTTGCTATAAAATCACCCTTTCTCCTTCAGAAATATCATAAAACAAATAAACATCACAAAATAAATATACT